>JBBGZY010000326.1:600000-992500 GCA_037952925.1 Lithobates clamitans | reverse complement strand
ATTTGTTTAATCTCTGTGTATCTCCAGAGGATAGTTCCTTCACCGGGTATATGTAAGGGTTTACAACCAATTTAATAGTGGCCATAAGTGATCAATTTCTTTTCTGACTGGTATCTTCCAATAGGGATAATCGATCTATAGTGGACAACCCGTTCGATCAATGTGACACACACAGGAAAGTGGATTTTGATCCATAGTTAAGATACGATTGTACATATGATTGTAAGTTATTTATCGCATCTATTTCCACCACATAATCACATAATCTGATTGATCAGGTATTCATGAGCAAAGTATCCCAATGCTAACGATCAATGCAAAGCGGCTGATCATTTTCCACCTTGGCAGATTGACTCAGTTTAATCAAACCCAATCAAAATTGAGTCTAAATCGACTGAACGAAAAGTTATGGCTATCTGAGTGTTTGCTGATTCAATCGTTTTAATTAAATCGCACATCAATCGGATAAAATAATGCAAGCGAGTATGGCCACCATTAAAGCAGAACTCAGTTTGAAAGAAAAACTTTTTTAATGGTTACGGATGAGTAGGGAATAGTTTTCATATTTAGGCAAACATTTTGCCATGTCGGTGAAACACATAGACGTCAATGGGGGAAAGTGAAATTAAGGCGGATCTTAAAGGCACAGGCGGCTTTAAATTGGTTCCAAGGGATAGGAAAGTTCAATTATCCAGAATTTGTGGGAAAACAGCTCCTTATTAGCTGGGAACATTAGATCCTGAAGAGACCCCGTCACCAACTTATAAAATCGCAGTTAAAAGCACAGAAAAAGTATTTTAAGAGCTCATTTGCTGTGTTTTTCCTTTCCATAAACTATTTTTTATATTCACTTGCGATGTATCTCTAGTTCGAAAATTTGACATCTTTAGGAGTCCATTTCATAATATACTCTACTTGCTCCTTTCATGTCCTAGCGCTCTCCTCTTCTGGGAGTGTCTAATTACTCTCTGTGCTGGCCCAGCTCCTCTGTCCCTCCCCTTCCTTTATAACTTTTTTCATGTAGGAGCTGCAGAAAGAGTGAAGGGGAATACTAAAGAATGTCACTTCATTGACAGCATTGAGGCTGCTGACATCACCTCCTAGTTGGTGGCCCCAGCAGTGGTCTCAGGGTTTTGGGGTGTCTACACAAGGGAGGCTTTTTAAAATAACATTGCTAAAAATAGGTTACATGCACATATGATCGAATGGGTAGATTGTTGTTGAAATATATAGTCTGTCAACAGGGTCTCTTTATTGCTGGCCATGCACGCTTCAATTTTATTATCCAATTGATGTGAGAATCAATTTAAACTATTCAAATCAGCAAGCAATCGAACAGACATAACTTCCCTTCCGATCAATTTAGACCAGATTTGATCAAGTTGAGTCAATTGGATGGGGTGCAAAATTATCGATTGTGTTGTATTATTCGGCTAGAGTGAGATTATTATTATTATTATTATTATTATTATTATTATTATTATTATCATTATTATTATTATTATTACTATACATGATTTATATAGTGCCAACAGTTTGTGCAGTGCTTTACAACATGGGGGCAGACAGTACAGTTACAATACAATTTAATACAGGAGGAATTAGAGGGCCCTGATCGTTATGTTTTGTTTGTGAATTTGATCAATCAGATGATGACATTGTTTGGGGAAAACAGAGATGCGTTTGATAATTTACTTCCCCATGTGTGTCATATCGATCGAATGGGTTTTCAATTATAGATCAGTTATTCCTATCGGGAGAGATCGGTTGGAAAAAAAAAATCAATCATTATTGAGGTGTGTATGGCCACCATAAGGGACCAAAGACCCTCAAACCCCTAAGGCTATTCTTAATTCTTTGTTTATCGACAAAGCCATATGCCCGCCATGTCAGGACTATTAACGTTTTAACTAGTGACACTAAACTCTGGTTTAAAAAAATCCCATTCAAGTATTTATTAATTACTCATAAAAGACCATTTTTTCCAACTTCCTTTAACAGACCAAGCTGTCCATTAAAAATGGCAGTTAGAGGATTGAGCCAAACCATTTACCACTCACAGGGGTGCTTACAATGACCAGATTTATTTCATTTAAGAAAAAAAATGCTGTAACTGCTTAAGAAGTGTTATCTGGAGTTCAGTTTAGTTTGTTAGTCCATCTACATCTGCTAGGCTAACCTAACTCTCCCCTCTCCCCAGACTGACGATACTGCCTAGTTTAAAATTCTTGTAAAATCCCATAATCCTCTCTATTACTGTAGTATATAATGTACAATGTGTGAGTTTCTGTAATATAATTGTGCCAAATACCTCCGGTACAGCGCCGCTCGGCGCTCAGGTGACCTCCCGCTGCTCTCCTCCTCTTCTCCCAGCTGTCAGCGGTGGATCTCACGTCCCCCCCATCCCCCCCTTTGATGTGCTCGGAGTAGGGAAGAGAGCTCCGGCGGGTCACAGAAGCGCTATAATGAAGGTATTTGACACAATTATATTACAGAAACTCACACATTGTACATTATATATTACAGTAATATAGTGGATTTTAGGATTTTACAAGCATTTTAACTCATATTGGGGATTCCTGACAGGCAGGGGGGGGGGAGAAGACAGCACATTACATGATAAGACCTACCCAGAAAATAAGCCCTAATGTGTCTTTTGTTGCCAAAATTAATATAAGACCAGGGCTTATTTTCAGGGGAAACACGGTAGTAGTCTTGTGACTTCTATCAGTGTCTGGTTAAAGCTTGTAGGAGGAGTTTTCATTCTCCTCTGTCTGCCCCATGAGGCTGCAGGGCCCCTGACCCTCTGTCTGGACAGTGCTGATTGGCCCTGTGCTGATCACATGCACCTTCCTAAGAAAAAAAAAAACTCTCTAGCAATACACACCAAACTGAGCATGTGCAGCTTGCCCCCAAGGCTCTGTACTATCAGCAGATAGATTGGGGACTCTGGAAGAAGGGGAGGAACATAGAAGACAGGATCAAACAGCCTTTTTACACAATGCAGAGGATTAACCCCTTAGATTCCAGCAAGTATAACAAGCATGCTTTACTGTATATACAGACTGATTTTACTGTTGTGGGTTTAGTAACACTTTAAAGATTGGTAAGCTATAATATATTACATTTTTGTTTTTTTGGGTTTAATGCCGCTTGAACTAAAAAAATTCCCTTCTATTGCTCTCAGTATCCTCCAAATTCCTTTTTTATTGCTGATGTGATCTGACTTCCTGTTACAGGGTGTCTATGTTTGTTCCTCGGGGCCCCACTGGATGTAGGAACCTAGCAACCCTCTCTTGCTCTCTCCCAAGATGGACTATGGGATTTACAGTGGGCATGGAGCAGTCCACGGGACCACAACTAACATGTACTGCTTGTTCCAAACAAATGCAAGTGAGGGTGGAAAAGGAGAGGTTCAGGATCTTGTGGAGGATGTTACAAGGAGGTCAAAAAACATAGAAGAAACTATTTCATGAACATAGATTACAGGGCCTTTAAAGTGGGGTTCCACCCAAAAAACAAAAATACCTGGAAAAAATCTAAAAAAAAAAAAACAAAAAAACATTTGGATATTTTTTTTTTTCACTTACCTCTAAATGCCTGTTGCTAGGGGGTCCCTCGTAGTCTGCCTCTTCCAGTGCCTGGGCTGGTGACATCACTTCCCCCCAGGCACAGGAAGGGCTCCGCTCTGCTCCCTCCCTCCTGTCAATCATCTGGGACCCATTACAGGTCCCAGGTGATTGAGCGGCCAATCACGGTGCGCGGCGCCGCTCGCGCATGCGCAGTGGGTGCCAGGCTGTGAAGCCACAGCCCGGTGCCCACAGTTGAAATGCCGGCGCCGACGAGCGGAGGGGGGGACGAGCGGGGCTTCGATACCCCGCATCGCTGGACCCAGGGACAGGTGAGTGTCCAATTAAAAGTCAGCAGCTGCAGTATTTGTAGCTGCTGACTTTTAATTTTTTTTTTTTTGACGGCCCCCCTGGGTGGAACTCCTCTTTAAGTAGCGGATGTGTATGGATTATTTTTGAAGAATAATGCCGCGTACACACGATCGGAATTTCGGCCCACAAAAGACAGATGAGAGTTTTTCGTCGGAAAATGCGACCGTGTGTATGCTCCATCGGACTTTTGCTGGCAGAATTCCAGCCAGCAAAAGATTGAGAGCATGTTCTAAACTTTTCGGTCGGAAAAAGTTCCTATCCGAAAATGCGATCGTCTGTGGCAATTCGGATGTGCAAAATTACTACGCATGTTGGAAACAATTCGACGCATGCTCGGAAGCATTGAACTTCATTTTCTCGGCTCGTCGTAGTGTTGTACGTCACCGCGTTCTTGATGGTCGTAAGTTCAGCAAACTTTTGCGTGACCGTGTGTATGCAAGGCAAGCTTGAGCGGAATCCCGTCGGAAAAGCCGTCATATCTTTTTCTGGAGAGAAGTCCGATCGCGTGCACGCGGCATTAGAATATTGTTTAGTGTCACTTCGAAAAATTACAAGTAACATGAAAAAAATGTGCTAATTGCCATCCCTTGAATTCCCCCTGGAACAAATAAAAAAATAAATGTCCATTAGCTCATTTGTTCAATGTCATCTGTTGTTAAATTGCCCTGTAATTCTTTGGACTCTGGCTGGAATATATAAATAACTACATACGTTTTAATAATAATTGCTTGAAAATATTTGAAAAATTTGCTAACACAGGTCTTCCTGTCCTTTACGGTTATGGACAGTCAGTCTATCTTCAGCCTGTACATACAGTATATGGCACTCTCAGTTACAAAGGATACATATGTATGTAAATATCATGATAAACTGATCAGCTTAAACTGTTTGTTACCCCAACACTTCATATTCCTGATATGTACTTGTACGAGAAAGTATCCTGTTCTTTTTGTATTGCTTTCTTCATGTGAAATCCCTGGGGTTCCTGCCAGTCCCTCTGCTTTCCTTCTAAAAACTGACCACACCAGGCAAGAGAGCACGGCATGGTCAGTTCTCTAGCTGTGCTAGCCTGCTCTCTTCTAATGATCAGACTTGTCCTGAGACACCCCCTCCCCCTACACAGCCGCTCACTGGGAGGATCGATGTACTATTGCTTCACCTCCCCCCATATTTTATGCAGCTAACAACAGACAGAACAGAGGGAATGTGATCACATTAAAAAAAAAAAAAAAAAAAAAGAGAAATTTTTTTTTAATTTATATCTATACACAAATGTTTTGGCTTTAATTTCTATTTTAAACCGAATTGGTTATTTTACAAGGTGATCGTTTACAATCACCTTCAAATTTCTGTAGATAATGTGTAATTATTAAAATTAGGGTTACTATATCGGTTCATTAAATAGGAAACCTTACATATTCAAATTGTACTACCAGACAGAGCCAGTCTCACAAGAAAAAAACCCAGACATCTGTTGAGGGGTCTATTTAATAATGATTTTTACCAAGATTTATAAAACTTTCACCCATGCTTCACCTATTTTTTAATTGACTCTTACATGAAAAATGTGTGAACCTTAGTCAAAAGTTGTGTGAACCTTTGACAAATCCATACCAGTCTGGCTGCCAGCAAGTCCCTTCTCTAGTCTCTTGCAGAGCTATTGCTGGCACTGCAATTGGATTTGTTGGATAGTGTATCCCCTGCTGCATGCTGTGGTCTCTCCTTATGACTGGGAAACTGCAGCTGGCAGGTGAAACCACAGCTGGCGGCAGGGGGGGAAACACTAGTGAACACACCTGGTTATGTTGGATAGCAGAAGTGTCTCCATGCTGCACATGAGCAAATAAAAGACTCAACGCCAACTGGACAAATAAAGCTGAACTCCGGGGAAAAAAACCCTTGAGGCTCCATGCACAGAAGCTAGAAGCTGTTATTAGCACTTTTTTCTTCTCCTAGAAGCTAAATAGGGTTATTCTATGTGCCTATGTACACTACTTTAGGCTATTAGCATTTTTTAAACTTTATCTAGGAGTAGAAAAAAAGATTGTTTTTGTAGAGTTTCTTTGGGCGTTTTTCCAGTAGAAATGCTCCTAAACACTCCTAATAGCGTTTTTTTAGCTTTTTTTAAAAAAAAGAACTGCAAAAACGCTAATAAAACGCTAATGTTCCTAAAAGCTCCTAATGCCGCGTACACACGAGCGGACTTTACGGCAGACTTTGTCCTGCGGACTTTTCGACTGACTTTACGACGGACTTTCCAAATGAACGGACTTGCCTACACACGATCAACCAAAGTCCGATGGATTCGTACGTGATGACGTACGACCGGACTAAAACAAGGAAGTTCATAACCAGTAGCCAATAGCTGCCATAGGGTCGGTTTTTGGCCATCGGACTAGCATACAGACAAGCGGACTTTTCGACCGGACTAGAGTCCGCCGAAAAGATTTGAAACATGTTTCATTTCTAGGTCCGTCGAACTTTTGGGGAAAAAAGTCTGCTGGAGCCCATACACGATCAAATTGTCCGACGGACTCCGGTCCGCAGGACCAAGTATGCCGTAAAGTCCGGTTGTGTGTACGCGGCATAAGACTATACTAAAAGGCTACTACAAAAAGCTATTACCAGCATTTTTTATCAAGCATTTTTTTAGCTCAAAATAATGCTAGTGTGCATGGAGCCTTAATCTTGAACTAGGCTCCCCCACTGCAAGGGTTAACTGCTCGTTCTGCCCAGGGGATGATGAACACAGAGATCTACTCCCATTATTCCTCGCACCCTCGGCAGCCGGTGTTCTCCTCTGATGTCTGACACTTTGGGTTGTGGGTGGGCCCTTCCCGTCCTCATGTACAATGCAGGACTGCTGGTCCTGCATTGTATGGGATGACATCAGAGAGATGTGACCGGTCAGGCAGGCTTTGGTGAACCGGTTGCACAGAGGAGGAAGCTGGCAGGATGAAGAATAAGGTACGCATATTACTGTATTCATTGTTCCCTTGGCATAACAAGCAGTTAACCCTTGTATTGGAGAGGGGGGTCCCACCTAGGCTTGCCACCAGTCCGGGATTCACCTGGACTGTCCGGGTTTTGAATCATGTGTCTGGGTTTCAGGTGGACTGAAACCCAGACACATTATTCAGACTGGGCAGTGGCTCTCCATTCCCCAACTAACCAAGATAGTCACGCGCAAATCTGTTGCCATCCGGGAGCTGTGGGCGGCTGTCTGGGGGCAGGTTCGGCATCACTGGGGTGCAGGGTGATGATATCAGCAAGACCAATTTGGCCACACCCACTGTTCGTTGCGGCACGCTATGTGCACCACAGTACTCCTCTCCTTGGGGCACCCAAAGGTGTCCCAGGCTGCTAAAGTGTTCGGGTTTGGCTTGAAGAAAAGGTGGCAACCCTAGCCCCACCCCGGAGTTTACATGTGAGCTTGCTTAGGTTTGAGGTCACACAAGGGATCTCGAAAACTGTTCATGCCTTTTATCCATAGAAAGAGGTACTGTATGTAGATACCTTTTCAATCAAAAATATGAATCATTAATATTCATGAAGTGTACATTTTAGTGACTGCACATTATTATTAAGAACAGATCACACCCAATAAAAATAGGGCCCCTTTAGGGAACCAACAAAACTATCTCTAGATGCTTCTAAACAGAGCAAGGAGATAGTTCTGTTTGCAGCACTTTAATCCTCATTACCTTCATATTCACCACCTACCAATTCCTGAGGATTAAAGACTGAAATCTGACTTCCAGTCTCTCCGTTCTAAAACAGACTCTGATCTGAAGACACCTTGTTCTGGGTCAGATCCTAGGACAGGGGATCCCACATGCCTTAAAAGGTTCCCATGTGGGGTTTTTTTGCCATAATTTGTAAACTGCTTTTCTAGAACAAAGTGATTGTGTAGATTGTGTCTTCATCTGCCAAGATTATCCCCCACAAATCAGTGACGTCATCTGCCCTTCTCTGATATGAGTCTGCTGGATTATACTCATCGAGGTTTAATAAGTGGACGGAATGTAGAAGATATATTCATACACAATACTCGCTTCCCTTTCCAAGCAACTGATGATAGGATGCATATGTGCAATTTTCATACATTATCTATCTATCTATCTATCTATCTATCTATCTATCTATCTATCTATCTATCTATCTATCTATCTATCTATCTATTCTACTGATAGATACATTAATTAAAAGTTCATTTTCCAAACCACTTATCTACTGGATATGCAGTTTTCCATCCAGCGTCTAATTATCTATCTATCTATGTAGACTGTGGGGTTGATTTACTAAAGGAAAGTAGACTGTGCACTTTGAAAAGTCCAATTGCACTCTGCAAGAGTAGTTGCTCCAGAGCTTAGAGCCCTTTCACACTGGGGCGGGGGCGGCGTCGGCGGTAAAATGCCGCTATTATTAGCAGCGTTTTACCGTCGGTATTCGGCTGCTAGCGGGCGGTTTTACCCCCTGCTAGCGGCCGAGAAAGGGTTAAATACCACCGCAAAGTGCCTCTGCAGAGGCGCTTTGCCAGCGGTATAGCCGCGCTGTCCCATTGATTTCAATGGGCAGGAGCGGTGAAGGAGCGGTATACACTCCGCTCCCTCACCGCTCCGAAGATGCTGCTGGCAGGACTTTTTTTACCGTCCTGCCAGCGCATTTCACACTGGAATAAGAGCAGCGGCACTTTCGGGTCAGTTTGCAGGCGCTATTATTAGCGCAATAGCGCCTGCAAACCGCCCCAGTGTGAAAGGACTCTTAGTAAATGAGCAGAAGCCCTGCCGACTTCCATCATCCTATCATGTGCAAGGAAAAATGAATTTTTTTTTCCTTGCACGTGATTGGGTATTCGTTGCAAATTGAAGCTTTAACTCATTTACCAAGCTCTGGAGCAACTGTACTTGCAGGGTGCACAGCCTATTGGCCTTTAGTAAATCAACCCCTATCTGTATACCTTTCTCTTTTCCTCTATCTAAAAATATCTCACTATATACTATGTTCTAGTATATATCTCTATAGCATTACTTTTGCCAGTTAATGTGTTAAAATTTGCTTCTCTCACTTTCTAAATCATTTTCTGTATAGCATTAGTATAATCTATCTTTCAGACTATGGAAATACTGATTGCTTGTAAAAGAACTTACTGGATAACACTTGGGTAAGTGATAGGCTGTGAATTGCAAATAATGTCATCTTTAAGCGGAAAATACAAATTATCTATCTATCTTTTGGGCAATCTGTCTACATATTCTATTGATAGTTAATTAATTTACATTTGTTTTTTCCAAACCATCTCCAAGCTATTTTGTATCTATTGAAATGTTTATCTACTGAATCATTCTAACTTGCATTTTCAAAACATCTATCTATCATCTATCTATCTATCTATCTGTCTATCTATCTATCTATCTATCTGTCTATCTGTCTATCTGTCTATCTATCTATCTATCTATCTATCTATCTATCTATCTATCTATCTATCTATCTATCTATCTATCTATCTATCTATCTATCTATCTATCTATCTATCTATCTATCTATCTATCTATCTATCTATCCCTTTTTCCTCTTATTATCCTTTTCTAGCTTTTCTGTTTCTCTATCTTTTCCTCTCTTGCTCTCTCTATAAATATACAGGATATCTCCGTCTGTCACTCTCTTTTTCTCCATCTTAGAGTGATAGTAAGCAATCACCTTGTAAAACAACCCATTCAGTTTAAAATTAAAATGAAAAGCAAACATTTATGTATAGATATAAAAAAAATTATAAATACCTTTTTCCCCTTTTTTGATAAGTGATCCCATTCCCTCTGTTCACAGCTGCATAAGAGCTAGGGGGGGGGGGGGGGGCAGAAGCAACAGCACACTGATCATCCCAGTGAATGGCTGTGTGGGGGGGGGTGTCAGGACAAGTCTGATCATTGGAGGAGAGCAGGCTGAGTTCCCAGCATAGCTAGAGAACTGACAACGCTGTGCTCTCCTGCTTAGTGTGGTCAGTTATTAACAGGAAAGCAGAAGGATTGGCAGGAACACCAGGAATATCACACAAAGAAAGCAAAAAAAGACAACAGGGTACTTTCTCATACAAGTACATGATACAGCAGGCATATGAAATGCTGGGGTAACAAACACTTTATGCTGGCCATACATGGATCGAAATTTGGCCAGTTCAACAGACATCGGCCAGTTTTCAATCCATATATGGGCATTCTGGTTTCAAACAAGTTGATCAGCCTTGTTGGGTTTTTCCTTAACAATAAGTGCCACCGTCTATAGCCGGAAATGCTAATCATTATGTTCTGCCGGCAGTTAAGCTATTCAGTTAAGCTAATCAAGATGGATCAAAATTGGGCCGGTCCAACAGGGACCAGCCAATTTTCGATCCATCTATGGCCTGTCCTGTTCAAGAGTAGTCGATCTTCTGATCGACTGCTCATGAATGGGCTTGCGGGAAAACTGGAGGCGCAACGGGGACACCTTTGGACAGCAGCATTGTCGGTCTCGTGAGAGTGTAGCGTTAGATGGACTAGCAGATGTAGATGGACTTGACTAATGAATGAAACTAAACTCCAGCTAACACTTTTTAAGCAGTTATAGCAAACAGCTTTTTTCATAAGTTAATTAAATCTGATCATTGTACGCACCCCTATGAGTGGTAAATGGTTTGTCCCAACCTTCTAACTAGTGTTTTATTGGACAGCTTGGCCTGGTAAGGGAAGTAAAAATAAAACAGACTTACTGGCTAGATCACCAGGTAAAAATAAAGGAAACAAAGACTAAAAAAATTACAAAACTGATACACTACGTCTAAGAATTGGCAAATATATATTTTTTAAACCAGAGCTTAGTGTCACATGAAGGAGAGAAGATGTATCCATACAGAAATCCCATTGATAGGGAGGAGGATATTCAGCCACAACCACAGCAACCAGGATCTGAGATTGTCTTATCAGGAAATAAATAAAAAAAAGATAGCACAGGCAACTCCTTGGTAGCTTAATACAGCTGAATTGTGTGTTTAATTGTGCTCAGTGGCTTTCCAAAATAATTTGCTTTGTGTACGTAAGGACAAAAGATTTCTATGTAAGGCTCACCAGAGGTTAATCATGCATAGCAGGCAGCTGCATGGAGCCTGCAGAGCGGACTTCTGGCTGGATGGGGCAACTCTGTGCAGCCGGAATACATCAGTACCTGTGTCTTGGTGCCTCCTCACTAGAAAACACACAACGCACATCTCTTCTACACATACACACCACTATCACACATAGGAGGGGGTCTCCTTTCAATTTTGTGCTTCCGTCTTTTCAAGGGATTTAACCAAAAATTCTAAATCCTAAACTACCTACAGTGTATCTAAACCACAGAACAAAAACGGAAAATGTTGCCGGTTATCTGTCCTTAAATGTGGCACTGGTTTAGTTTTTTTAGTTTTTTTTTCCCCCTTTTTTTCCACCTTTTGATTCTGTAAGTAAAACTCTCCCTGCCCTGGGGTGACAACGCTCACTCACTGTACTGTATCTATGGAGGAGGAGTGTTGTCACCAAGGATAAGAAGTGTATTCGGACTACAGGACTTCTTCACTTTTCCTCCATTATATAACAAATGCGGTGGTGTTCTGTACAGGACACAACTAGATTTCGGACTGTATCGGATCTATCTATCTCTATCTGTTTTACAATATAAGGAAATATAATAGCTTGTAAAGGAACGTATTGGATAGCACTTGTGTAAAAAAAACTGTCTATCTGTCTACAGTTGACAGTTAATAATCCAAATTAGCCTTTTTCCAAACTGCCTATCACATATTCAGTTTTCCATGCAGCATCAAAATCTATCTATCTATCTATCTATCTATCTATCTATCTATCTATCTATCTATCTATCTATCTATCTATCTATCTATCTATCTATCTATCTATCTATCTATCTATCTATCTATCTATCTATCTATCTATCTATCTATCTATCTATCTATCTACCTATCCAGCAGTTTACGAGTCCTTAGATGTGACTGCATTCATTTACTTTTTCAGGCTTTATAATACTACTGCAGAGTGCCCAGCACACAACTGCATTTCAGACAAGATCAACAGGTCATTTTTTTTACATCTATTGAACAAGTGTAACAAAATGCAGGGGCAGGTTAGTGGTAAGCACTTTTGATAACCCCAGTGGTTGGCACTGGGGTCCTCGGTCTGAATCCTGGTCAGAGAAGTATATGCATGGAGTTTGCATATTCTCCCGGTGCTTGTATGGCTTTCTGCCCACAGACACGCTGGTAGGTTAACTGGCTCCTAACTGCCTACTTACCTAGTATGAAATTCTACTGAGTGCAAAATATGGCTTCATCCCTGGCCCAAAACCAATTTGATAAGCCATGCTGATAAAGCAACCAAGCTTTTTTTTCCAATTAAAAAAAAAACTATACAAATTTCAAAATGTCTTCATGGGTTGGTGTCAGTGTGGAAGAGTGGGCACACAGACGACCCTCGGTGACACCCACATGTAATTCTGAACCTCCATGATTGAAAGAACTAAAATCCAGTAAATGAAAGGGGTGAGCCAGGGACAGTTAGGCTGGGGCAAGAGCTATATGATGCTGGACAGAAAAAAAAAAAAATATATATATATATATATATATATATATATATATATATATATATATATATATATATATATATACAGTGAGTATATATATATATATATATATATATATACAGTGAGTATATATATATATATATATATATATATATATATATATATTAGAGCAGGCTGGCTCAATAGACCGCTTAGTCTTTCTTTCTGCCGCGTCTTCTATGTTTCTTTCATCCAGGTAGGACATTATCTGGGCTATATCTGACGTAATGCAGCTTCTAGTGCACACTGTGAGAAGCTTATAATTAAGTAATTTGGGTAAGCAATTTCAATACGGGAAAGTAGCCTGTAGAATTGTGCAAGACTGAACGTAAGACTGGAACCCAATTTTCAAATTGGTATTGTTTATCAGACAGGAGTACCCTCTGAGACTTCAGTAACCATGAAATGCACTGTCAGGTTCAGACAGGTAGGAATAAATACCTCCCTAGTATATTAGTTCCCCTGTATTCGCCATCTATTATTTCCTTGAGAGCTCTCACTTTCTTTCACTCTCTCCCTTTTCCTTTATCCCTTTATCACTCTTTCATGCTTTCATTTGGAAACATTTTTACACCTGATCATCAGTTGCTCTGTTCTCTTCATAAAAAGCTTTTCATCACATGGTGCAACTTTAGATTGTCAGCTCAGTTGCTTAGGAAATCCAATGATGACAGTTCAAGAAGAGATTGGGTGTTGTATCATCACCTCTCATTCCTAGTGACAGATCAGGCTGTGTCCTCTCACGGTCTCATTCTCATGGACCCCTGTCTCTCTCCCTTCCTTTCTCCTTTCCAAATCTTTCTGCTTTCCCCTCTATTCCTCCAGCCATCCTTCCTTCCTCCTTCCTCTCTCACTTCCTTTCTACTTTCCCGATCTTTCTGCTTGTCTTTCCCTCTGTATTCCTCCAGTTCATTCTTTCTTTCTTTCTTTCTTTCTTTCTTTCTTTCTTTCTTTCTTTCTTTCTTTCTTTCTTTCTTTCTTTCTTTCTTTCTTTCTTTCTTTCTTTCTTTCTCTTTCCTTCCTTCTATCCCTCCATCCTTTCTCAGCTTTAACGCTTCCTCAATCTCTCTCCTTTTTTCCCCTCTCTTCTTCACTGTTTCTCTTTCCTTCTTAGTTCTCTCTCTTCTTCTTTCTCGTCTCTCTCTGTATTGCCTCGGTCTCTCTCCTTCTTCCTCTTTCCGTCTCACCATCTCTTTTTGTTTTTCTAATTTCTTTTTTTTTCTCTCCCTCTCTTACGAGATAGTTGTCTCCTGTAATAATTAACCTAAGATTTCCATGAGATGGGAGTCAGCCGTTGACTCATACTTCCCCTTATCTTTCAACGTTAGCTAGTGTTTCCATATTCCAGGGAGGCAGGTTAAAATCGTCTGCGTCACGCATTCAGCTCACCCCAGCCAAACTACGAGCGTGAACACTTTTTGTTTTTAATGCTTGCCTCTGTCAGAATGCTAATAAAAAATTAAGGGTGTAAGTCATGGTGCCCCTGCCTAAATGCAGATTGGAAAACGCAGGGCCTTTTCAGTGGGTTCCAAGGCCCCGGGCTTTTTTATATCCATGTTCTGCCAGTGCTGTGAACCTAGCCTCTCTAGAGTCTTATTCACTAAGCAATCATAAGCTGAGACTTGTGCTGTCCAAGACACCATACTCTTCAGTTCCAAATTTGCTGGGTGAAATCCCATACCGATAAAGGAAAACTTTTATTAACTTTGGGATGAAAAGAACCTCGCTAGAGATTGAGGACCAAATGTTGCCCAAGGCAGCTGGTGACATTTTACCTCCCATTTTATTTTATTGCTCAGAAAATTAGAATTTAAAGCCCAACTGAAGTCTTGTTTTTTTTATACTTGTTGTGCAATCAGGTTGAATATGGCATTTATTTTTCACTTTTTTTAACGTGTTTGTAATTAAAACAATAAGAAGCTGCTTGCTTGTGGTGTCAGCATGCTGGAGAGTCAGGCCAATTCTCTCACATAAAGCACGTTGGTCTGGGTCTCCAGCGGTCCGAGACACTCTCTGCACGGTGCTCCAATCAACAGTGATTTTTAGGGAGCATGAGCATTGCTGAATGGAGTACTGTGCTGGGGGCATATTGGACTTCTGAATACCTGGACCTCTGCAGTCTGCGTCCGACTCTCAAGTGTGCTGGCAGCACATTACTGTTTTAATCATGAAAACAAAAACACAAAATTAAATAATGCCTTATTCTTTTTTTATTATGCAGCCTGACTACATAACAACAAGTAAAAAAATTAAAACTCCAGTTGAGCTTTAGCAAAGAACTCTGATATAATAGAAAGACGATATTTCAGTTTCAACAAATTAATTTCTGTAGTTAATAGTGCCAGAGTTACTTGAATCTTATGATATAAGAATAATAACAATTTTGTCTCAGTTACTATACTAATATAATGTATAAAAACTTTAAATAATCAGGCAAATTTGGAGCTGTTTTTTAGCACAAGGAAATGTCTAGGATTATTAAATGACTCCAATGCATTTTGCCAAAACTGCAAAATTTCACCCTTTCCAAATTTCAGCTTTTTTTTTCCTGGTTCAGACATGTTAGGCTTCAACATGAGTTACCAGCAAATGGTTAGTTACAGGTCCTATTTTTATGGAGAAACAAAAAGGATGTATTTTAATATAGGAAGGGTTTTTGTTTTTTCCTTAAAGCGAACTGTGATATTTATTATTTGGTCAGTATAGATACAAAAGGAGTTTGACAGAGCCCCTCTTTAAATCTGATTAGTTATCATCAGCAACTATATCACTTCTTTCCCTCATTTTTCATAAAACGGTCCATCAATGCACCACTGACACAATGGGGTTGTAATTACTAAAGGCGAATGAGCTGTTCACTTTCCAACAGAATTTTCCCTTAGCTTAATGAATGAAGTGACACTCTGCTGACTTCCATCATCCAATCATGTGCAAGCAAAATACAGTTTTTTAAAACTTTCCTTCTACGTGATTGGGAATTCTTCGCAAAGTGAATTTTTACTACATTCATTAAGCTTGCAAAGTGAATGGTCTATTTACCTTTAGTAAATCAACCCCAGTGAAGTACTGAAAATCTTAACACTCAATCAGAGATCTGCTTACATCTCATAAATAAAAAAGAAAGCAAACAATGGGTTGTTTGGACTGCAGCCTTATATACCTGTGCAATCAGCAGTGCATATACTATTTGTGTGTACTATGCAGCTGCACAAAGTCCCTTTGGGACTTAGGGCCCCATTTATACTAGATGTAGTCCTGATAGGTGCTAGGACCCTTTTCTCTGTCTCAAAGACTGGGGACATTACTTCAATCTGGTGGCCAACTGATTGAGTGAAAAAATGTTTTTGTTGCATTGGGGACCTAAAACCTGTTCATGCACTGGAGCCTTTTGGTGACTCTTTCTGCCAATGTGCTGCTTGATGAATACCAGCACCCCAGAAGTATACAGAGCAACACTTATGTGTAAAGTGGAAAAAAACCATAACAACCATTTCGATTTCAGTTTAGTAAAAGCCCATTTCTGTTTGGCTGTTTTATTGAATAAGCCTAAAAGTGAACAACAGCTCTCAAAATACTCAAGACTCTTCAACAGATTAAGGATAAATATTTCTCCCCTCAGCTGACAACATACAGTTATATTCAAGAGCAAAACACATCACAAGAACTTTACATAATCATACATCATTGTCTGTGAATATAAACCAAACTAATGCAGACCTCTTCTGCCATGTAGAGACCCTTATTCTCATTCCTGAATAGAGAAAGTGGCAATCAGATTTATACTAAAAAAAAAAAAAATGAAAGCTCTGATTGGCTGTTATGAAATGCTGGGCCTCTGTTTTATGGTTACATGTCAAGCACCTTTCCATATTAGCAGCTCATTTTAACTCGTATTGCCTATCATATTCATTATGTATTGTGTTAGTATGCACATATACATCTAAGAAAATATAAATTATAGGAGTAAATGGTCACCGTCACCTCCACCCAAAAACAAATACATTGTTTTCAAGCATGTCAAGCAACTGAAACTACATGCTGGCTTTAGTTCTTATATATTTCAAGGGTGCCAGTGCTGAGATTTTCTAAACAGAGTTTCTAGTTTCATCAAACTTTTAAGGTGATTACAAAGCTAAATTATGTTGGCACTTTGTCCATATGGCCTTTCCATAATGTAAGGGCCTGAGGTTCTGTAAAACATTTTGGGTTCTTCTTCTAACAGCTACTTTGTTGTGGGACCCCTGAAACATTTATCAGTAAAGCCTATAAAATCTAATATTATAAACGTTAATCATAGAAAGAGTGTTTGGGGAGCCAATTTAGGTTTCAAATTCAAATTTGCATACTTAGGAAATAGGATACAGACAAGGGCAACATGGTGGCTATGTAGTTAGAACACACGTTTTGTAGCCCTGGGTTCGATTTCTACCAAGGACTCTTGTCTATATAGAGCAGTGTTTCTGAACTCCAGTCCTCAAGGCGCCCCAACAGGTCATGTTTTCAGGATTTCCCTCAGATGAAACGGCTGTGGTAATTACTGAGACAGTGAAACTGATCAAATCACATGTGCAAAATAATGGAAAGCCTGAAAACTTGACCTGCTGGGGCGCCTTGAGGACTGGAGTTGAGAAACACTGATATAGAGGTTGCATGTCCTCTGCATGCTTTTGCTATGTCTTTCCTCTTGGTGCACCAGTTCTCTACAGCCCACCCAAAAGCATTTGATGATTAACTTTCCCCAAACTGACCTTATTATGTATACATGAATGTATCACTGCATTCAATTATATTAGATAGCTAAATTCCTCAGGGACTGCAGTAAATTTTCAGTGCTGCCCTATTAGGCACTACGGCAGTTTGGTGCTTTATAAATGTGTAAAATAAAAAACAATTAGGGTGTCCACCCTAGTAGCATGAGATTTTGTCAAATGGGAGTTGTGACCCTATACAATAACACTGCCACTGATTTACAATAGAGCTGGAGGGTGCAGAGACTAAACTCATTGTGGGGAAACCTTCCTCTGGAAAATTTGAGAGATACAAGGAGCCAATGGGTGACTCTACCAAGCTATATCAGTTTTCAAACAATTGGCTTTTAGGTCCCAAGACATAATAAACATTTTTTTGGAACATCAAATGTGCTTGGTAGTATATATACAAATTTTCCAAGAGGAGTGGTGGTCGCCATTTCTAAAAAAAATTGTCTATCAATGCTTGGCCACGTGCATTTTGAAAGCAAATCAAGGAAAAATGTTGGGTCTGGCAGGAGGGCAATCTTCATGAGATCCATAGTGAGGGATCTTGTTGTATATAACTGGTCATAGTCAAACAGTGTCATGTAAATTATACAATTCCTATCAAAGTTATCTGACACTTGAATCAAACATGAACATTTGCAGTTCCTACCTGATGGTAATACACATATTAGTTGTATAATTGTCAATGTTAAATGTTATAGTAAATGTTACGACTAAAATGCCTTAATGCTGTCAATTAAAATAATCCTTATAATATTACCTTTCAGCAGCACAAACAAAGCTCCAGTGCATAAGGATTGGGTAAGAAGGCAGCAAGAGAGAGATACTTTAAATAACACTTTGAATCTCAAAAAAGTTTAGACAGTAGCAGTAAAAGTTTTAACGAGAGATGAAGATAAACATAATAATCACTTTTTATCATGGCAAACATCATACTGTTCACTTTCAAATGGAACCAATTAGGTAAAAACAACAATAAAGATTTTTTTGCCAAGTTTTGAATATACATTCACCCTCATATTCTATGTCTTTGTTGTCATCTGCATTTCAAAGCTTAAAAATTAAGAATCAAAGAATTCTCAGATATCTATACCCACTACGGTATCCAACAGTTGTCCAATCACTGAAAATTGACTGAAAAACTGTGATGGTACAATAAAAATATTCTACATTGTTTAAGTATAGCTATTTGCAGTGTAAGCATCCTGAGTAATCATTAACCATATATAGTATATATATATATATATATAAATATATATATATTATCCATTTAAAAATATCCTAAATATATGAAAACATTATGGCCCTTGTTGACTTGGCTGGATAGATCTAATATATTATAAGAGCATAGTAATTTCAAACCCGCATAGAATTACCAAAGAGGATTACCTCATAGCTTGGAGAAATATGAATATGAGTATTACCTTATAAACAAGTTAAGTACGGCCAACTGGACGGTTATTCAGTGGCCCATATAAGCTGCCCAGCACAGTAGCATGCGCAGTCCTCTACATTAGCATGCACATTTAAATATTCCAAGCTAGAATTGCACACACATAAGAATGGGAACACAACATATGCTTGAATGGTGTGGACCACTAATTTTACACAACAATTAAACAACTTTGGGCAGATACCCTTGGTAACATCATAATCTCAACACTCTGAAAGCCTTCTGTCACAGGAGGCCCTAGGTAAATGCATCATGGAGCAGCAAAAGTCACATTTATTGCTAGCGGTGGTCTATAAGAGTAACACCTTGGACTCCTGTGAGCTATAATAATCCCTGGAAGCAACTGTAATCTAATTCCACTGCCACTGATTTATAGAATAGAGTGGTATGCCCTGCTAATATTTACATTCTTTTCAACAAATTAAAGATGCAAATCTCTTGTTTTTGTCTTTCTGACAAGTACATTAACTATAAAAATTTAAAAAGTCTAACTTACTTACCAAAATTATTAATATGTCATGCAATACATTATAGAGACAATGACATGTTTACTATATTTATCTTAATAAACACTTTAAAAAGGATATTGCACTTCCCGAGTAAGGTGAAATGTCAGACATATCTTGCATGTCTCCACACTCCGATTTGATGAAGGATAAGGAAAGCCCATCTGTTGAGCTGGGTGGATGGGCTGGAGAGCAAGGGTGGTGGTTCATGTGGTGGGATGACATCTTGGTCCTCAAACTGGTCGTCTCCCTAGTCAAGTCTAGGGACTCTGGGGATGACCTGTCTTTTCCTTGAAAGGCTGATGATGGGGCACCCAAAGGATTTTGAAATGGGTAAGCCATAAGCGGAAGAGGGAATGGGTGGCGGAAAGAAGAGGATGAGAAGCTGGCAGCAGCTGATAGAGGGGACTGATGTAATGAAGTATGGTGACTACCAGGTGGAGGCCCAGCAGCAGCCTGCTCATTTGAATTTTTTCGGACAACTAAAGGCAGAGCTTCAGTTTGGTCATTGCAACTAGGCATAGGAACGTTGCCAAATGTGTCCAGGGGGTTTGGAATGATGACATCGCCAAAGCACTGCAGACGTTGGTTGGTGGTATGAAAGTTGTGGTTTTCTCCACTCATTGCAAATCTAGCCTGAGGCATTTGGAGGGGTGGGAAGACCTGAGGAAGTTGGCGTATAGGTTTGGCAGAAAACACTTTGACCACAGTGTCCACTACTTGGGACATGGCTGTGTTCAGTTCTTGTTTTAGTGTTTCTGCTAAGTGTTTACCTTCAGGATGGAAAGTGCTATGAAAATGATCTTTGTCTTTAGGTCCCTCTCTTTTGGGTTGATTATCTGGTGCCATGTCATGCTCCCTGATAAGGGCTCGGGCACGGTCAATGAATTGTGCAGCATCTAAGTCAAACATTTCACTGTCTGACCTGCCCACAGAATCCCGGGCCCTAGCATCAATTAGTTCAGAATTCATGCTATCTTCGGAAAGATTGCCATCTTCGTTATTTTCAGAATCAGTGCTATCGTAGATCTGGTAGAACTTCTCCTGCAGCTGGCGCAGCTGTTTTTGCATGTCCTCCAGCTGCTGTTTCAGCTGTCTACGTTCCTCTCGCTTCTGCTCTTTTCGAGCTGAAACCAGCTGCTGGAAACTCTGTTGCTGCTGCTGTGGCAGTTTTTGTTTGCGCTTGTTCTCTCGATAGCTTTCTCGGGGGCTTATGGACCGAGGGGCTCCCTCTCTTTCATTTTCATTGCCCCTCATGGCCAAATTTGGGGAATGGCTCATACCTCTAATTATATTTTCAACCCGGGCACGCTTTGCTCTCAGGTGTTCATCACACAACCGTTCCATTTCTAACTGGCTCAATGTGGGCCTGCCAAAAGGAGAAAGACACTCTTGGGGGCTGTCTCTTGAAGAGTTGCTGCATACATCCTCCTGATGTATCTCGGAGCCTGTGCTGGAGAGCCCACTGGCTGGGAAACCAGGCTCAACGCCACCATTTTTGTTCATGTTATTTTTCAACAGCTGGGAAATGATGGTCGCTCCTGGAAAAGGCATCATGGCATCTTCGTAGGAGTTCGCTCTCTTCAGCAGCTTGCGGAGTACATTTGACTTTTCCCCATCTGCATGCTGGACCACTGAATACTCAACATCCTGCTCGGAACCTTGGGGATTCATGGCACTGTGAAATGCAGCTCTTGCTTTAGCAAAAAATGCAGATGCTGTCCCTACAGTCCTTTTCACTCCAATGTCAACTCTTCTTCTCTTGGTCTGCCTGCTTAAGAGAGCTGCGCTGTCATGGTCAGGCATCACTGGACTGTTATTGTGCCATCTTCAAAAGCTTGTCAGCTGGGCACAGCTCGAGAATCCTGGGACCCTGGCCAACAGAACAAAAGGACTGATGAATCATTTTCTTTAAATTTCTCCAAATTTCCTGACCTCAATCCTGAATAAAAATGCAAAATGCATAGGCTGTGGGATTTATGGCACATTACAATTATTGCAATTTATTATGCACTCTGCCTGAAATGAAACATTTTTAAATATTTCTGCTTCACTGGTTTAAGATGGATTAAGATTTAAGTAAAAAAAAAAAAAAACCAAAAAAAAAAAACCAGGAATACAACATAAAATAAAAACTGCTTAAGCACCCGTAATATGATTCTTTTGCTCAAGTGCTTAAAAGGATATGGTTTATCTCCAATAGTAGATTAGAAGAATCCTACTATAGACAAGCAATTGATTACATTTAGATAATATGGACATAGATGAAAGTACTTTCTACTAAGGAGAAAAGAAATACAAGATGAGAAGTACAAGCAGAAAATAATTTCAGGCAGAGTCATATTATAAAACTGATGTACTTAAATACTGTAGACCCATAACTAGGTTGTACTTGCTTTTATCAAATGCCTTTGGCATCTAAGATTTTTTTGACATTAAAGAAAAATCACACAAAAAAGAGAAAATAGATAAAGTAATTTTTTAAAATTTCTTCCTGTTTGGACTACCCAATTTCCTTGAGTTTCCTGGTGAGGAAGCTAAGTTTACTGTAGTACATGGCACTTCATAGAAGTTTTCCAGTAAGTTATTAAAGACTACTTCCACTTTTTTTGTATGGCACCAAAAATTCTGTGTTTACTAAGATTGATAAATAATTAAAAAAAGAGACAGGGGTCTAGTTTACATTAATAAATGAAGCAGATTTTTAAAAAAAGATATAAATAATGTATAATATACAATGGAAAATAACAGGGATGACTTACTAAAGGATATCTAATTTTATAAGTTTCTTTCGATTGGACCAAAAAGAAATTTAAAATTGTAACGATGACCGTAATGGACAAGTTTATGAAAAGTGAGCTTCCTCTTATAAACCTTTGCCATAATTTTATATTATAGTATACCATTCGAAGAATTAACTGTGATTTATCTTTGCTCCAGATACATCACAGAGACGTATCTTATGGTAAGTCTGACAATTGTATATTCTGTCTTGTTCATGTAACCTAATAACTAAGTGGATACTATGTACAATTCAATGGTGTTTATTTTACTACTACAATATCTTTGCCAACTTGAAGTCAAATATTCATATGTGTGAACTGCCTTTATTTCCTGTTGTTTGCACAAGACCCTTTCTAGCCCTCTCGATCTTATGCTTCGTTTTATGGAAAGGCTACTGGTGCCAATAGATCTTTTCCTAAAGGTGTCATGTGACCTCATGTTTGTCCATCCCTGTGTGGAAGACCACATCTTGTTGCACGCCTGGTACGAACAAAACATTTTTGTGACAGAATAAAAAAAGAAACACGAAACCATTTTTGTAAACGGATGTGTCTCAAATTTTCTAAACTGCCATTGCCAACTCAGCGATAAAGTTAAATAACAAAAACAAGTTGGCCAACTAACTTAGAAAAAAATAACTTTGAGGTTGCAGTCATCTCTGTATTTCTCTTTATTTTACTATGATTGCTGCTCTACCTCTCTCATTCCCACCCCCCCTGCCTTTTTTTTTGTATCTCTATCTATTTTTCTCTCTTCTTGAGATGGAAATGAGCATAGGAAAAAAAAAAGCTATTTTTTCATGGTGTGTTCACCTAATATTAAACTATGCATTTGCTTAACAGAGCACATCTTAGAAATCATAGGGTATATTGCCAGAGGCTGCCTGCAGACTTTTTGGAATTGGTCCCATCTTTTTCGGTTCACCTGTAAAAACATCTACGCGCTCCCTAGGACTGCATCTGTGGCTAGTTTTAAAGGATGACTGTTCATGCAAATAGGCATCATTTCAGCATGACAAAACCATCACTTATCCAGAGAGTAGTCATCAAGAGCGTGCAAAAAGATAGGTCAACGTGTAAGAAGATGACAACACAGGTCCAGTTAAGACTGGCAGGCACCATTATTATAGTAAGAGATTTTCTTTTCTTATTTTGCCAAATAAAAAGTCAACCAGGGATATATTGAATGACTATAAAATGCTTAGATTGCAGAGCAAACACAAATTTACCAATATCAAAAAATCTTTACGAAAACATAAAATGAGATAAGAAGCATAAAATGGGTCAAAATTCAATTGGTCATAAAGGACATTTATTAGCACCATCACTCTAAAATATGAATCGCAACTAGAAAAATAGAGAAGTGACGGCAGAAAAGACCAAGTGGTCCATCGAGTCCGCCACCCTTTTTTTAACATTTCCTTTTTTTTCCTTCATTTATTTATTTTATTTATTTCCTTTATTAATCAGGGTTTTGTGTTATAATTTAATCAGGGTTTTGTGTTATAATTTAATCTTTTTCCCATCTGTGTATAGACCTGTGTTTATCCTTATCATGTTTAATTTCACTTGTTGATTGAACTAGGCCTTAATCCTACCATGAAATGAAAACTAATGCACACATATGTACTCTTACCCACGCAGTGTTCTTACATATAGATGTACACACCTCTATAGGTAGAGTAAATGTTTATTAGCACAAGATATTAATAAATATTTATTCCTATAATTCCGTTTCCTATATTTATAATGCTTTGAAAAATGTTTCTTACATTCCTTTAAAGTTCCATAATTGTTGGCATATGTGGCTAACAGGGCTGCAAAGCTATCACAGCAAAATGTATACAGCGTAGTACTCAATGTGAACCTGTACTTATATTTGAGACCTATATATAGTTCTGCATGTTGTTTTATAACAGGCAAGCCTATGATTTTGTGTATTTCAATTTAAAAGTTGTCTAAAGTGATCCTGACATTTACTGTCTGTAATTTATCTCAGACACAAAACAATGTTTAAATTCAATATAAGAGCAAAATAATTAATAAAAAGAAATCTGTTTAAACTAGAGATGTTTAACTGCTTGTTTTGTTCTGGTTTTGCAGCTGCCAGCCGGTGATAAATTGACCCATTTAGCTACATGTCAGCGGCTGTGGAATACACATGTTGATCTTGTAAATAAAATAAAAAAGAAGAAAAAAAGATTTAAAACATTTTAAACGACTATTTTGCTAAAATATTCAATATTACATCCTATGAAATATTTGTGGGTCAATAAAATATTTTCATATAGCTAAATTTGTAGTACCAAAAACATCTGTTTATTCCTTATAAGATAATTTTTTGTTAAATATTACAAACTCCCTTTAACAATAAAAATGTTATTGGAAACATATTCACTGTCAATAATATGGCATATTTGTTTGTATTATACAATAAACTGTGTTTTAATTAATTAGGTACAATATAATATATATAGAAAAGGAAATACGATTTTAACCAATAAAAAAAATCTTGAATGAACTTTGAGCTATATCAGGTTTCTTGCAGATGATAAAAATACATAATTGCTCATAAAGGGGACATTTGTTATTAAATTATTTTATACACACACACATATATATATATATATATATATATATATATATATATATATATATATATTTAATATCTGCTTCAAAAATAATATTGAAGCATTTCACTCTCTAAAAAAGTTACAAGAAGTATCATCGTAACTTGTAAGAAATGTCATCATAACTTGTATATTATTATGTTAACGTGACACCAGTTCCTAAAGTGTGCAAATGTCATGCACGATACATATCATCTGACATTTTTTTTTTTTAAATTTCTCTCTACAGGTAAATGTAATCTATATTTCACGTATAATTCTGGGCAACACCAAACTATTACCTGTAGAAGTATTCCTGAAACTACAGAGATGCATACATTTTATATTTTTACAAAAACATTTAAATTTTACTTATTTCAATTTTATTTTTCATTCAGTTTGATGTTCACTTAAACATATATGCTTTCATTATACTATAGAAAAGTTACAAGGGCAAGTTTTTTTTTTTTTGCTTTACATGCTACCTTCGCTTTGGACTGTCAGTAACTGTAACAACCTAAATCGTGACAGTTTCACTCACACTCATATATTATATTTCCATAGATACTTCCACATACATTTTTTTGGATTGCACTCTTCATCAATGTTAAAAAGTTAATTTGAACAAAATGCAAATCCATAATGTTTTTGGGGAGGGAGTGTATTGAAAGCACTATTTAAGGCTTAAAGCTCTGGCATCATTTTAAAAACATTCCAGATTCTAAAAATTGACAGTATCCACAACCAAGTCTCAGTTAACTTATCCAACACCACAATATAGTCAAGCAGGTATTTACACCAAAATTTTAGCCAATATATCTCTGTATGTCAGACCAGCTATGTACAATGATTTTAGCCATATAGATTGTTTGCATAGCATGATAATCACTAGAATTATTGTCTGAGCTGCATAAATAAAAAAGACAAGGGTACCAATCATGCAAAACAAAACCAAAGAAATTCCCAGCTCACCTCACCGACCGTACCAATCATACCTGCAAATACACAAGAGGTGTCCACATTCTCTGTAATATAGACACTCCTAGGTGTGGATAGTTACACTTTGGAAAAGACAGACCAGCTTGCTAGTTTGTTAAGAGTATAAAGAGTTAATTGTAACTATCTTATAGCATAAAAAAGACTAATGTCAGGTGCAGCAAAGCACTGCAATAAAACTACACATGCCACTTGCACATCAAGCTAGTTTATACCTTTATATCTTAAGTTCCTCCATGTATGATTAATAAAAAGCAGAAGTGTTGATTGTACAAAGAGGCACAGAAGTGGAAAGTGGAACTGTCACGAAGAAGCTGTTGCTGTTTAAAAGGATCAGATACAGCTCTGTATCCAAACAGGTTCAAGGTAATCTCAAAGAGCCTAGAATCTGTGACTTAGTTTGCAGGCAGGGGCGCTCCAGAATTGACCCTGTGGACAGATACATTTGTGATCCATATGCCCCGTACCTTGTTGTAAAATGTTAAATACAAGAACGATAATCAACACAATGCTATAAATGCTAGTGACAAAAATTGTGAACAAAATATTGTTTGGCTATGGAAAATGTTTAAAATGGGTTGTGTGATTCTTAAAACGTTAAAGGAAAAAAAAAAAAAAAAACATAAGGTAATCAACGACAAATAAAATTTAAGAAGTCGTTTTTTTCGTGTGCAGTTTTATCAACAATATAAATCTTTAATTTAAAGACTGCATAAAGCCTGAAGGGCGAAAACAGGACAATATCAGTGGTTTGTGCGAGAACACCTGTATTAGAGAGGGAAAGGTCAAGAGTGATATTAGAAAGTATTATTTTACAGAAAGAGATGTAAGTGCTTAGAGCAAACTGCTGGCAGATGTAAGGTGCAAATTAACGGTAATAGAAATTATACATGGCCAGCATAGCCAATAAAAATCTATCTTTAGACATTTGTGATAGCCAAGGAACCTCTCTCCATCTGCCCCAAGCCATCTATCCTAAGGTTAAAAACAAGCAAAGGAGAGGGACCAGGTGGTCACATTTTTGTGTTGATCTACTGTTAATTTGCAATGAGCCAATGTTTTTTAAACTCAAGAAAGCTCTGGTGCACTGTGTAACTTGTTAACCGGCTTAACTTATAAATGCAGAAGTAATGATAAAGGAACAAAACTGCTAAAGTTTACTTTTCAAGCATTCCGGGAAGCTGCACGGTTTAATGATAGGCAGGTAAGCAACAGACCCTCTCAGTCCACCTTCGGATTCCCCATAAAACAGCCACGAAGGGTAAACCTAGAACTTCACCCTTTGCTTTGTGGAAAATGATGATTAATAATAGAGTCGGTGCTCAGCATGCAAATCAGCTTGATACAAAAAAAAGCCTCACCAGGTCTGTTTGCAAGTCCCTTGCAGAGCTGGGTGTCCTTATCTCAGAACTGACCATAAACTCATAAACCACTCAACAATAGTCGTCTGGTAAGAACCTACTGAACGAAAAGTTGCACCTGTCTTTCTTGACACAACGCACCTGTCTTGTGTTGCCCATGCGCGTTTTGTTATGGTCCTACAATAGCAGAGAGCAGGGAGGGGAGGGGGACAATATAAAAAGAAAGAAAAAAAAAATCTTTCATAGCAAATTAGTCAGCTCAGCTGCCTTCAAGTGAGGTTAACCTTGCAGAGCAAACAAGCTCATAAGAACAAAAGAAAATTATCTTAAAATCTAAAAGAAAAAAAAAGGGGAAAAAATAAGTGACAAGTGTCTATGGTGATGTAGTTTGCATACAAGAGGATGCATGCTCCTTCTGTTTCTGAACTTCCAAAAGAAAACAGTGCTCCTTCGATTTCAGCACTGAGCAGTTCCTTATGAAAGCAACAGCATGTGCTCGATGTGTGGCTCTAAAACCGTCCCCACTCGCAGCAGTTATCTCACTACGGAACGCACTTGATCTGAGTTGCTCTCTTGTACAGCTTTCAACGTAGGCTGTTCTGCTGCAACACAAGGCGATCGCCAAGGAAAAAAAAACCTTCACCGTTTAAATGAATACTTGCAAACGGCAGTCTCTCTGTCTATGATATCAAAGCTCTCCATCCTTAACCCTGGTGATGCTGAGGACATGATGCCAGACACAGAAACACAGGGCCCCAGTTCTACAGCTATCACAACCAATGACAGTAAGTTTACCTTCAAAATGAAAAAAAGCTTCGATCTAACAATCCAAGAAAATCAGGTTCATACCAAAGTCAACAGTGCCCTACAAAGTACAAGGGCGGGCAACAAGCATCCCAAACGAGCCAAGACTAAAAACTTATCAGAAGCACCAACTTTCCGACCATCTTTTACAACTAAACCATCACGGCCCTTAAAAAGGACCCATAAAGTCATCACTGTTAAATATGATATGTTCAAGAAGGGGCAAAGTACTACAAAAAAAAAGGGGAAGTGCAGGATGCATGCAAATAGCAAGCAAATCAATACAGACAGCAAGAAAGCACCTTTAGCACATTGAACAAAACAGGCAACCCCCCCCCCCCCTAAAAAAATAAATAAAAAAAAATCAAAAGTTAAAACGCTTAAGTTAAACAGCATTCAAGAACAAGTAAGGGCGGCACAAATAAAAACGTAAAACAATCAAAAACATAATAGAAATCAAAAACTGTCAACTTAACAAAAAAGAATCCATCAACAAAAAAAATGACTCAGTTCACTTACTCCAGTTAACGCTTATCTCATTTAAGTTCCCATTCCATTCAAAGGGAAAAATCCTTAGGATGGACTGGCGAGAAGTTATCTAGGGGAAGCCAGGCTGTAGGCAATACTTACTCAAGAGAAGCTGTGCAAACTGATCCTTCTTGCCGGTAAAAGACTGAAACCACGATGCTTAGTCTATCTGCTGATGAGCAGTACAATTTGACAAGGGAGGGAGGATGTGTGAGTGCGTGTGTGTGTGTGTGTGTGTGTATGTGTATGTCTGAATGACTAAGAGACAGAGTGTATGTGTGTGTATGTGTGCGTGTGTGTGCGTGTGTGTGTGTGTGTGTGTGTGCGTGTGTGAAGCTAACAGAACAAACAGGAGGCAGAGTACAGAGAAGCTGGGAGAAGGCAAGAGAGGGAGAGAGAGAGAGGGAGAGAGAGTTCTTTTGTGCTCCTCTCCTTTGGCTGGCTGTAATTGTATTAGTTCAGCAGGCAGAGCTCAGCTGAGGCTCCGCGCTACCACAAGATTTACTTTAAGACACAGCTGGAGGAAACAGGAAGAATCAACGTCATATTCCGAGTGACGTAAGGGAGGGGGAGCACACCAATCAGGAGACAACTTCAGAAGCAAGGTGGGACAGCTAACAGTCAACTTGGAGAAGCAAAAAAAAAAAAAAAAAGGGAAATTCAGATGGGGACATGAGAGATGGAGAAGTCTGAGCCTTGCCTGGTCATCAACGCATCAAGGATTTTCTTTTTTTTATTGCACGCCTTTAATTTAGAATTTTTAATTTTTTTAATTTTTTTCCAACTGAAGAATCTAGAGAACCCAACTCATTTTTCATACCAGCGTCTTGTCTGGGCAAAATTTGTACGCCACTGGACAGAAAAACTTCACAATTGTTTTGTCCGAGTTGACATAAACGTTCATACAAAATTAGCCTTTTTTGGAAGGGCTGTTTTTATTGTAATGAAGACCTGGCTACTAAAGGGTTGGTGTATCTCAAAGTGTTTGGTGGCTCCTACGTTGATAAGTCCTCCTATAAGCAAGCAATGAGCTTCACTCTTTACCTGGTTCCCGGTAGTCTACTGAGTCATCAGTGGGACCAGTAAATGAATATTAATAATCAGTTGGGTGTAGGAAAAAATGTGATCACCTACTTAGGCGTGTGCTTTGTATGTCAGGGCTCTTCTTCAGCCCCGACACAGGAAACAAATCCAAGGTTATCCAAACTGCCAAATACTAGTCTTGGTACTACGCCTAACGACAGCTGATGATCTTATAGAAGGCATTGAACGACTCTGAAAAGTATGCAGATGTACTTTAAATCTGCATGTTAGAGGATGTGTGTTTTATCACAAAAATCTAAGGTTTCATTATTAATATTGATTATCAATTATTATTCAATATTATTATAGTGCATTTAAAACCTTTATATAAAAAAAAGGAACAGTAAAGGAAAAAATAAATATACATAAGTAAATATATATTTTGCAAAAAAACTTTTTTTTTTTTTTTTTTAATTTTAGTCATAAACAGAAAAAAAAATGACCTTAAAATGAATGGACTGAACCAGGCAAAACCAACCATGGACTTGAAACTGAAAAAATAGAAGTGTAGATTTAAATTTGAGATTGAGATTATGCGAGATAATACGTAGATGTGTTCTCTCTTATCAGTTGGGAATATTTCAGTGATTTGTAAATGATTGGTTGTCTGATGTTGCTAATATTATTTGCCTATCACAGTTGCAGTTTGTTGGGTTTACATACTTTCTTATGATACAAAGTGACACTTATACATATTTATGTATGTACAAGTGGTAAGGGAAAAAAAGAGAAGGGTCTGCACGGTACACTACACTGCCGTGTCTCTAGCCTCTCACTATCTCCCTATAATTGACATCTCTCATTGTGCTTCCCAAACCCCAGCACGCTAAATAGCTGCTTCTGATCTAGCAATTACTGTGTAACGTCTGATGGACTAGATAGAATTTCTCGAGGAATCTGAAGGAAAATGTCCAGAATGTTGTTAATATTCAGAATATGACAACCGTCTCTCATGTCAGTAATCCTGAGGGGCAGAAAAGGTGACCCACTAATCGAAAAAGACGAAAGCTATGTCAACACTTTATAAATACATTCATCCACACACTTGTGCGTTTTCTACATGTAAACGCACTACATACATAGGTTTTATCCAAAGCGTTTAGTACCAACTGCATCAATTTATTGTCCAACAATAGGTGTGCCAAACACAAGGGCATTTATATGTGTTTTACAGTGCGTTTACATCGTGTTTTTAAATAGTTCTTTTAGACCTGACAACATTGCTGGACTGCATAGCAATTATGTCCAAGACTGCTGAAAAAAAAAAAAACTCAACACACCAGTACATTGAAAATGCATTGGATTTTGCTTGTGAACACTCGTACCAAAGCCCCCCCAACCACCCAACCTCCCCGAAAGTCAAAAGCATTACAGGGCAGCCGGATGACAGATTTTGTCAACACGGGACACCTTGACGCTCTGTCTGTTTATCTAAGTGCATCATGGAAAATACTAGCTTGGAGGACTACAAATCACTATATAACCAATCATGACATATCTCCCGAATTGGAGTATAGATATTTTAATAAACATTAACTTAAAAAAGCCAAATTGCTTTGACAGGTAACACATTTTTTTCTAATTTACAGAAAACAGGGATTTTTTTTCTTTAAGAATAGTCTACTTTGAAAAACCAGGGATAATTCCAAGGACGATGTTTTTCAGGAACAAATCTTGGAACCCTCAGATTCAGCCTGGAAGTCAGGGACAGCTGACGACTGAGAGTTTAATTAAAAAAAGAAACCCTGGCCAGGAACGATAGCACTGTGCAGATTACTAGAGTGTATAAGAAGGAGAAGTTACATGAGCATCTACAAAAGATATCTGAATGTCACCGATAACCATGAGTAATCTTTTGCACGACTATGACTCAAGTCTTCATTGTTCTGGGTTGTTTTCCAACTAGGCAGAGATAAACAAAGTACCCAATTCCGGTTCCATACATGTGCATAGGCCACAAAGGTTCCGATGTCGTAAAAAAACAAAAAACGCAAATGTTCCATAGAAATCTAGTTCTTGGCCTCTAGCATTTGAAGAATGAGTTTTGTACTGATTGTGAAAAAACGACCTTGTGAACAAATCATTTTTCAAAACTTTTTGTTTCTTTTTTTGAAGTCAGAAAATACATGAAAACGGGTAGAAAACAGAACCAAAATTCTGCAAATTTCTCTGTTGCATAAAACATACTATACCTTTGACACAGTCTTGTTCAAATGTTTCAAGGATAACTCTAGGTAAATATAAGGAAAAAAAAACTTTACTTCAGTTAGGTTTTAACTTAAAAGTCTTCAAAAGTCAAAGTCTTAGTTACACTGCTAGTGTAATGACCTGCAATATATATTTGCAGTAAATTGATGCAATCCTCTGCACGCCTGGGTGAGAATCAGGCTGAGAATGGGAATGGCATAAATCTCAAGGAGTCAGGCTCTGTTGCACTGCAGTGTGCTGTCATCCTAACAAGTTTCAGGGATGGGAGGAGTTTGGGCTCCTTGTAGAAGGGAACAGCACAGGGAGGACCTCATGGGAGGGGTAGCGATTTGGCTAAAAAATATATTTATTTTAATTTCAATATTTACTGTTTACATTGATGTGTGACTCACAAGCTTGGATGGACAGAATGACAATTATGGCATGTCAAGCAGTTCTATGTGTGTTTTACTTTCGTATATTGTTTGTATTTTGTTCTTTCTAATAGCAAAATATGTACTATAAGAAATATAGGCATTGCTGACCTTCTCCGGAAAATGCTAACTTCCTGGCTGCCTTAGGCCTCAATATTTTGTGAGTCAAAGAATAAGCATGCAGCTAGTCAGAGGAAATCAGAAGTTTTGATCTGTACAGTGGCGGCCTGTCCATAGGGGGCGCAGCCTCCCTAATCCATGCATCCGGCCCCAAATCTACATGCAGGGCACCGGACGCATGGATTCCAATGGGGTTTTCTTTTTTTAAGCATGTGATTAGAGCTTGAGGCTCTAATTGGCTTCACAAAAGGGTGGGCTTGGGATGCAGAGCACTGTGCCCCGAGCCCATCCAGTTGTGTGACAGTAGCGAATTAATATTCGCTATTGTCTTCCTGATTCTCCTCCCGGCCAATCAGGAAGCAGTTCCTGTTCGCTCGGGAGGAAAATCAACGGCCCGGCTCTTCATTCCCCCTGACTCCAAAGGTAATGCCCTGATCGCCGTCATCCCGTCTAGCTCCCACAGGTGGGGGGTTGGTCGATCGCCGCATTCCCGTCTGTCTCCCCAGGTAGTGGGAGGTGGGGTTTCTATCGCCACATTCATGTCCATCTCGGGGGTTGGCAGGGTGGGCTGGGATGTGTGCAATCGCCGCATTCCTGGCTGTCTCCCACGCCCACAGGGGGGTGTGTTGTTAGTTTGCCACCCCCCCGCCCCCCAATATATTAAGCACCAGCCGCCACTGGATCTGTAAACTTGTTCATGTCAGTGACTCCGAAACTTGGGTACAGCAACAGTAGCCTGCATAGTGTCTCAGTACACATTTCCTTAATGTAGTTGTAAATCTCAGACAGATTAAATATGAACAAAGCATATACCTCTATAGTGTGTACTTATCTCAATCCAGAGCACTAAGTGTCATTTCTGTCTGCTGCTTCTTTCCTCTGCTATCAGCATAAATCGCTTTTGACAAGTTTTCCTGATACCAAAAGAAAAATGGGGACAGGGGAGGGACCTCCAGATGATTGAAAGCCTCAGCTCTGTTCCAATGTGCTGTGTGAAGGGGAGTGTGTCCCTTCGCTCCAATCAGCTCTCAGAACTCTCCTCACTGAGCTCTGCAGAGTGTAACTTCAGCTCTCCGCCCCCTTTTTTTCCAAACGCTCAGACAAGCTTTATAAATTCAGCACTTTAAATGGATGTTAAGAAGAGATGACTAAACAGGTAACAACTTATGTAGGGGGGGCTTTGTTTAATCTCTGTGTATCACCTGAGAATAGTCACTTCACTGGGTATATGGAAGGGTTTACAACCAATTTAAAGCTGAACGCCAGTCGGTCTGCTCCTGCCCAGTAATGTGGACAGGAAGTCAATATCAGCAGTAAAATGCAGGACCAGTGGAGCTCACTGGTCCTGCATGGTATGTAATGCTGTCAGTGAAGGGACAGTCACATGACCAGCAGAGCAGTGGTTTCATAGGACCGGTTGTCAGTACCGAAACTAGGGGTGAGGAAGAATGCAAAACTGTTTAGGGTATCTGATTAAGGTAAGTGATGCTTTCTACATCCCTCCAGATCAAACGAACTTTAGACCCTTAATTCTTGGTTGCCGGGCCAGGTAGGGGAGGGTGTGTTGGGAAGGGGGGGGGGGGGGAACCTACATGATTGAAATTTACCTATAAAAAAAGCCTACCAGAGTGATAAATAGATGTGAATATCTGTATGGAATGTAATTGTAGAGTACAACTTATACAACTGGTGGAGAAGCAGCCACATTTGTGCCACCTCTTTATCCTACGGAGAGCTGCAAGACCCATTCCTGCGGGTGGGGGGATCCAGGATTTCCAAATTTTCCTTTTGGTTGTAATTCTGAAGATTTAAATTATCCTTTTTCAAGGAGCATCACTTCTATATAGGTCTGTAAATCACAACAAACTATCTTTTGTAGGACATCTACCCTTCTGTGACCTTGCCTTCTCTATATTATATAGCATTTCAATAGGTCAGCCATTTTCAACCAGGGTTCCTCTAGAGGTTGCTACGGGTTCCTTCAGCTAATTGACTATCTAATGGTGTCTGCATGGTTCTGGGTGCAACGCCACTTGACAAAGGCATGACACCAAAGATCTTTTAAGCTATCTGTAAAGGTGGCATTCTGACCACCACAATAAGGATCCTTCTTCCCACTGACCTTGATTAATTATTTTTAGCAGGGGTTCCCTGAGATCTAAATATTTTTTCATGGGTTCCTTTGGGGTAAAAATGTTGAGAAAGGCTGTAAAAGGTATTAGGGATGGAGAACTCTCGTCACCAGAAATCTCCACTGTGCTTACCTATGGTATTCTCTGAGTACTTATTTATCACACAGAACATGTATTACGTATAATACTAGTAATATTTCTAGGTCACCCGCTTACCTGTATTCACTTCAGATACCGTTGCTTAAGAATTAGGATGCACATACCTAAAAATATAGAGCCTACATAGTTCATGGATTGCTGCATCTTTAAAGTTACAAATCAAATCTGTTAATTATTTTTCTATGCTCAGCTCCTACAACTGACAACCTCATTCACCATTCATGTCCCACCCTTTCTCTGTGCCTGATGCTGAAAAAAAAAGTGTAGAAGGGTACACAGCTCATAAGTGTGTGGCGAGAAGCCTCAGTCCTTTGCAGAAGCACTGTGAAAAGCCTGCCTAATATTGTTACAACAAAACTGTTCAATGGTTAGTTTTAAGATAAGGTGATTTAGGTGAACTTTCTAGAAGCCACAATTTCTCCTGGATGGCATTACTGATTTAACATCACCTGAAGGTGCTCATTGTGTACACATTAAATTGGTTGTAAAGGCTGAAGGTTTTTTTTACCTTCATGCATTTTATGCATGAAGGTAAAACACCTTCTGTGTGCTGCTCCCCCCAACAGACCCCCCTAATACTCACCCCTGAGCTCCCTCTCAATCCAGCAATATGCATAGAAGCCTGTCCCGGGACTTCCTCTCCTCATTCGCTCCCGCTGTTGTAAATCACGGCCAGTGAGCCAATGAGGAGAGAGCCAAGGGGGAGGGACCCGAGAAGAAAAGGATCGGGGCTGATTTGTGCAAAACCACTGCACAGAGCAGGCAGGTATGACATGTTTGTTATATACAACAAATAATACACAACTGAAATGCATAAAAATAAACTATTTCACCTGCCAATGGATTTTCAAATCTGCTTGTAATCCGGGCATTCCTGCAGAGGGTCTGTGAAATCTCTGTGCACTACACTGCAGGTAAAGCTAAACTCCAGGTATGATTTGTATTGCATAGTTGCATTGGTCAAGCTTGGACCAATGTTGGTTTGCACATATATATATATAAATAAGCGGAGTTCCAGGCTTTTTTTTTGTTTATTAAAAGTCAGCAGCTACAAAAAGTGTAGATACTGGCTTTTAATAAACAGATACTCACCTGTCTCATGGTCCAGCTGTGCGGCCGCATGGAGCCTCGCTCCTCTCCCCCTCCTCTCCTCGGCACCTCCATTAAAACTGTGGGCGCCCGGCCGTGACAGATTGTGGCTTCACGCTGCACTCTCTGAGTAGACAGACAATCTTCTGGGACCTGTGATGTGTCCCAGAAGATTGCCGAGAGGGAGGGGCCGCCTAGGGGGAGAGGCGGAGTCGCCTAGACGGCCCGTACTTGGAAGCAGGAAGTGGGACAGGAAGTCCCACTCAAAACTACGCACCCACTCCCCCCCAAAAAAATGACGTGCCAAATGTGGCATGTAAGGGGGCGAGGAGTGCTTAAAGCGGAAGTTCCACTTTTGTGTGGAACTCCGCTTTAAGCAATGCAGGTTGGTCCATAACCCAGCCAGCCTGTGACCCACCAATGAAGTAGCTGCATCTGAGGACATCCCTGCTCTCCCCTCTTGCAAGTATGTTAACAGTCTTAGACTGAGAGCACTGTGCAAACCATAACTGATTAGCTTAGAGCAGAGGTGTCCAAACTTTTTAAACAAAGGGCTAGTGTACGGTCCTTCAGACCTAAGGGGGGCCAGACCGTAGCCATCCGGAGTAGAAAAAGTCCTGGTATCAGTGGGTGTAAACAATGTCCCATCTTTGGTATCAGTGAGGGGAATTGTGCTCCATCATTGGTGTCACTGGAAGGAATTGTGCCCCATCATTGGTGTCATTGGGAGGAACTGTGGCCCACAGTTGGTGCCATTGGTAGGAATTGTGCCCTTTCTTTGGTATCATTGGAAGAAATTGTGCCCCATTGTTGTTGTCATTGGGAGGAACTGTGCCCCATTGTTGTTGTCATTGGGAGGAACTGTGCTCCATTGTTGGTGTCATTGGTAGGAATTGTGCTCCATCTTTGGTATTATTGGGAGGAACTGTGCCCCATCATTGGTGTCTGGAAGGACCGTAGCCATCTGGAGTAGAAAAAGTCCCGGCATCAGTGGGTGTAAACAATGCCCCATCTTTGGTATCAGTGAGGGGAATTATGCTCCATCATTGGTGTCACTGGAAGGAATTGTGCCCCATCGTTGGTGTCATTGGGGGGAACTGTGCCCCATAGTTGGTGTCATTGGTAGGAATTGTGCCCCATCTGTGGTATCATTGTAGAGAATTGTGCCCCATCTTTGATGTAATTTGGAGGAATTGTGCCCCATTATTGTTGTCATTGGGAGGAATTTTGTCCCATTGTTAGTGTCATTGGTAGGAATTGTGCCCAATCTTTGATATAATTTGGAGGAATTGTGCCCCATTGTTGAAGTCAGTGGATGAAATAGGACCCAAGGGCCAGATACAATCAAGCAACAAATATGTCTATACTTACCAGCTCTGTGCAATGGAATTGCACAGAGCAGCCCCAAACCTCCTCTTTTGGGTCCCCCCACTGGTGCTCCTGGCCCCTCCTCTCTGTCCAGTACCCCCAAGAGAAGCCGCTTCCCATTGGGGCACTTTTGCATGCTTGCTCCTGAGCCCCTTTGCTGCGTTCACTTACACAGAAAGCATGACTCGGCCCCGCCCACCGCTCTTTTGTCATTATCTTTAATTGACAGCACTGGGAGTCGGTGCCCCAGCAAAGCCAGAGGGACCCAGAAGTGAGGGGAGAGAAGAGCTGCACATGTGCACAGCGCTGGATCGAATCAGGGCTCAGTTAAGTAAAATGGGGGGGGGGGGGGCAATACTGACGACTGAACTTTTTTACCCTAATGCAAGGAATGCATTAAGGTAAAAAATGTTCAGGCTTCACAATCACTTTAATGATCACTTTAATGACTATATAACAATTTTTTTACACATCTGTCTGGAGTCCAGCTTTAAAAAAACAAACAACCAGAAAAAAAAAAAAAAAAAACAGCCTAAAGATCGACCGTATTGTTTTATAAATTCCTTCCTTAAAATACAGCCTGAGCTGTCAACACATCTGCAGCGCTGAAGCGAGAGCACAAAATAGGTAAGATGGCCCAAAGGTGCAGACACGTCACAGACAAAAACAACAAGCGCAGACAATGGGCAATAAGAAGACAGATCCTCAGCTGTCAGGAGGAATACTATTTCATTTTTTTTACACAGGAAGCTGGCCCTTTAATCTCTAACCTCACATGGACTGAGGGCACATGGGAAGTAGCATTCGGATTCTGATGGGTTTCCTGGTTAATCTGAGTAAATAAGCCTGACGGTTAATACAAGTCCCCTGCAGTTGCTGTACTGTACCAGTAGAGAGTGCTCTACCATAAAAGAGATTCCTCCATTCTCACCAGGCAAGTTGTAGCACTTGGCGTATGACTTCAAACTTTGCTTTACCCTCCTTTACATTAGAAATTACATTACAGACGGATTAAAAGAAAAAAAAAAAAAAAGAAGAATAAATAACGAAAGGAGGATTTTAATGTTTTCGAGTCTAAGAACATATTTAGGTCTAAGCACGTGCATTATTTTTCTATAGTATTAGGTATTTGCATTGTCAATAGTCAATGAGAGTTTCCTTTGTGGGTTGACGTGTATTATTGACAGTCATTGACACGCATTTCCAATGTGTTTTTAAACGTAGAATTTGGAGAGGCTATTGACCAATACCTGTCGCCAATGCATCAAAACCCATGTTGCATGCGTTTTGATGCGTTGCCATTGAGTATGGGTCTCCAAACGCACTAAAATACAGAAAAAAAAGAGCATGTTGGATTTTTCAAAGTGCGCTGTGATAAGAATAGGCAAAACTTTTATTATGGGGAACTTGGACACATGTATTTTGGTCCTTTGTATTGCATGTGTTAAAATTAGAGGTCCGCCGAATGGAAATTTTGGTGCCGAAACTGAAAATGTAGGATGCACTTGGCCGAATAACGAAACTGAAAATGACAGTTTTTAAAAAAATATATATATTTTTATATATAATTGTATTATATTCAACGTTTTAATTAATACCATTTTAAATGAATATGAATTTAGGGTCGGCCATTATTGGCACCTTTAGCGCAAGAAAAGCTCAAGAAAAATGCATCCCTTTAAATTCTATGTATGTCTTCACACTGGTCAGTTGCGCTTCAATTGTGGTGTTAAAAATCTTGCTTGCTGCATGTTTGGTCACTTAAAAAAAACGCACCAAAAACTAGGGCTGGGCGATTTTCTAAAAAAAAAAAAAATCTGCGATTTTCTCAAAAAGAAAACCTCAATTCACGATTCGTATCGGGTGGTCAGACAATCTTCTGTCAGTGCTGGTCCTGGGGAGCTGCAGGCAGGAATTTTTAGGCGAGGCCGCGGCTCCTGCCTGCAGCTCCAAAGGCCAAACATTCCAGGGTATGTAAACTTTTTATCAGGGCCATTTGGGTAATTTCTGTTATTATGATTTGAAAAAAAAAAAACTATTTGATAATAAATGGCTTCATGTGATCACTATCCCTCAATAAGAGACAGTTTTTTTGGCATGATCAGTCATATTTTCAATATCAATGCCAAAATTTCACAATTTATGCCAGGGTATGCAAACTTTTGAGCACAACTGTATGTGTGGTAGAAAAAAAGAGTACGCTGTACATATGTGTCCCCACTTCACTGCGGGGGGGTGCCGATGCTCGTGGCCGACGGGCGCGATGACCGCCGGCCACGAGCGATCATGGACACAAGAGGCAGAACAAGCAAGTGTATGTGTAAACACACAAATCCCTGTTCTGTTCTGTGAGGAGTGACAGATCGTGAGTTCCTAATAGCTAGGAACCCCGATCTGTCATCCCCTCTAGTCAGTCCCCCCCCCCTACAGTTAGAAACACACAGGGAACACACTTAACCCCTTGATCGCCCCCTAGTGTTAACCCCTTCCCTGCCAATGACATTTTTACAGTAATCAGTGCATTTTTATAGCACTCATCACTGTATAAATGTCACTGGTCCCAAAAATGTGTCAAAAGTCTCCGATGTGTCCGCCATAATGTTGCAGTCCCGATAAAAATCCCAGATCGCTTACATTATTGGCAAAAAAAATAATAATAATAAAAATGCTATACATCTATCCCCTATTTTGTAGATGCTATAACTTTTGCGTAAACCAATCAATATACGCTTATTGCGATTTTTTTGCCAAAAATATGTAGAAGAATATATATCGGCCTAAACTGAGAAAAAATTAGCTTTTTTTAAAAAAAATGGGGATATTTATTATAGCAAAAAGTACAAAATATTGTGTTTTTTTCGAAATTGTCGCTTTTTTTTTGTTTATAGCATAAAAAATAAAAACCGCAGAGGCGATCGAATACCACAAAAAGAAAGCTCTATTTGTGGGAAAAAAAAAGACAACAATTTTGTTTGGGAGCCAGGTCGCACGACCGCGCAATTGTCAGTTAAAGCGACACAGAATCGCAAAAAATGGCCCGGTCATTCAGCATCCAAATCTTCTGGGGCTGAAGTGGTTAAAAACAACCACACCTTCTTTTTCCAGAGCAGCCTGTATTTCTCATTAGGTTACCTGTGGGTTTTTCTTTGTATCCCGGACAATTCCCGTGGCAGTTGTGGCTGAAATCTTTTTTGATCTACCCGACCTTGGCTTGGTATCAAGAGATCCCCAAATTTTCCACTTCTTATTAAATGATTGAACAGTACTGACTGGCATATTAAAGGCTTTGGATATCTTTTTATGTCCTTTTTCATCTTTGTAAAGTTTCATTAGCTTGTTACGCAGGTCTTTTGACGGTTCTTTTCTGCTCCCCATGGCTTAGTATCTAGCCTGCTTAGTGCATCCATGTGAGAGCTAACAAACTCATTGACTATTTATATATAGACACTAATTGCAATTGAAAAAGCCACAAATGTGGGAAATTAACCTTTAATAGCCATTTTAACCTGTGTATGCCACCTTCTGTGTCTGTCCCAAGGCCAAACATTCCAGGGTATGTAAACTTTTTTATCAGGGCCATTTGGGTGATTTCTGTTATCATTATGATTTTAAAAAGGATCCCAAAAAATATGTAATAATAAATGGCTTCATGTGATTACTATCCTTGAATAAAAGACATTTTTTTTAGCATGATTAGTCATATTGTCAATATAAATGCCAAAATTTCACAATTTCTGCCAGGGTATGCAAACTTTTGAGCACAACTGTATGTGCTACATAGGCCCAAGAGGTTAAAGGTAAGCTCCAAGCAAGAAAATTCAGAGTTATTCCACATAATAGCGGAGGTGTTTGTAAAGTAATGTGAATACGTTTGTGATCCACACACTCACACTATGCTATGTGACAGAAAAGAATTAGGGAGGTGACAACACTTTTGAAATTCAACAACTCTGAGTACAATTGCTTCGCCCCCCCCCCCCCTTTTTTTCTTTCTCAGCCAGTAAGGGGAATCTATAATAGTGACAGCCATCTAAAGCAGTGTTGGTCAAATTTCAACAGCAGTGTTAAAAATTATACAGGGACTCCAAGTGCGGCCCGCGACTCTTCCAGAGGGCTGCACAATACCAGCGCATTTTCTCACCTCAATGCCCAAAAATGTTGGTCCTGTTGCATTTTTTGTAGCATATCGCAATGCACACTGAAGAAGTTGGAGTAAAATAACCCCCAGCATTGGTGTCAGTGAGTGCAAAAAAAAAATTCCCAGAATTGGTGTCAGTGAGAGATATAAAAATCCCCAGCATTGCTGTCAGTGAGAGATATAAAAATCCCCAGCATTGCTGTCAGTGAGTATAATAATAATACCCAACATTTGTGTTAGTGAATGCAATAATAACCCCCAGCATTGGTGTCAGTAGATGCAATAATAATCCCCAAATACTGGTGTCAGTGGACACAATAATAACCCCCAACATTGGTGTCAGTGGACACAATAATAACCCCCAACATTGGTGTCAGGGGACACAATATTAACCCCCAACATTGGTGTCAGTGGACACAAAAATACCCCCAACATTGGTGTCAGTGTACATAATAATAACCCCCAACAATGGTGTCAGTAGATACAATAATACTCCCCAGCATTGGTGTCAGTGGACATAATAATAACCCCCAACATTGATGTCAGTAGATACAATAATACTCCCCAGCATTGGTGTCAGTGGACATAATAATAACCCCCAACATTGGTGTCAGTAGACGCAAGAATAACCCCAAACAATAGTGTCACAATAATAACCCCCAACATTGGTGTCAGTAGATTAAATAATAACCCCCAACATTGGTGTCAGTGGACGCAATAATAACCTCCAGCATTGGTGTCAGTGGACGCAATAATAACCTCCAGCATTGGTGTCAGTAGATTAAATAATACTCCCCAGCATTGGTGTCAGTGGGCACAACAATAACCCCCAACATTGGTGTCAGTGGACGCAATAATAATCTCCAGCATTGGTGTCAGTGGATGCAATAATAACCCCCAACATTGGTGTCAGTGGATGCAATAATAACTGCCAACATTGATGTCAGTAGATTAAATAATAACCCCCAACATTGGCGTCAGTAGATTAAATAATAACCCCCAACATTGGCGTCAGTAGATTAAATAATAACTCCCAACATTGGTGTCAGTGGATGTAATAATAATCCTCAGCATTAGTGTCAGTGGACACAATAATAGCCACCAGCACGGCATCGGTGGTCATGGCAGTGAAATTTAAACCCGCCTGCATTGATGGTCACTGTCAGTGAAGTTTAATCACCCCCGCCCACATTGGTGGTGGCAGTAAAAATTAACCCCTATGCCCCCTGGGAAGGCAACATCATCAATGCCTTTAGGGAAATCCTGTACCTAAACTGCAAGATCTTCCATCATTGCATACTACGCATGTGCTGTACAAAATGACATTCATTTGCTGGGGAATAGACAGATGCCGAGGCGGTGGTCTTCTTTAAAGGAGAAGTCCAGCCTGAGCTTTTTAGGCTGGGCTTCTCCTATGGGTCACAGGACTGTAATTCGTTTGGCACTCCTGTGACCCGTTTTCAGCTGAGAGCGGTCTGAAAAGTCCAAAATATTGTGTTCTTTTCAAAATTGTCGTTTTTTTGTTTGTTTATAGAGCAAAAAAAAAAAAAAACCACAGAGATGATCAAATACCACCAAAAGAAAGCTCTATTTGTGGGAAAAAAAAGGACATCAATTTTGTTTGGGTACAACTGCGCACGACCGCGTAATTGTCAGCTAAAGCGACTCAGTGCCGTATTGCAAAAAATGGCCTGGTCATTGAGCAGCCAAGTCTTTCGGGGGGGGGGAAGTGGTTATTAGGAGAAGGCTGGAAATAATTGAAATACAATGTGGATATGAATATATGATGTTACATGTTGACCATAGAAAAACTGTAATAAAATCTTTGGAATTTATAGTAACATAGAGAGTAACCCCCCTCTTGATGTACATTGCAGGGATTTTAACCCCTTCATGCCTAATGGTAAAATAAATATAAATGCCTAAGCACAATTTTGCAACTTTGACATGTGTTAGTAAAATTGTACAACATTACAACTACTTTGTGTATCCAGAAGGATTATACAGCGTTTTTTTTTTTATCAGGACAAGTTGGGGTTTCATTTGGTGGTAAATGGTAATGGATGTCTCTTGATTTTTTTTGTTTCTTATTATCAAAGGAAAACTGGCAAAAATGTGCTTAAAAATATTTTTTTTTGTAAATATAGCTCTATATTTGTTGCTATTATCATAATTTACCACCACAGAACAACCCAAAACAAATTCTCCTGCCCTTGACGATTGCAGTGATATCACATTGTATCCGTAGTACAGACCAGAAAAAAATGTTATGCTCTTTGCTTTTTTTTCATCCTACTTAAAACAGAATGACACTGACACCAACTGATACTAATTTAATTTGGGCAAAACTACCCAAAATATGCTGACCGTGACCTTTTACCCTGCCCTTGACCTTTGACCCTGACCTTGACTCTAAAGCCTCGTACACATGATTGGATTGTTGGCCAACAAAACCATGGAATTTTGTCTGAAGGGTGTTGGCCCAAACTTGTCTTGCATACACACGGCCACACAATTGTTGGCCAACAATTACGAACGTAGTGACGTACTAGACGTACGATGTGTTATTTCAGCTCTTTAGCGTCATCCTTTGGGCTCCTTCTACTAATTTCGTATTAGTAGAAGTTTGGTGAGTGTTGATTTGCGCTTTTCTTTTCGCACTTTTCAGTTCATGCTTTTCAGTTTGTTTCTGAACGGTCGTTCGTCAACCAGCCATGTTGCGGAATCAGAGGAGATAACGTGTTATTTATTATTGGCCTTGGAGTTATTGCTTTGACATTATTTTTTTGGTTGAATAATGATTTGATTTGGTATATTTTCTATATTTTTGGATGCATACAATTCACTTTTTGGTTAAGTTCTATTGTATATGTCTAATTTTATTTATTTTATTTTTTTTAATGCACAATAAAAAAATTGTGGAGAATAATACTTGGCTATGTGTTTTACTTCAAATGACAGTTTAGGAGTAGGCAGTTACATTTTATAAAATACAATGTAAAATTGACAAAGGACACCAACATAGTTGTATCTTTATTCTTAAAAACTACGGGATAATGGTGTTGTGGTAACTTGCACAAATTTAAAAAAAAAAACAATAATAATATTATTCTTGATACCACTAGAAAAAAAAAAGCCTTTGAAAATTAGTTTGCAATAACTCCATCAGTATCACCAGCAAAGCAGCTTCATTATTATCCCATTAAAGAAGAAGAGAATTGTGCGCTGCATTTCCAGATTACATAATTTGCCACGTTACAAATGTTAGTTCTCCATTATGAACGCTAGTTTACAAGACCGACCGCTTCTGGCTCGTCCTTGCTTCCAAGCATGCGTGTTTGTACTTTGGACTTTTGTCCGACGGACTTGTGTACACACGCTCGGAAAATCCGACAACACACATTTGTCCGCGGAAAATTTTAAAACCTGCGATCCAACATTTATCCGCAGAAAATCCGACAACAATTGTCCGATCGAGCGTACAAACGGTCGGATTTTCCACCAACAGCCTGTCATCACACATTTCCCGTCAGAAAATCTGATCGTGTGTACGAGGCTTAACACTAACCCTGGCAAACTTTGATCTGGTTATTTTTTCTTTTTTTTAATCCTTTATTTTTAATATCTACAGTATTACCTTGGATTACAAGCATAATCCGTTCCAGAAGCATGCTTGTATTCCAAAGCACTTGTATATCAAAGCCATAGGAATCAATGTAAACTCAGATAATTTGTTCCACAGAGACTGCTGGTGTATGCAGTACTGTATGTGGCCAGAGGTGCGGGGGTGCCGGAGACACTCAGGAACCGAGTGTCTCTGAGTGTCTCCGAGCGTCACCGAATGTGTCTGAGCGTCACCGGCGCCCCCGCACCTCTGGCCAAATGCTGTACTGCACACCCCAGCGGCTTGAATCCTGCTCATCTTCCAAGATAACGCTCGCAAATCGAGTCAGGATGTTTTTTTTTAATAGCTTTTATTGCAAAACGCTCCTAAACCGCATTACTCGCAATCTGAGGTTCCACTGTATTTGATTTTTTGATTTGTTTGCACGTTTTTGTTTTTTTTTTACATTTTTCTCTCCTGAAAGAAGAGGAAGATGCAATGGGGTTTCATTTACTAAAGGCAACTCCACTTTGCACTAAAGGTGCACTTGGAAGTGCAGTCGCTGTAGATCTGAGGGGGACATGCAAGGAAAATAAAAAAAACAGCATTTTTGCTTGTACATGATTGGATGATAAAATCAGCAGAGCTTCCCCTCATTTCAGATCTTCCCCTCAGATCTACAGCGACTGCACTTCCAAGTGCACTTGTAGTGCAAGGTGAATTTGCCTTTAGTAAATCAACCCCAATGTATCTTTCTCTTCATGCAGAAGAGGAGGAAAACACAGGGGCGGGCTCACAGTGACCATAGCTTCCAACTGTCCCTGATTTCGAGGGACTATCCCTGATTTGGAGAAATGTCCCTCTGTCCCTCTTTCCCCCACATTTGTCCCTCATTTTGGTCCGATCTATATAGTTGTATATAAAATGCACTTTTTATCTTTAAAAAAGTATTTCCCAGTGCTAAACTTTTCATCCAAATTCTAAATTGCTGCATTTGCAAATTTTAAAAGCCAATATAAATGAATAGTAGTGGTAAAAAAAAGCCCTTGTGGACTTAATTAACTTTTTTTTGGGTCAATTCTCCTTTAGAGGGGTGTGGCAGGGGGCGTGTCCTATGCCTACATACATCTCATCTCTACATCTCAAAATGTTGGGAGGTATGAGAGTGACTGATTACTGTGATAGCCAATCAGAGGCTATCACTATCATTATGGGAGACCCGGGGCTCTCAGCAAGAGCCCGATCTCTGTGCTGGGAGTGTGTTGTGTGCCGCGCTCCCAGCACAAAAGGAGAGAAGCATATATGCAGCCCCACAGGAAAAAAACACTTCCGTGCAGTCAGCGTGAAGGGGTTAACTAACGTTGTTGTAGATTCCTAACTTTTATTATTCTGAAGAAATAACTGTTTGTGTGTGTCTGTGTCCAATGGGAATGGGAGTGGTTTTATAATATCCATCAGCTGCTGCACTTGCAGGGTTCTAATGAGGAAAGTGGCAGGGTCTGCATCCCTTTAGACATGATTTTTTCCTTTGAGAGTATCTCACCAAACCTCTAAGACCTGGTAAGCAGCTATATCTATTTTTTTTTATTGGGTCTTGATGTGCATTCATTTATGTAGATCTGTACATCAGATCTAGAAGAGGGACATTTAAGAGATAGAGGGATTTGATTTTAAATGAAGGACTGTTCCTGCAAACTCAGGCAAGTTTTGGGTGCACACAGGGTGCCAGCAGCAGAAATCAACCAGCATTACAACGTGACTTTGCGAGGATACAAAATCTAGAGAGGTCATACAGAAGTTGTAGAGAATAGAAGCCTTGACATCATCTGGTTACAGAAAAGACTTGTGTTACAAAGAGGCTTTACCCATGGAGGCTTCTCTCCTATTCTCTCTTTAGACAGGGCACAGCTGATTTTAGGAGAGTTGACAATTCACATCCTGGATAAATCTCCCTTTTCTTCTCCAGAGTCTGATCTGCTGACGGGCTGCATCAGGTACTGTGTGCAAGCAGGATGACATAATGCATGACGGAGGTGAGGGGCACAGGGGGTCAGCTTTGGGTCCTTTGCTTACCATTCAAATACTTCTAGAAGGATTCCATGTAAGACAAACACTCATCGCCAATAACACGGGACCAAGAATTGCTCACCCTCCAAATCTGCCACGCGCAGCATAGTAATCCTCTTTCTCTGTCTGTAAAGGCAAAGCCAAACTCCAGGTGGATATAAAAAACAAAAAAACAAAAAAAAACAACTAAGGCAGCTAGGCATTGCTTAAAAATCAGTGAAGAGACCCTGTCACCATCTTACAAAATTAAAGGTAAAAGCACAGAAAAATCTAATATTTTAACCACTTCAGCCCCGGAAGGTTTTACCTCCTTCCAGACCAACGGCACTGCGTCACTCTAAATGACAAGTGCGCGGTCGTGCGACTCTGTACCCAAATAAAATTGATGCCCTTTTTTTCTACAAAAAGAGCTTTCTTTTTTTGGTATTTGATCACCTCTGCAGTTTTTATTTTTTGCCCTATAATAGATAACAATACATAACATAAATAATATAACAAAAAGAAAAAACGACAATTGTGAAAAAAACAACAATATTTTAAACTTTCTGCTATAAGAAAAAGAAAACAATGTCTTCATCAATTTAGACCAATATGTATTCTGCTATATATTTTTGGTAAAAAAAATCCCAATAAGCGTATATTGATTGGTTCCCATCTACAAACTACGGGATAGATTTAGGGACTTTTATTTTTTATTTTTTTTACTGGTAAAGTCGGCGATCTGCGATTTTTAGCAGCACTGCAACACTTTCTTTTTGTGAAATGGTAGGGGTACAATGTACCCCTTACCAATTCACATGGGGGGGGGCAGGATCTGGGTGTCCCCTTTGTTAAAGGGGGCTTCCAGATTCCGATAAGCCCCCCGCCCGCAGACCCCCACAAGCACCGGCCAAGAGTTGTGGCGATGAGGCCCTTGTCCCCACCAACATAGAGACATCCTTCCCATGTTGAGGGCATGTGGCCTGGTACGGTTCAGGGGGGGGCGCTCTCTCATCCCCCCCTCTTTTCCTGCGGCCTGCCAGGTTGCGTGCTCGGATAAGGGTCTGGTATGGATTTTTGGGGGAACCCCACTCCATTTTTTTTTAAATTTTGGAGTTCCCCTTAATATCCATACCAGACCTGAAGGGCCTGGTAATAGAATTTTGGGGGACCCCCACGCATTTTATCTTTTATTTTTCAATGACTTTCAATGACTTTTATGTGTATTGTCAGGATCAACAATTCATTAATAGCCGACACTAGCGCTAGCACTTTTAAATGACTTTTTTTTTTCTTTAGAAATGTCATTTTGCTCTCAGACAGTTATAAACACGGGGAACACGCTCTACTTTACAGGCATACTATAGACACCCCCCAGGTACGAAATTTAAAGGAATATTTAACTTTTATTGTTTCACTTTAAGCATTATTAAAATCACTGCTCCCGAAACCTGTCCGTTTTTAAAACTTTCTTTTGCATTGATCCATGTCCCCTGGGGCAGGACCCGGGTCCCCAAACACTTTTTATTACAATAACGTGCATATTAACCTTTAAAATTAGCACTTTAGATTTCTCCCATAGACTTTTAAAGGGTGTTCCGCGGCTTTTCGAATTTGCTGCGAACACCCCAAATTGTTCGCTGTTCAGCGAACGGGCGAACAGCCGATGTTCGAGTCGAACTCATGTTTGACTTGAACAGATATCCCATCCCTACTCAGGAACAAGTCAACACTCTAGCACAACCCCTCCATAGTCCCCACCTCTTCTAGGAGTGTCTAATTACTAACTGTGCTGACCCAGCTCCTCTATCCCTCCCTTATCTCCCTAAATATCTAAATAATGCAGCAGCCAGGGACAGGAGAGGAGTGAAGTGGAATATATAGAGCAGTGGATTTCAACCTATTTGAGACCAGAGTCTGGTAAACTCTTCCAAAGTCGCATACACCAGGTTCAGTGCATTCATAGAGCAGCAAGAATAAGCAGATTCTTGCGGCTGGAATGACAGGTGCATGCAAATAGCTCAGTTTAAATAAGCTAATGGCGGGCTGACTGCAGTCGTTGCTGTTGGCAGCTGACTGTTTCCAGGCTCAGACATCGTCCCTAACCACAGGTAAGCCTGTGGTGTGTGTCTACATGCGAGCAGCGTCCGCTGCTGTCAGACTGTCATTACTTTATATAGGCTGAGTGGCCTTCGCTATGCGCATACTTATGCCTGTCATTCCAGCGGTAAGAAACTGCTGATTCTTGCTGCTGGAATGTGTTGTATGCGGCTAAATGACCATGTGAAGGAGGCCTATAGAGGAATCTTCCTAGTGGGGACACTAAGGAACGCAAAAGAAAAAGTTTGTGGTTCAGGTACACTTTAAAGCGGGGTTCCACTCAAATTTTTAACTTAATCTTACCCCCTTGCATAGATGTTCAAATGCCGCACGAAAAATTTTTTAATCGCTGTAATTACCTTTATATTGTACTTTATTGCGGCACTTCCTGTCTCTCCTCCCATGGGAGTAGGCGTGTTTATTGCCTTTCCCCGGCGCCGCACTGTCTCCTGGGAGCTTAGTGTCAGGCTTCCCAAGATTCAGTGCAGAAACAATGATCATGTGTGTGAACAAGCTGTGCATGAACAGCATTCACCGCATCCAGGAAATTAATGCTTGTGGGCTTCACATGCCCACAAGCAAGATGGAAACAGCCAGCATCACATTTTTAAAGTTATTCTTCAGTACGAAAACAGACAGAGGCGGAAATATTACACCCAAACTGTGAGTATTATTTTGGGATTAGCAAAGTGTCTCAATGACCTAAAAAAAAAAAAAAAAAAAATTGGTCGCCGGACTCCCACTTTAAAAAACCCTTGAGTGAGTATTCATAGCTGCAGTTCCTTTTTTACCTCCAAGCTCATTGGCCATAAAAGTGCAACATTTTTATCTGTTCATTCTGTTTTATTCTTACAGATTTGAATGTGGCTGTATAGCTTTCTATGGGCTCATGCAATCAGCTGCATAAAGATCAGTAAAAGGAAAAAAATTGCACTAAAAGTGCTGTGTAAGGACCATATTTTATGCGGTACAGATGTAAACAGTTCTGATGCAGTCTATTGCAGACACCTATGTTCTAGCAACAAAAGGACACTAGGGGGCAGAAGAATAATAGGTGATCTCTTTTAGAAGCTGCCTGTGTCCTAGCAACAGAAGGGTGGTAGGTGGCAAAAGCGTCCTAGCAACAAAATCATTATACTGTTGTGATGTGATCACTGTAATATATTTTTGCCTGTTATGCTAAAGATCCATGGTGTGCTGGCGATATATGGCTTTGACTGGCAACAAAAAGATGCTAGGCTGCATAAGCCGCCTGAGTCCTAGCAACAGAAGGATGCTAGACGGCTATCTTAAGAATCTGCCTCAGCCCTAGCAACAAAAGGATGCTACGCGGCAGAAGCAGCCTATGTCCTTGTCACATAAGGGCTCTAGGCAGCAGAAGCTGCCTTTGTCCTAGCAACAAAAGGACACTAAGCTGCAAAAGTCGCCAACATCCTAGCAACAAAAGGATGCTAGGTGGCGTTCTTCAGACGCCAACTGCATCCTAGCAATTAAAAGACACAAGATGGCAAAAGCTGCTTTAATCCCTGCAACAAGTGGACGTTTGGCGGTATCAATCTGCTGCATCCCAAAAGGGTGCATTAGCTGCCTGCGTCCTAGTAACAAAAGGATGCTAGGAAGCAAAGGGTGCCTGTTTCCTAAGAACAGAAGAACCCTCACTGGGAGAAGCTGCCTGCAATAAAAGGATGCTAGGTGGCTTTCTTCAGATGCTGCCTGTGCTCTAGCAACAAAAGGAAGTTTGGTGGCTTCTGCCACCCTCGCCCTAGAAACAAAAGAATGCTAGGCGACAGAAGCCACCTGTGTCGTAGCAAAAGAAATATGCTAGGTGACTTTCTTCAGAACCCTAGCAATAAAAGGATAAATAATAAGGTGCAATCAACCTGCCTGCATCCTAGCAACAAAAAGACACTAGGAAGCAGAGGGAGCCTTCATCCTAGAAACAGCAGAACGTTTGCCTGGGTGAAGCCACCTGCATCCTATTACAAAAAGCATGCCAGGTGGCTTTCTTCAGGAGCTGCCTGCACCCTAGCAACAAAGGGATGCTAGGTGGCTTCGGCTGCCTGCACCCTAGCAACAAAAGGATGCTAGGCATCAGAAGCCACCTGTGTCCTAACAACAGAAGGACACTAGGTGGCTTACTTCAAAAGCATTCTGTGTCCTAGCAACAGAGGGACGCAAGACAGCAGAAGCTGACTGCGTCCTAGCAACAGAAGTTGATTGACACCGCAACGCTGTACGCATGTAAACGTTGCTCAAACCAGCTTCTGACAGCATGACTGCTGAGGAGCAATGGGCCTAGGTTCTAATTAACCTAACACAATGGGATCAAATCCTCCACCACCCTTGCCCTTTACCCCATTAAATAAGACACTTACAACCATTAGGTTGGAAAGGTCAAGGCCACAGCTTTATTAAATGTCAACACATAACATGTGCACATATTTAAAGCGGGGTTCCACCCAAATTTTGAACAATATCTGTATGTATTCTCTTCCTTGCCTAGATGCTGACATGCCGTTTAAAAAAATTTAAATCGCCGTAATTACCTTTTATTTTTCTATTCTTCTTTGCACTTCCTGGTTCTCCTCCCGTGGGAGTAGGCGTGTTTCTAGCCTCTCCCAGACTCCTGGGAGCTAGTCTCAGGCTTCCCAGGATGCCACTGAGCATGTGCGGGAACGAGCGGTGAATGCTGGGAGCACAGCATTCACCACATCCAGGAAATAAATGCTTGTGGGCTTCAAATGCCCACAATGAAGATGGAAACCGCCTGCAGTGAATAATATAAGTTATTCTTTCCGACGAAATCTGACACAGGCGGACATATTACACACAATATGTGAGTATGTAATGCTGAGAAGAAAAGTTTGTGAATGAACTCGAAAAAAAAAAAAACATAGATAGGTGGACCCCCGCTTTAACCAGTACCAGTCACAGTTGTACTGTGAGCACTCAACCAAAAGAGGGAAGTGGGGCCTGTCCTTACCATAAGTGCTGGACAGACAGCCTACTTCCAATTTTCCATCAAGGGCATAGCCCATCACAGCGACTTTAACAGCTGGCAAGGTCAAGAAAACCACAGCAAGCTGTGACATACCACAACAGAGGAGAAAGGGGGCGACAGGGTGGGCAGCTCTTCCAACCGACTCTTCTGAAAGACCCAGAATTCCCTGGGGCACATGATCCCTGAGCTCAGGCCCATCCTTCATGTTTCAACCAATCATTTCCCTTGTCCGACACCTAGTCATGCCCCCATCAGTCAAGGCTCTCTTTCCCTAGGGAGGGGGCTCAAGAGGCCTTCAAGATCCTGCGTACTAGTTGCTGTATTTTCATACAGTCATGCGGAGGTCCCCTTGTCGCAGAAGACCTCAGAACAGACATTTTACTGCTGTCAGCTGTACTATCAGCAGATCCACTATGAATCTTCCCAATAATACATAAACACATATAACAGATGCAAGGCAAGAATTGTCAGGGAACTAATTGAGTGCAGTGAACCCCCAGGCCGCCTGTAACAGTGTTGTTTGGCTTTACAATGAGGTGGTTGCTGACACAGCGGGAGGTTTCTTTTTTTTTTTTTTCTTTTTTTTTTTCTAAGGGTCTTGAATTGATGAAAATAGAATTGTACAAAACAGAAGGCAAAAAAAAGGGAGAGTATAGAAAATGAAGAAAACTAATCCTATTAAACGCAGTAACAGGTCTGTGAGCGGTGGAGATTAAACACAGGAAAAGGGGGTAAGTGCTGCTTCAGTTTCACTAAACTAATGTGACAAGTTGTCACTGAGAATCTTTACAGCTTGTTAGCAGATGACTAGCTGATAGAGAGACGTGTTTACTACGATTTCCTCCCGCGCTGCTTTCCATCGCCACCTTCAAATCCTAATCCTCAATGTCTCCTTCAAGTGTTAACAAAACTGTCTTCACAGGAGCACCGTGCACACGGCTGAGCCTCAATGGCTTCCGTCTGATGGGATTTCATCCGACAAAACAAACATGACTTTCCCAGCGTTATCTAGACGCAGAGCAGCGATGATCAAATGGGGGGGGAATCAAAGATTTACTAATGTTTATTTCAGCTCAGTATTTGTATGCAGAGCCGCCTCGTTTGCAAAGAATCATGGAACTCAGCAAACCAAGCAATCGTCAACTGCTAAACAAGTCTGCCTAGGCCTGGACACTGGACATTTATCCCCGGTGCATGAAATGTAAGGCACTAAGAACATTCACTATATTGTCCAAAGTATTGTGACGCCTGCCTTTGCACGCACATGAACTTAAAGCGGGGGTCCACCTAACTATCGTTTTTTTTTTTTTTTTTAGTTAATTCACAAACTTTTCTTCTCAGCATTACATACTCACATATTGTGTGTAATATGTCCGCCTGTGTCAGATTTTGTCGGAAAGAATAACTTATATTATTCACTGCAGGCGGTTTCCATCTTCATTGTGGGCATTTGAAGCCCACAAGCATTTATTTCCTGGATGTGGTGAATGCTGTGCTCCCAGCATTCACCGCTCGTTCCCGCACATGCTCAGTGGCATCCTGGGAAGCCTGAGACTAGCTCCCAGGAGTCTGGGAGAGGCTAGAAACACGCCTACTCCCACGGGAGGAGAACCAGGAAGTGCAAAGAAGAATAGAAAAATAAAAGGTAATTATAGCGATTTAAATTTTTTTAAACGGCATGTCAGCATCTAGGCAAGGAAGAGAATACATACAGATATTGTTCAAAATATGGGTGGAACCCCGCTTTAAATGCAATCCCAGTCATATGCCCCGTACACACGGTCGGACATTGATCGGACATTCCGACAACAAAATCCTAGGATTTTTTCCGACGGATGTTGGCTCAAACTTGTCTTGCATACACACGGTCACACAAAGTTGTCAGAAAATCCGATCGTTCTGAACGCGGTGACGTAGAACACGTACGTCGGGACTATAAACGGGGCAGTTGCCAATAGATTTCGTCTCTTTATTTATTCTGAGCATGCGTGGCACTTTGTGCGTCAGATTTGTGTACACACGATCGGAAATTCCGACAACGGATTTTGTTGTCGGAAAATTTTATAGCAAGCTCTCAAACTTTGTGTGTTGGAAAATCCGATGGAAAATGTGTGATGGAGCCCACACACGGTCGGAATTTCCGACAACGAGGTCCTATCACACATTTTCCGTCGGAAAATCTGACCGTGTGTACGGGGCATTAGTCTGTAGGGTTCAATATTGAGTTGGCCCATCCTTTGCAGCTATAACAGCTTCAATTCTTCTGGGAAGGCTGTCCACAAGGTTTAGGAGTGCGTCTATGGGTATGTTTGACCATTTTTCCAGAAGCATATTTGTGAGGTCAGGCACTGATGTTGGATGAGAAGGCCTTGCTCGCAGTCTGCGCTCTAATTCATCCCAAAGGTGTTCTATCGGGTTGAGGTCAGGACTCTGAGCAGGCCAGTCAAGTTCCTCCACCCCAAACTCGCTCATCCATGTCTTTATGGACCTTGCTTTGTGCACTGGTGCACAGTCGTGTTGGAACAGGAAGGGGCCATTCCCAAACTGTTCCCACAACTTTGGGAGCATGAAATTGTCTAAAAGTCTTGGTATGCTGACGCCTTAAGAGTTCCCTTCACTGGAACTAAGAGGCCAAGCCACACCCCTGAAAAACAACCCCACACCATAATCCCCCCCCCCCCTTCACTAAATGATTTGGACCAGTGCACAAAGCAAGGTCCATAAAGAGAGGGATGAGCGAGTTTGGGGTGGAGAAACTTGACTGGCCTGCACAGAGTCCTGACCTCAAACCTATAGAACACCTTTGGGATGAATTCGAGCGCAGACTGCGAGCCAAGCCTTCTCGTCCAACATCAGTGCCTGACCTCACAAATACACTTCTGGAAGAATGGTCAAACATTCCCATAGACACACTCCTAAACCTAGTGGACAGCCTTCCCAGAAGTGTTGAAGCTGTTATAGCTGCAAAGGGTGGGCCAACTCAATATTGAACCCTACAGACTAAGACTGGGATGCCATTAAAGTTCATGTTACATAGTTACATAGTTAGTAAGGTTGAATAAAAACACCAGTCCATCCAGTTCAACCTGAGCGAGTGTCTACAATTATCCCTATTTATTTAAGTTACCCATATAGCGCTGTCAATTTACGCAGCTCTCCACACATACATCACACACTCACATCAGTCCCTAACCTCAAGGATTTTACAGTCCAAGGTCCCCAACTCACATTCATACATACACATATTAGGGCCAATTTTGGACAGAAGCCAATTAACCTACCAGCATGTCTTTGGAGTGTGGGAGGAAACCGGAGTACCCGGAGGAAACCCATGCAGGCACAGGGAGAACATGCAAACTCCAGGCAGGTAGTGTCGTGGTTGGGATTTGAACCAGCGACCCTTCTTACTGCTAGATGAGAGTGCTGCCCACTGTGTGTTTAAACGCAGGCGTCACAATACTTTTGACAATATAGTGTATGTTTCTGTGAAAGCACTTCAATATTTTAAGCCCCCAGACGCAACACACCACCTCAGGGATGATCTCCAAACTAACTGCAGGAACATTGGTATCCATAAAATTTTTGTATTGTACACCCTTACATGTACCCATTGATGTGACTGACCTCAGGAGATACACCGAGTTGAAACAAATCCTCTTACAAAGTCCAGAGTTTATAAAGCTTGTCTGAGCTATCAGAAAGTAGGGGCATAGAGCTGAAATTACACATTGGAGAGCTCAGCGACGAGAGCTCTCAGAGCTGAATGGAGGGAAGGGGCACACCCCCTTCACACAGCGCACAGCAACAGAGCTGAGGCTTTTAATCACAGAAGTTAGAGAAATTAGACAGTCATAGACTGGAGACATATTACATGAGACCAGGACTTTTATTCTCAGAGAATAGGTGCAGGAACCCACCCTCCATAGTCAACTCCCCTAACCCACCCCCTATTCCCACCCCCAATACCGCCATGCCTTGGTTAAGAGTAAAGTGTTCTTTACCTTCTCCCTCCCTGTCCAAAGCTCACCCCCAAGCCCCCCCCACACAGGTTATCTTTCCCTCCATGCACAGCTTACCTTCTCTTCTCAGTTCACCCCCTCCCCCCCTATCCACAGCTCACCCCCTCCTCCCTCTGGTTACCTTCTCTTCTCTCGTCCACAGTTCACCCTCCCACAGCTCACCCCCCCTCCCACAGCTCACAATCTCCACAGTTCACCCCCCCACAGCTCACCCTCTCCATAGTTCACCCCCCACAGCTCACCCTCTCCATAGTTCACCCCCGCCCACAGCTCACCCTCTCCACAGTTCACCCCCCCCACAGCTCACCCTCTCCATAGTTCACCCCCCCCACAGCTCACCCTCTCCATAGTTCACCCCCCCCACAGCTCACCCTCTCCACAGTTCACCCCCCCCACAGCTCACTCTCTCCACAGTTCACATCCCCCCACAGCTCACTCTCTCCCCCTTCCTCTCCACAGTTCACCTCCCCCCTCACAGCTCACCCTCTCCACAGTTCACCTCCCCCACAGTTCACCCCCCCCACAGCTCACCCCCCCCACAGCTCACCCCCCCCCCCACAGCTCACCTTCTCCACAGTTCACCTCCCCCACAGCTCACCCTCTCCACAGTTCATCTCCCTCCTACAGTTCACCCTCTCCACAGTTCACCTCCCCCCTACAGCTCACCCTCTCCACAGTTCACCTCCCCCCCACAGCCCACTCTCTCCCCCTTCCTCTCCACAGTTCACCTCCCCCCCTCACAGCTCACCCTCTCCACAGTTCACCTCCCCCCCACAGCTCACCCTCTCCACAGTTCACCTCCCCCTACAGCTCACCCTCTCCACAGTTCATTCCCCCCCCCACAGTTCACTTTCTCCACAGTTCACATCCCCCCACAGCCCACTCTCTCCCCCTTCCTCTCCACAGTTCACATTCCCCCTCTCCACAGTTCACCTCCCCCCACAGCTCACTCTCTCCACAGTTCACCCCCCACAGCTCACCCTCTCCATAGTTCACCTCCCCCCACAGCTCACCCTCTCCCCCTCTCCCCAGTTTACCTCCCCCTCACAGCTCACCCTCTCCACAGTTCACCCCCCCACAGCTCACCCTTTCCATAGTTCACCTCCCTCCCACAGCTCACCCTCCCCACAGTTCACCTCCCCCCCCACAGCTCACCCTCCCCGCAGTTCACATCCCCTCACAGCTCACCCTCTCCACAGTTCACCTTCCCCCTACTGCTCACCCTCTCCACAGTTCACCTTCCCCCTACAGCTCACCCTCTCCACAGTTCACCTCCCCCCCTACAGCTCACCCTCTCCACCATTCACCTCGCTGCTGATGGGGACACTCTGATTTGAAGGGGGCTGTTGGTGGGGACTCTGATGTAAAGGGGGCTGTTGGTGGGGACTCCGATGTGAAGGGGGCTGCTGTTGGGGACACTCAAAATTAAAGTGGGCCAGTCATGATGAAGTCCAGGACCAAATTTTTGTCCCAGTCCAGCCCTGAACAGAGGTGGGCAGTGGCTCACCCTGTCCCTCCGAATGCAACACACACATCAGTACAAGTGTGTAGGACATGAGATGAAGACGCTTAAGGAGGAACTCAGTGTCGTGGGTACTGCACACATGTGGCTCATCGCTGAGTTAGGAGACCGCCTTAATGTTTGACTTTTCACATGACCGTGGCTCCTGTCTGGTCCCCGGCAATGGTGAGCATGCCTTCAGGCAAAGTATTACCCCTGTTCAATGCCTGGCGTAGTTCAAAGAACCCACCCCGAGGGGGAACTTCTCATGTGACCAGGCTTGGCACCCAACGAGAGAGAGAAAAATGGAGGACATGACGGATCACCTGTCTATACCCCCCTTACAAACTACTCAACCACACCCACCTCATATAAATAAAGGCTAAATATTTCTTAGTCCAAGAACTAGGAGGGTTTATTGAAATAACATAAGAGGTGTACAGTGCCTTGAAAAAGTATTCACACCCCTTGACATTTTCCACATTTTGTCATGTTACAACCAAAAACGTAAATGTATTTTATTGGGATTTTTTGTGATAGACCAACACAAAGTGGCACATAATTGTAAAGTGGAAGGAAAATGATAAATGGTTTTCAACATTTTTTACAAATAAATATGTGAAAAGTTTGGCGTGCATTTGTATTCAGCCCTCTTTACTCTGATACCCCTAACTAAAATCTAGTGGACCCAATTTCCTTCAGAAGTCACCTAATTAGTTAATAGAGTCCACCTATGTGTAAATTAATCTCAGTATAAATACAGCTGTTCTGTAAAGCCCTCAGAGGTTTGTTAGAGAACCTTAGTGAACAAACAGCGTCATGAAGGCCAAGGAACACACCAGACAGGTCAGGTATAAAGTTGTGGAGAAGTTTAAAGTAAGGTTAGGTAATGAAAAAAAATATCCCAACATTTGAACATCTCACGGAGCACTGTTCAATCCATCATTCGAAAATGGAAAGAGTATGACACAACTACAAACCTACCAAGACATGACCGTCCACTTAAACTGACAGGCCGGGTAAGGAGAGCATTAATCAGAGAAGCAGCCAAGAGCCCCATGGTAACTCTGGAGGAGTTGCAGAGATCTACAACTCAGGTGGGAGAATCTGTCCACAGGACAACTATTAGTCATGCACTCCACAAATCTGGCCTTTATGGAAGAGTGGCAAGAAGAAAGCCATTGTTGAAAGAAAGCCATAACAAGCCATGTGGGGGACACAGCAAAGATGTGGAAGAAGATGCTCTGGTCAAATGAGACTAAAATTTAACTTTTTGGCCTCAAAGCAAAACACTCTGGGGGTTCTTTACTAAAGGAAAATCCACTTTGCACTGAAAGTGCACTTGGAAGTAAAGTCACTGGAGATCCGAGAGGAACATGCAAGGAAAATAAAAAACAGCATTTTAGCTTGCACATGATTGGATGATAAAATCAGCAGAGCTTCCACTCATTTCAGATCTACCCCTTAGATTTAGAGCTACTGCACTTAAAAGTGCACTTTCAGTGCAAAGTGGATTTGCCTTTCATAAATAACCCCCATGTGTGGTGGAAAACTAACACTGCACATCACCCTAAACATACTATCCCCACCGTGAAATATGGTGGTGGCAGCATGATATTGTGGGGATGCTTTACTTCAGCAGGGACAGGGAAGCTGGTCAGAGTTGATGGGAAGATGAATGGAGCCAAATACAAATCTTAGAAGAAAATCTGTAATGCCCCGTACACACGGTCGGATTTTCCGACGGAAAATGTGTGATAGGACCTTGTTGTCGGAAATTCCGACCGTGTGTAGGCTCCATCACACATTTTCCATCGGATTTTCCGACACACAAAGTTTGAGAGCAGGCTATAAAATTTTCCGACAACAAAATCCGTTGTCGGAATTTCCAATCGTGTGTATGCAAATCCGACGCACAAAGTGCCACGCATGCTCAGAATAAATGAAGAGATGAAAGCTATTGGCTACTGCCCCGTTTATAGTCCCGACGTACATGTTTTACGTCACCGCGTTCAGAATGTTTGGATTTTCTGACAACTTTGTGTGACCGTGTGTATGCAAGACAAGTTTGAGCCAACATCCATCGGAAAAAATCCTAGGATTTTGTTGTCGGAATGTCTGATCAATGTCTGACCGTGTGTACGGGGCATTAGAGTCTGCAAAAGACTTGAGACTGGGCAGAGGTTCACCTTCCAGCAAGACAACGACCCTAAACATACAACCAGAGCTACAATGGAATGAATTAGAATTTAGATAAAAGCATATTCATGTGTTAGAACGGCCCAGTCAAAGTCAAGACCTAAATCCAATTGAGAATATGTGGCAAGACTTGAAAATTGCTGTTCACAGACGCTCTCCGTCCAATCTGACAGAACTTGAGCTATTTTGCAAAGAAGAATAGGCAACAATGTCACTCTCTAGATGTGCAAAGCTGGTAGAGACATCTCCAAAAAGACTTGCAGCTGTAATTGCAGTGAAAGTGTTTGACTCAGGGGGGCTGAATACAAATGCACCCCTGCGGCCCCCCCCCACCCCAAATTACCTTGTCCCCATGTTGATGAGGACAAGGGCCTCTTCCTGACAACCCTGGCTGTTGGTTGTCAGGGTCTGCGGGCGGAGGGCTTATCGGAATCCGGGAGCCCCCTTTAATAAAGGGGCCCCCAGATCCCGGCCCCCACCCTATGTGAATGCGTATGGGGTACATCGTACCACTACCCATTCACCTAGGGGGAAAAGTGTCAATAAAAAAACACACTAGACAGGTTTTTAAAATAATTTATTAGGCAGCTCCAGGGGGGTCTTCTTCCGACTTCGGGTGGTCTTATTCCGACTTCGGGGGTCTTCTTCCGACTTCTCCTCTCTCTCCGGCCTCTTCTCCCCTTGTCCGGTTCTTCTCCCGCTCTCTGGCCTCTTCTCCTGGTGTCCGGTTCTTCTGCCGGGCCCCTCCACTATCTTTTGCTCTTTTGCCACTCTTTTGCTAGCGGTGGCCTGGTCTTCTCCGCAATCTTGTTCCTTCTTCTCTTCTTCCGATGTTGACACAACGCTCTCTCCCGCTGTAATGCTGTGTGAGCTGTGCGCGATGACTTATATAGGCATGGGGCGTGGTCACAGGGTGATGTCACCCGGTGACCCCCCCCCCTTATGATGTCACAGTCCTGCCCCAAAGCGCCCACCCCCCCATGTTGAGGGCATGCGGCCTTGTACGGTTCAGGAGGGGGGGCGCTCGCTCGTCCCCACCCCCTTTCCTGACAGGCCAGGCTGCATGCTCGCATAAGGGTCTGGTATGGATTTGGGGGGGCCCCACGCCTTTTTATTCGGCTTAGGGGGGTTCCCCTTAAAATCCATTCCAGACCTAAGGGCCTGGTATGCCCCTGGAGGGGAACCCATGCCGTTTTTTTATTTAAAATTTGGCACCTTCCCCCTCATGATTTATACCAGACACCTGTCAGCAATGCTTGCCGCTGATCGCGAAAGGAAAAAAAAGTTTTCCTTTCCCGATGAGCGAGCCAGCTTGGCGCTGGATCCCGCGATGGGGCTCGCAGGTGTCAAATCTCGCCGATAACAGCGGTAAGATTGACACAATATCGCGGTCAGCTACTGTACTTCTAAACTTCTCAATCTAACCTCATCGATTGACCTGAAGCAATAGATACAGGCTCCTACTCACTCCAACAGTAACACCCTTGACCTTGTCTCCTCCTAACTGTGCACTCCGTGCAACCTTTCCAACAATCCTCTCCCACTCTCTGATCACCACCTTGTTAGTTTTGCTCTCTCCCTGTCTTCCACCTCCTCTCCCTCCATCGCCTAACAGTTACACATAGAAATCTTCACCACCCCAACCCTTCTCTTCTCTACTCTTTTACTGATCACCTCTATGACTAAATCTCACCCCTGTCCTGCCCAAACCTAGCCACTTTCATCTACAACAGTACACTGTCTTCCTCCCTAGACAAGCTTGCTCCCCTCACTACAAGCAGAATTAGGCCCCGACTGCTACAATCATGGCAAACAGAGGACACCAGAAGTCTCAGAAAACGTAGCCGCGCTCTTGAGCGTCTGTGGCTTAAGACTAAGTTCCAGGAAGACTTCACACAATATAAATATGCCCTCCTAAAATACTATTTCTGCCTCAACACTGCCAAACAAACCTACTTTATCACACTCATTAACACCTTCTCATCCAGTCCACGTCAACTCTTCTCTAACTTCAACACTCTACTCTGTCCTCCACTGCCTCCACCCACCAACACTGCCCAGGAGATAGCCAATCACTTCAAAACTAAGATTGATACAATTCATGTGGAGATCTCCAATGCGTAAAAACCTCCCCTGTCCACACACACAACCATTACTTCCCGCATTCAACCCTGCTACTATTAATGAGGTTGCTAAACTTTTATCTAACACTCGTCTAACCACCTGCCCCCTGGATCCTGCTCCCTCACAAATGCTACGCTCACCCTCTGACTCAATTCTACACTCTCTAACTCACATTTTCAACCTCTCCCTCTCTTGTGGCATCTTCCCAAACTCTATAAAACATGCACTAGTCACCCCCATACTTAAAAAGCCCTCACTGGACCCCACCAATCTTAACCACTTGCCGCCCGCCATATAGCAGAATGACGGTGGCAAAGTGGTTTCAATATCCTGACTTGGTGTCATATGATGTCCAGCAAAATAACAGTCGCTGCGCGCCGGCTGTTATTTGTACTGTCTACCCTCAAGTTGTAAAGCACTACGTAAACTATTGGCGCTATCTAAATCCTGTATAATAGTAATAAATAATAATAATTTATGTTTTTGGTTGTAACGTAACAAAATGTAGGAAATTTCAATGGGTGTGAATACTTTTTCAAGGCACTGTATATAGGACCCCGGACAACTTTTGACGAAACCAACATGTTTATTTTTGCAAAAAGAGATTTCAAAATGTTTCCAATGGTATATTAAATGGACCGAAAGGGAGCAAATAAGAGAAGTTCATTGTTAGGGAAGGTAGAGGAAGTGGGAAACAGGAAGATGGCAGGTCAGCACTAGGAGTTGGTTATGCTCTAATGCACATGAGTGCACAAGCATCAAAATGAGAGGAGAAGGAAGATGAAGGATAACATAACTGTTGTTACGGCTCCTTCACTGCCCAGTTATAGACTTGGGTCAGGGAGGTGACCAAACTTAATTGTTTTATTGTAGTAAAGAAACATTTAGGTCCCAACCTGAGTGTGCAGCCTTGCAAGCCTGCATGGTTATACCGTCTCTTTTGGTCTTAAAGCGGGGGGTCCACCTATCTATCGTTTTTTTTTTTTTTAGTTCATTCACAAACTTTTCTTCTCAGCATTACATACTCACATATTGTGTGTAATATGTCCGCCTGTGTCAGATTTCCTCGGAAAGAATAACTTATATTATTCACTGCAGGCGTTTTCCATCTTCATTGTGGGCATTTGAAGCCCACAAGCATTTATTTCCTGGATGCGGTGAATGCTGTGCTCCCAGCATTCACCGCTCGGTCCCGCACATGCTCAGTGACTTCCTGGGAAGCCTGAAACTAGCTCCCAGGAGTCTGGGAGAGGCTAGAAACACGCCTACTCCCACGGGAGGAGAACCAGGAAGTGCAAAGAAGAATAGAAAAATAAAAGGTAATTACGGCAATTTAAATTTTTTTAAACGGCATGTCAGCATCTAGGCAAGGAAGAGAATACATACAGATATTGTTCAAAATTTGGGTGGAACCCCGCTTTAAGCTCTACTGCGTAGAAGCCATGATCTCCATACACTGCACTGATGGTGGCCAAATAGCCTGAAACAGCTGTATGCAGTTTGGAACAAAAGGCTCTATAATATTAGACTATGTTTGCGCTATAAACTGTGAAAATTGATACGGCTTCAATCACCTCCACTATAAACTGCATAACTGTGCCTCCATATACTTAACTATATAAACAGATCCAACCGCTTTCGGGTACTACAATCTAGGTGCATGCTTGTCAGTCCTGTTAGCAGTTTAGAAGGTTTAGCCTTAAAAGTAGTTTACCCTAAAGCCTAAATGAACTTTCAGTTTGAATCAGCTAAATAAATTCCTGATACATCAAAACAAAATGTATGCAAAGTCTTATGCCGTGTACACACAGCTACAAAAGTCCAACAGCCTGTCTGACAGACTTTCGACACACTTTCGATGGACTTTTGGCAGACTTTCGACTGACTTTCTAACGACCAGACTTGCCTACACACGATCACACCAAAGTCCGACGGATTCGTACGTCATGACCTACACCGGACTAAAATAAGGAAGTTGATAGCCAGTAGCCAATTGCTGCCCTAGCGTCGGTTTTTGTCCATCGGACTAGCATACAGACGAGCGGATTTCTGGGTCTGGTGGAGTTACGATGTAAAGATTTGAAGCATGTTCCAAATATAAAGTCCGTCAGATTTGCGGCTGGAAAGGTCCGCTGAAGGTCCAGAGAAGCCCACACATGATCGGATTCTGTGCCAGATTTGGTCCGTCAGCGTCCGTCAGACCAGTCCGGTCGAAAAGTCCGACCGTGTGTACGCCCCATTACAGTTTCCTGAAGAAATCAGCCATAGCCTGAGCAAATAAGCCAATCCCCTGCCAGCATGCTGCAAAGAAGGACCCTTGCTCTCTGTGCAAAAGCTGTAGTCTCTCTGCAGAGGGCTGAGACACCCTCAATAAATGAGATCTAGAGCTTTCCAACCCACAAAGTTCATGCTCCTTGCTAATCGGAGAGCTCTAGCTGTTACTCAGCAGGGGATATGTCAGAACTCTGTTTTCACACAGAGGGTCCTCTTCTAGAGCATACTGGCAGGAGATGGCAGGTTTTCTACTCAGACTGTGACCTCTTTCCATGAAATTATTTTTTTTAGAAAATGGTAAGGGGTGTATTTATATAAAATATGCAGAACTATTCATTATGTGAAACTGCATGTATGTTTGTACTTTGTTAATGGGGGCAAAATCAAATATGTTTGCATTATTTTCTCTCTGGGTTAAACATTCTTCATTCATACAAAATTGAATGAATTATGAAAATACCGCATTATGGCTACTAGAAAGAGCTGATGATAGGAAATTATACTTATTTACTATGATCAGCAGCACCATCTAGTGGCATAATAGCAAATAATGGCACCATCTAGTGGCAAATCAATAATTTCCCTATTTTATACTATGAAGAACATTCAACCTGGAGAGAAAATAGACTAGTAACATTTGATTTTTCCCCTATTCACACACAATTAATACACATGCAGTTTCACAGTATGAATAGTTCTGCAAATGATTAGCTGATTTAAACTGAAAGTGTAATTAGGTTTTAGCTATATATGTTTTTCTGTAGAAATATACACTTACCGACCACTTTATTAGGTACACCTGTTCAATTGCTTGGTAACACAAATTGCCAATCAGTCAATCACATGGCAGAAATTCAATGCATTTAGGCATCTGGATGTGGTGAAGACAACTTGCTAGAGTTCAAACCAAGCATCAGAATGGGAAAGAAAGGGGATTTAAGTGACTTTGAATGTGACATGGTTGTTGGTGCCAGACAGGCTGGTCTGAGTAATTCAAACACTGCTGATCTACTGGGATTTTCATGCACAACCATTACTAGGGTTTACAGAGAATGCTCCGAATAAGAGAAAATATCCAGTGAGCAACAATTGCAGGACTGTTTTTAAGGCAGGGCAAAAGGGGCAGCTGCCCTGAGCCCCATCATTGTTGTGGGGCCCAAAGCAGCTGCCTCATACTTGCCAACTATCCCAGTTTATTTTCCTTATCCCTTGAAGTTTTAGTCCCGTGCTGTGTCCCGATATCTCAGTGTAAAGTTATGTTGCTGTTGCCCAGCTCTGCCCTTTTGCCATGTGCAGATGACTCATCTGCAGACCCAGTGTTTACATGTAAATAACCTGCACTGATATGTAAATATTGGCAGCATTAATATGTAAATAGTGGCGCATCGCGGCATTGATATGTACATAGAGGTGGCATTCATATGTACTGGATATATTGTCCCCCTGAGGTCATATTTACCATCACTTCTGCTGAATGCTGCTGTAAAGGAGCATGCTTGAAAGTCCTGCCTACAACTATAGTCATTGAGCCTAACATCAGCCTGTTCTGCAAAGGAACCCTTCTTCAAAATAACATGGTGCCACAGCACCCTGAATTTTGGTGCATGTGAATACGTAAATCTCAGCCGATGCATGAGGGTCTCATTATTAATTAATGGCTATGTATCTGCTAAAGGGCAGCATGTTTCTGTGGTGTCAGAAAAGTGATTTTGCATGTATTCCCGACACACAAATGTGAAAGCAGATAAATGTCTCAGTTACATTGGTGGTCAGTGTAAATCTTCTCATTACATTGGGGCTTGGTGTACTATACTTTCATTCACACTAGTGACCAGTGTGAAGGTCCCCCTTACATTGGTGGTCAGTGTAAATCCCTCTTTACATTGGTGGTTACTGTGAATGTTTCTATTAGATTAGTGGTCAGTGTACATCCCCATTACATTGGTGGCCAGCGTAGAAACTCCTCTTTATATTGGTAATCATTAAAATAATCCAAACTTGCATTTGTGGTCAGTTTCAAATCCTCCCTTACATTGGTGGTCCATGTAGGAGCCCCCTTTAAATCGGTGGTGAGTGTAAATCCCCCTTACATTGGGGGTCGGTGTAGAAATCCCCCTTTATCGGCTTTTAATGTAAAATCCCCCATTACATTGGTTGTCAGTGTAAATTCTTCATAACTTTGGTGATCAGTGTACATTTTGCTTTACATTGGTGGTAAGTGCAAAATTTAACTGTTGGTCAGTGTAAATCCTCCCTAACATTGGTGGACAGTGTAAAAGTGTCACCTTACATTGGTGGTCAGTACAAATCTCCTTGATAATGGTTGTCAGTGCAAATTCCCCCTTACATGGAGGTCTTTGTATATTCCCCCTTACACTGATGATTGGTGTAAATGCTCTAATTACATTGGTGTCAGTGTAGAAATCCCTCTTTTCTATTGGTGGGTGGAGTAAAATCCCCTGTTACATGGTGGTCAGTGCAAATTCTGCCACACATTGATGGTCAGTGTAAATCCCCACTCACATTGGTGATCATTGTAAATTCCCCATTACATTGGTAGAATCCCCCACTATATAATATATACCAAAGATTTCCAGCTTTGCGCTACATGATTCAGGATTCGCCATAGTGTACTGCCTCCTAACTAATCCTATCCCCCACCACTGTTACTGATCCCATCAACCCCCCAGCATTGCCCCTGATTACAACCCCCCTCCCCCAGCATTGCCATTGATCCCAGGAGTCCTAGGATTCCTAGGAGTTTTCTGTCTATTGATGGGTCCCCTCACCTCCCCAGTCCATGGTGTGCAGGCAGTGAGGAGATGATGTGCTGTAACTTTTAGCAACCAATCAGTGAGCAGTAATGCTGTGCACTAACCTCTTGCAACCAATCAGTGAGCAGTATTAATGTGCAGTAACCTCTAGCAACCAATTAGTGAGTGGTATAGATGTCCAGTAACCTCTAGCAATCAATCAGTGAGCAGTATTGATGTACAGTAATGTCTAGCAACCAATCAACAAGCAGAAGTCATGTGCTGTAACCTCTAGAAAATAAACAGTGAGCCATAATGAGTGCTGTAACCTCTAGCAGCCAGTCAGTGAGCGGCAATGATACACTGTAACCTCTGGCAACCAATCGCATTCGCTGTCTGATCTAAATCAGAAATCTGATTTTGAGTCTAGGTGCATATTTATTGTATGTCTCAAAGCTTCCCTCAGCCAGAACTCTGAAGATGGGTCGTGGATGGGTCTTCCAGGATGACAGTGACCCAAAATATACCTCCAAGGCAACAAAGTAGTGGCTCAAGAAGAAGCACATTAAGGTCATGGAGTGGCCTAGCCAATCTCCAGACCTTAATCCTATAGAAAATGTATGGAGGGAGCTAAAACTTTGAGTTGCCAAGTGACAGACAAAAACCTTGAGGATTTGAAAAGAAGAGTGGACCAAAATCCCTCCTGAGATTTGTGCAAACCTGGTCACCAACTACAACGTCTTACCTCTGTGTTTGCCAAGAACGGTTTCTCCACCAAGTACGAAGTCATGTTTTACTTGGGGATTAAACACTTATTTTACTCACTAAATCGCAACTCAATTTATAACATTTGTATCATGTGTTTTTTCTGGAGTTTTGGTTGATATTCTGTCTATATCATTTAAAATACACCTATGATAAAATTATAGACACTTCATTTTTTTGTAGGTGGGCAAACTTACAAAATCTGCAGGGAATCAAATAATTATTTTCCTCACTGTATATACAGTTGTGCTCATAAGTTTACATACCCTGGCAGAATTTATGGTTTCTTGGACATTTTTCAGAGAATATGAATGATAACACAAAAAACTTTTCTTTCACTCATGGTTAGTGTTTGGCTGAAGCCATTTATTATCACTCAACTGTGTTAACTCTTTTTAAATCATAATGATAACAGAAACTACCCAAATGACCCTCATCAAAAGTTTACATACCCCAGTTCTTAATACCCTTTAATATCAATGACAGCTTGAAGTCTTTTGTGGTATTTATGAAAGAGGCTCTTCATCTTCTTCATCTCCTCCTGGAAAAAAACCTCCAGTTCCTGTAAATTCTTGAGTTGTCTTGCATGACCTGCATGTTTAAGATCTCCCCAGAGTGACTCAATGATATTGAGGTCAGGAGACTGAGATGGCCACTCCAGAACCTTCACTTTATTCTGCTGTAGCCAATGACAGGTCGACTTGGCCTTGTGTTTTGGATCATTGTCATGTTGGAATGTCCAAGTACGTCCCATGCGCAGCTTCCTGGCTGATGAATGCGAATGTTCCTCCAGTATCTTTTGATAACCTACTGCATTCATCTTGCATCTATTTTGACCAAATTTCCTGTGCCTTTGTAGCTAACACATCCCCAAAACATCAGGGATCCACCTCAGTGTTTCACAGTAGGAATGGTGTACCTTTCATCATAGGCCTTGTTGACTCCTCTCCAAATGTAGCGTTTAGAGTTGTGGCCAAAAAGCTTTTATTTTGGCGTCATCACTCCAAATGACTTTGTGCCAGAAGGTTTGAGGCTTGTCTCTGTGCTGTTTAGCATATTGTAAGTGGGATACTTTGTGGCATTTGGGTAGTAATGGCTTTCTTCTGGCGACTCGACCATGCAGCCCATCTTTCTTCAAGTGCCTCCTTATTGTGCATCTTGAAACAGCCACCCCACATGTTTTCAGAGAGTTCTGTATTTCACCTGAAGTTATTTGTGTTTTTTTCTTTGCATCCCCAACAATTTTCCTTGCAGTTGTGGCTGAAATTTTAGTTGGTCTACCTGACCGTGGTTTGGTTTCAACAGAACCCCTAATTTTCCACTTCTTGATTAGAGTTTGAACACTGCTGATTGGCATTCTCAATTCCTTGGATATCTTTTTATCTCCCTTTCCTGTTTTATACAGTTCAACTTCCTTTTCCCGCAGATCCTTTGACATTTCTTTTGCTTTCCCCATGACTCAAAATCCAGAAACATCAGTGCAGCACTGGATGAAAGATGCAAGGGTCTGTCAGGAGTCCAGAAACTCATTGACCTTTTATAGACACACCCTAATTACAAGCAAACAGATCACAGGTGAGGATGGTTACCTTTAATAGCCATTAATTCTTAATTTTTCTTTTTTTTTTTTTTTTTTTTTAAATTTCAAAAAAAGTTTTATTGAAAATCAGTACATTACACTTTATAAACTGGCAATGTTGTGGGACGCAGCCCACTTCTGTGAACAAGCTCAATTAGTGAACAATAACAGAGAAGTTGATCTAGAACGTAGGGTTATACGGAGGGATAGGGAGAAAAGAACCCTCATGAATGACAAGGTAAAACCTAGAGCTGCATGTGGGCTCGACACCCCTAATGGGAACAAACTGTGTCGAGCACCTGAGAGTGCCTTCGATAATCATAAGGTGAGAGGCTATTCTGTTAGGGCCTATCACACCTTCCGGGAGATTAATTGTCCCGGACTGCGCGAGGGGACCTTCCCAGGCTCTCTCCGGCCAGAAGGCCGGAGGGGCTAGGGGAGCCGTCCAGAAATCCTGAGGGTTCCAGTTTAGAAGATCGACCCATGTAGTAAGGGTCGAGGTTCCGTCTGAATACACACTAGAGCATATAAAACTGGGAGGAACCGTGTGAAACCGTAAACTTACAGTAGATATTTAATAACAACTTCCGGAGATTAAAGAAGAAAGAGAAAGAGGAAAAGAGGGAAGGAAGATAGAGGCTAATTCTTAATTTTTCTTTTGGTTGCAGGTCTGGGCTTTGTTTGATGCAGATTCTACAGCTACCCTACTATATCTGTGTGCGTTTGAGGTTACTCTCTTTCATGTTATTATTCAACTCAACCTATTTCAGCACATGGAGTGAGACTTATGGTCTCTATACATTTGCTGTTGTAGCATAGTCTGCTAGCACATTGATCTATGTGGAAACTGCATTCATTTAATAGTTCATTCGGTTCTTTGTTTTGGTTCCTTTGTTGGGTTTTTCTATGTTTCCTATGTGGTTGATCACATATCTTTTCATTATTGACCGCATAGCTAACATGATATTGTCATGGGAGTTTAATATCAACAACAATGGATATTTATCTATACTTTTTTGTGGTTCATCTGGTGTCTAATCCATTTTCATGCTTCTGTTTGTTTGTTTTTTACTGTTTTTTCTTTTCAGAAAGTAAAGACTTATCTGACACCAGTGCTTTGGATGCGATGCTACATGTTTGATACTTTTGACACATTTGTAACCACTCTTTCGGGTAGTTGGACCGACCCCTTTTTCAGATCTATGTATATATTTTTCACTGCATATATTTTTGTCAACTCTCTCGTCTATAAAATACAAGTGGTTAAGAATGATTGGAGGAGTTGGAGGAGTAATGTGCATAAATCTCCAATTTCATGTTTAATGTACATACACGCTGATCTCATGTTCAATATGCTTGTACTTTGATCTCATGAAAATGTGTGTATATTTCATCTAAACTGTTTATGCACATTCGCTGTTTTAGGGCTGCGAGAGTGCTTTGACACTTTTTTAGCACTCCCAACTACTCAAGTTTGTTCCATTGTTGCGGCTTCACCTGCTATGGAGGGTTTTAGCATCCATTACCTACCTTTTCTTTTCTCTTTTTTTTTCAGTTATTTTTATGAGCTCGTGCTGATTTTTATTGGCATGACAGTTTTGTCTACTTATATTTTTCTTTATGCATTTTAGTTAGGTTAACAATGGATGTTTTCTCTCCTCTTTTAGCAGGTGTAGTTTTTTAATGGGATCAGTATTGTTTTAATCACACTGATAGGGTGGGTTTGCTATGCAGCGCGGTGATTGGTTGTTTTACCAGCATGCATACCCCGCCCCCCCCTCTTTTACTTTTCACTTTTCTATTTTTACCACACTACTACTATCCCTCTCTAGCTATGAATAAGCATCCAAATGATGTGAAACGCGTTAGCAGTCTACCACCCTGTACGTCTCTGCAATTGACTGTATTGTTGGATTTTATCGAAATAAAGATGTCCTTATCCCAGAGTGCGGCTATCCAGGTTTTCTTTCTCCCTCACTGTTTGGCATATTGTAAGTGGGATCCTTTGTGGCATTTGGGTAGTAATGGCTTTCTTCTGGCGACTCGACCATGCAGCCCATCTTTCTTCAAGTGCCTCCTTATTGTGCATCTTGAAACAGCCACACCCCATATTTTCAGAGAGTCCTGTATTTCACCTGAAGTTATTTGTGGGTTTTTCTATGCATCCCCAACAATTTTCCTGGCAGTTGTGGCTGAATTTTTAGTTGGTCTACCTGACCGTGGTTTGGTTTCAACAGAACCCCTCATTTTCCACTTCTTGATTAGAGTTTGAACACTGCTGATTGGCATTCTCAATTCCTTGAATATCTTTTTATCTCCCTTTCCTGTTTTATACAGTTCAACTTCCTTTTCCCGCAGATCCTTTGACAATTCTTTTGCTTTCCCCATGACTCAAAATCCAGAAACATCAGTGCAGCACTGCATGAAAGATGCAAGGGTCTGTCAGGAGTCCAGAAACTCATTGACCTTTTATAGACACACCCTAATTACAAGCAAACAGATCACAGGTGAGGATGGTTACCTTTAATAGCCATTCAAACCCCTTTGTGTCAGCTTGTGTGCATGTTATCAGGCCAAAATCACCAGGGTATGTAAACTTTTGATCAGGGTCATTTGGGTAGTTTCTGTTGTAATTATGATTTAAAAAGAGTAAAAAAAGTTGATTGGTAATAAATGGCTTCAGTCAAACACTAACCATGAGTGAAAAAAATGTGTTTGTGTTATCATTCATATTCTCTGAAAAATGGGCAACAAATCATAAATTCTGCCAGGGTAAGTAATGTAAACTTATGAGCACAACTGTATATAATATATATATATATATATATATAAGAGAGAGAGAGAGAGAGAGAGAGAGAGAGAGAGAGAGAGAGAGAGAGAGAGAGAGAGAGATTTGTCATATCTATCTATCTATCTATCTATCTATCTATCTATCTATCTATCTATCTATCTATCTATCTATCTATCTATCTAATATCTATCTATCTATCTATCTATCTATCTATCTATCTATCTATCTATCTATCTATCTATCTATCTATCTATCTATCTATCTATCTATACATTTTAACAACATGGATAAAGGGAAGCATTTGCATTATTGTGAACCGGTTTCTTTTCTCAGGCAGGTGTCCTGCTTTATTTTTGAAATGTTCTATGCATCCAGTTATCCCCCCTTCCTCGCCGCCCCCACCCCAAGGCAGTATGGTTGACTTAATGGAAAAACGGTTCAGAAACATTAAAGGAAGATTGTTTAGAAAAGGAAAGCGCTGCTGAGGTGTAGAGGAAGCCTGTTTATTAACACAGGACACCTCTTATCTCTGTCTATTCCAGATGGATCAGCCTACGGTTATTAACAGTTTGTGCCAATAGGGTTAAACTGTGTCAGCACGGATTCGCCGCCACAAAGGGGAACAGGCTACTTACCAGTCACTTGTATCTTGTTTTTGTTATACTGTATCTTTTATTATTTTTTTTTTGTTACTACCAGAATTTAAGTACCATCACTTAAAAGAAAAGGAAACATGCAATGATCACAGCAGTGGAGCAAGCCTTGTAATGGGAAAGTAAGTTTTTTCATTCAACAGCTAAGCTTCAATGAGGAGATAATAAAGAGACCAATTGTGAATAATGAAGGGACATATAATAATTAATTGGAGACAATGTAGCATACAATTAAATTATCTTTGATTTTTTTTTTTTCGCTCCTGCATTTTTTTAATTGAATATATTTTAATGGATCATTCGTATGTGTCAATGGCTCAGCTCTTTCATGGCTAATTTTATTTCGCTATTTTTATAAACTTTGTAAGTGCTGATTCTAAATGCTCAGCGAGGGTGTTATTCATATCACGAACACACTTGAAATGAATAGGACTATTCATGGGATTTTAGTGACAATGCAAACAAGATATAAGTATGTTTGTGCTTGTGCGTTTAAGGAAGAACTCCGGACACTTCCAAATCCAAAACCCATGTGGTCATTCTCATATTGCATTTACTACGTTGCTGTTTTATTTGCTTTAGGCTGCTTTCACATTGAGGCAGTTTTCAGGCGTTTTAGCGCTAGAAATAGCCTCTAACTAACACCTGAAAACCGCCTCCCATTCATTTCAGTGTGACTTTTCACACCCGGGCGGTGCCCCTGCGAGACGTTCTGAAAAGTCCTGCAAGCAGCATCTTTGAGCGATTCCAAAACGCCCTGCCCATTGAAATGAATGAACGGACAGCGCTACTAAAGCGCCTGAAAAGTTCTGCAGCAGCACCACAACACACCCTTTCTTCGGCCGCTAGCAGGGGGTTAAAAGCACCCCGCTAGTGGCCGAAAAGCACCATTAAAACAACGGTGAGGCTACTTTCACACTGTAGCCGGTCTGCGTTAGCTTTAACCCCCGCTAGCGGCCAAAGAAAGGGTTAAAATTGCCCATGTTGTGGCGCTGCAGAACCGCTTTGCAGGCGCTGCCCATTCATTTCATTGCTGGCTCTGTCGGGAGATTTCCCTTTGCTTCCTGTCTCAGAGACACAACAGGAAGTAAGAAGAAATGTTTCCAATGTGAAGGAAATCCCCTCTCAGACAGTTAGTTGTCTTTGGAACCAATGTCCCCATTGGAAGATTGTGGATTTTTCAGCTCCTTTTTTCCTATAGTCCAATGGTCTCCAAACATTTCATTACAAGGTTCACATCATTTATGTTACAAATATTTACAGGCCAACAAAATAATTTTAAGAAATGAATGAATACAATTTTAAGAAATTCTGTTTCATGTTATAAGTTCCCCCTTTCACATCAATGTTCCCCTTTAAAACCAGAAGACTCCCCTCAAATCAGAGCCCCTCTTCACATTAGAACCCCTCTCTACATCAGAGCCCTCCTTCACATAAAGGTCTTCTTCATATCATAGTCCACCCTTGCACATCAGAATCCTCTTCCATACCATAGCCCCCCCCTTCACATCATAGTCCCCCCTTCACATCATAGTCCCCCCCTTCACATCATAGCCCCCCCTTCGCATCATAGTCCCCCCTTTCACATCATAGTCCCCCCTTCACATCATAGTCCCCCCCTTCACATCATAGCCCCCCTTCACATCATAGTTCCCCCCCTTCACATCATAGTCCCCTTTACACATTAGAGCAACCCCACATCAGAGCTCACCCTTCACATCAGAATTCCCTTTACATCAGAGCCCTCCTTTCACATTGGAGTCCCCACTTTTCATCAGAGTTCCCCTTACCATCAGAGTTCCCTTTACATCATAGTCCCCCTCGCACATCAGAGCCCACCATTCACATCAGACCCCCTCTTTCACAACAGAGACCTCCTTTTCCATCCAAGCCCCTCCTTCACATTAAAGCCTACCTCACATCAGAGTTGTTAGCTCTGTGTCCTACCTTACAAACTTTACCATAGAGGCATCATGGCACATGGCAGAAGGCACAGCTGCTCCGGACAGAGGGCGGGAGGCGTAGCTGGTCCTGTTCTGAATGCTGGGGTGGCGTTGGATCAGCTTTATGCGTTTCCAGCTGCCAACACCATAGCAACAAATGACAATCACACATTAGAACCCCCCTCGCACATCAGAGCCCACTTTTCACATCTGACCCCCTCTTTCACAACAGAGCCCTCTGTGCACATCAGTGACCCCTTTTACATAAGAGTTCCCCTTCACATCACAGCCCCTTGCACATTAGAGCACCCCATATCAGAGCTCACCCCTCACATCAGAGTTCCCTTCACATCAGAGCTCACCCCTCACATCAGAGTTCCCTTCACATCAGAGCTCACCCCTCACATCAGAGTTCCCTTCACATCAGAGCTCACCCCTCACATCAGAGCTCACCCTTCACATCAGAGTTCCCTGTACATCAGAGCTCACCATTCACATCAGAGTTCCCTTTATATCAGAGCTCACCCTTCACATCAGAGTTCCCTTTACATCAGAGCTCACCCTTCACATCAGAGTTCCCTTTACATCAGAGCTCACCGTTCACATCAGAGTTCCCTTTATATCAGAGCTCACCGTTCACATCAGAGTTCCCTTTATATCAGAGCTCACCCTTCACATCAGAGTTCCCTTTACATAAGAGCTCACTCCTTACATTAGAGTTCCCTTTACATCAGAGCTCACCCTTCACATCAGAGTTCCCTTTACATAAGAGCTCACTCCTCACATTAGAGTTCCCTTTACATCAGAGCTCACCCTTCACATCAGAGTTCCCTTTACATAAGAGCTCACTCCTCACATTAGAGTTCCCTTTACATCAGAGCTCACCCCTCACATCAGAGTTCCCTTTACATTAGAGCTCACCCCTCACATCAGAGTTCCCTTTACATTAGAGCTCACCCCTCACATCAGAGTTCCCTTTACATCAGAGCTCACCCTTCACATCAGAGTTCCCTTTACATCAGAGCTCACCCTTCACATCAGAGTTCCCTTTACATCAGAGCTCACCGTTCACATCAGAGTTCCCTTTATATCAGAGCTCACCGTTCACATCAGAGTTCCCTTTATATCAGAGCTCACCCTTCACATCAGAGTTCCCTTTACATAAGAGCTCACTCCTCACATTAGAGTTCCCTTTACATCAGAGCTCACCCCTCACATCAGAGTTCCCTTTACATTAGAGCTCACCCCTCACATCAGAGTTCCCTTTACATTAGAGCTCACCCCTCACATCAGAGTTCCCTTTACATCAGAGCTCACCCTTCACATCAGAGTTCCCTTTACATTAGAGCTCACCCCTCACATCAGAGTTCCCTTTACATCAGAGCTCACCCTTCACATCAGAGTTCCCTTTACATCAGAGCTCACCCTTCACATCAGAATTCCATTTATATCAGAGCTCACCCTTCACATCAGAGTTCCCTTTACATCAGAGCCCCCCTTTCACGCCTACCTCACATCAGAGCTCCATGTCCTACATTACAAACTTTACCATAGAGGCATCATGGCACAGGGCAGGAGGCACAGCTGGTCTGGACAGAGGACAGGAGGCGAATCCGGTCCTGTTCTGAATGCTGGGGTGGCGCTGGATCAGCTTCATGCGTTTCCATGGTGCAGTCAGGCCAGCTGCCAACACCATAGCAACAAAATGACACCATGGGGTTGATTTACTAAAACAGGAGAGTGCAATATCTGGTGCAGCTCTGGGTTGAAACAAACTAGTTACCACTGACAGGGGTGCTTACAATGACCAGTTTTTATTTACTTACGTAAAACCTTTCTCCCAAAAGGAGCCCAACTGTTTGCTATACTAAGCACCATATCTGGTGTGAAACGTGTCAGCAGCTGTGCAGTTAGTCTGTATTGCCCTGTGATGCTTTGATATCCATTCTTTAATAAAGGTGAACTTTTTTGGAGTGCAGCTATCCAGCGCTCTATTTCTTCCATTATCTCTGTTGCAAACAGAGCCAGCACCCTGCCTGATTGCGGAGACAACTGTTCTTAGGAGAGGTGATTACATTGGAGTGGTGCACTCCCATGTTTGCTATAACTGCCTTAAAGGTATTAGCTGGGGTTTGTCTTTAGTTTGTTAGTGTAACTAAATTTACTTGTGCATCTAAGGGCTCATGTACACAGGGCAGTTAAAAACCTTTTCTGAATGCTGGCAACTTGACAGCTGGAAACCGATAGTGAAAAACGTCCGTTTTATGTGTTTTCCGTTATGTGCATTTGAGGTTAGAAGCGTTTTTTAAAGATAACCTGAGGAGACCCTCCCAAATGCCCACAATGCATGAAAAACAAGTACTATTAAAGTGGAACTAAACCCATCCATTTAACCGTTTCAAATAACAGTTACATTTCTGGCACGTGCCGGGAATGTAACACTCCCATTGGTTGTGCTCTCAACCAAACTGTCAAACCATTCAATGGCTGGAGTCATAACTGATCACATGTGCAGCATCATAGCAGTTGTAGATTAACCACTTCCTGGACTGCCCACCGTACATATACTGTGGCATAGCAGCCCGGCTGCGCAAAATCACATACCTGTATGTGATTTTGTGCACGTGGTGTAGGTGACACACGCGCATAGCTCCCAACTGTCCCTGATTTCGAGGGACTGTCCCTGATTTTGAGGGACTGTCTCTGATTTGGAGCAATGTCCCTCTTTCCTCCTCGTTTGTCCCTCATTTTGGTCTGTGCTATATAGTTGTATATAAAATGCACTTTTTATCTTTCAAAAAGTGTTTCCCAGTGCTAAACCTTTCATCCAAATTCTAAATTACTGCATTTGTAAATTTTAAAAGCCAATATAAATGAATAGTAGGGGGGGGTGGCAGGAGACGTGTCCTATGCCTACATACATTTGCTAGTAGGTGTCCCTCATTCCTCAAAATGTTGGGAGGTATGTGCAGGCTTGCCGCAGGAGCATTGCTCCCGCTGTGATTGGATTGGAAACAGGAGACACAGAGCAGCAGTGTGCCTATGTAAACAAGGCACACCGCCGATCTGTCATTGAGAAAAAGAGAGATCTGTTTCAGCTAAGCTAAACATGATCTATCTCTGTTTTCCTCCAGTGTAACACGCCCCCCACAGTTAGAAATACCTCCCTAGGTCACATTTAACCCCTTGATCGCCCCCTAGTGTTAACCCCTTCCCTGTGTCATTTATACAGGGATCAGTGCATTTTTTTTAGCACTCATCACTGTATCAGTATCACTGGTCCTTAAAAAGTGTCACTTAGGGTCAGATTTGTCCGCCACAATGTCCCAGTCCCGCTAAAAAACGCTGATCACCACCATTACTAGTAAAAATATAAATACCATAAAGCCAACCCATAGTTTGTAGACATGATAACTTTTGCGCAAACCAATCATCAATAATCGCTTACTGGGATTTTTTTTTTTACCAAAAATATACAGCAGAATACATATTGGCCTAAACTGATGAAGAAATTTGATTTTTACATTTTTACATTGGGAATGTTTTATATCAGAAAGTAAAGAATATTGTTTTTTATACAAAATTGCCACTCTCTTTTTTTTTGTTTATAGTGCAAAAAATAAAAATGCAGAGGTGATCAAATACCACCAAAAGAAAGCTCTATTTGTGGGAAATAAAGGAAATGAATTTTATTTGGGTACAGCGTTGTACGACCGCGCAATTGTCAGTTAAAGCAACGCAGCGCTGTATCGCAAAAAATGGCTTAGTCATGAAGTGGGTAAAACCTTTTCGGGGCTGAAGTGGTTAAACAGAGGCCAAGATGGCAGCTTCCTTGGCGGAAAACGATAGGAGGGTTTACTTCCACTTTAACTATTTCAGCCATTCTGTGAGAGAAGAGAGAGCAGCAGCAGAGAGCGCGGTGTGTTTGTAGATCGCGGTCTTATTTTTGGTGTTTTCACTATCTATCCCATCATGAGCATGTGTGAGGAAATGCTCCTGATGTTGCCGAGGCTTCGAAGACATAGAAAATTTGTGTGGGAGGACCAAAATTCATCGCTATTGGACTCATCCATTGATGCAAGCAACAGCATGCGGTGAAATTTGTGTTTTTTCAACATTTTTATATGTTCAAAAAGTATCAGAAATCTTTTCCCCTTTAAAAACGCTTATAAACGCAAACGCGCATAAACGCATTTACAAGCATTTGGCGTTTGAAATGCCAGTAAACTACAGTCCTGAACGCAATTTTTATGCTTCCAAAAAAATGTCTGTTACCTCAACTGCCTCTAAACTACTATAGACACCTGAGCGTCCATGTACACATAAGATCACATTGAGGAGATTTCAGGGGCTGCTGAAAAAAACACCCAACTGCTCCTAAACTTCAGTATAGCAGCTGCAGTGTACATGAGGCTCCCCTCCCCCCAGACTGACTATACTGCTGTCCATAGGTGTCTCTGTTGCTCCTTCATACATAGTGGAGGCGCTCTAGTACAGGAGGTGTGTTACTGGCCAGGTCACCAAGGAAAAAACAGAGGGGGGGGGGGGAGCCTAAAAAAAGAAAACGAATGCAGCAACCACATTTAATGCTTGGTATGCTGCAATATATTCAATTTTTGGGGTTAAAATATCACTTTAACCACTTCAGCCCCGGAAGATTTGGCTGCTGGATGACCAGGCCATTTTTTGCGATTTGGCACTGCGTCGCTTTAACTGGCAATTGCGCGGTCGTGCGACGCTGCACCTAAACAAAATTGATGTCCTTTTTTCGCAACAAATAGAGCTTTCTTTTGGTGGTATTTGATCCCCTCTGTGTTTTTTACTTTTTGCTCTATAAACAAAAAAAGAGCGACACTTTTGAAAAAAACACAATATTTTGCTATAATAAATATCCCAATTTTTTTTTTAAAAAAAAAAAGCTAATTTTTTCTCAGTTTAGGCCGATATGTATTCTTCTACATATTTTTCATAATAAAAATCACAATAAGCGTATATATATTGATTGGTTTGCGCAAATAGCGTCTACAAAATAGGGGATGAGTTTATGGCATTTTTATTATTATTATTTTTTTACTAGTAATGGCGGAGATCTGCGATTTTTATCAGAACTGCGACATTATGGTGGACACATCGCACACTTTTGACACATTTTTGGGACCGTTGGCATTTATACAGCGATCAGTGCTATAAAAATATACTGATTGCTGTAAAAATGTCAGGGAAGGGGTTAACACTGGGGGGCGATCAAGGGGTTAAGTGTGTTCCCTGTATGTGTTTCTAACTGTTGGGGGAGGGGACTGACTAGAGGAGATGACAGATCTTGGTTCCTAGCTATTAGAACTCACAATCTGTCTCTCCTCACAGAACAGAACAGGGATTTGTTTGTTTACACAAACGTCCCTGTTCTGTCTCTCGTGCCCGCGATCGCTCGTGGCCGGTGGTCATCATGACCATTGGCCATGAGCATCGGCACCCCCTATGCGCATGCCTGCTATCCCGATCCCGCGAGCCGACATATAGCTACGATGGCTCACGGGATCGTGCCGAACTGCCGCAGTATAATGACGGCAGCTGGTCGGCAAGTGGTTAAAGTGATTGTAAAGTCTTGTTTTTTGGTTTTTTTTAAAACAAAAATAACAAACATGTTATACTTACCTCCTCTGTGCAGTTGGTTTTGCACAGGGCAGCCTGGATTCTCCTCTTTTTGGGTTCCCCTTCTCTGCTCCTGGCCCCTCCCTCCTGTCGAGTGCCCCCCCTCCAGTCAGCAGCTTGCTATGGAGGCACCCGAGCTCCCTGTGTCCATTCAGACATGGAGCTGCCCCGCCCCCTCTCTCTCCGGATTGGCTAACTGACTGCCAATGGCACCGTTGCTGTGTCTCAGGAGGGAGAGTCTCGGACGACCGAGGGACTCGTGGACATCGCTGGACAGAGAGGGGGCTCAGGTAAGTTTTAGGGGGTGCTGGGACGGCTGCTGCACACAGAAGGCTTTTTATCTTAATGCATAGAATGCATTAAGATAAAAAACCTTCTGACTTTACAACCACTTTAAGGTTTTGTGTTCTGATATGGACTATAGGATTATAGGAGGTATTATTTACCAGGGTAAAGGGTAAATAAAGGTATTTGGAGCAATTTTTTTTCATACAAATCAAATTATTAGCAATTGTGAATTGAGGGTCCTCTTTATTATTGTGTAAATAATGAAAAAAAAAATCCTGCGCTATGTGTCTTGAAAAATGTGCCAAAAACAGCAGCACTCTAATATCCTGAATACATGATACAAAAGATTTTGATACATAAATAGGTGCGCTGTCCCTTTAAATTTCCATGTGCCAAATAAAGTGCAAAGGTGTCAATAAAGTTATAAAATTAGTAAGATTATTTTAAAAAAATACTATGTAACAACACCCCACAATATGATACCTTATACCAAAAACAAGATACATTTTATATAATTAAAAACAAATCAAATATTTCATTAAAAGATATAAAAAAAAAACAAAGTTTATGTTCAAAGTCCATAAAACATAACCAAGGTGATGCCGTGAAAAAAACTGCAAATCTTGTGATCCTCCAAATGAACCCACACCAAGTGATCAAACGTCTTATCAGAGACTAAGGACCTCTAAATTGCAGGACGTCATCGGAGCTTGTATCAGGTAAATAAATGGATCAGCAATCTCCACCACTCAGCAGCTCATATAAATAAAGAGGAAATAAACCCTGAAGGGTTTTATTTCCTCTTTATTCCCCAGCAAAGTAAAAGCATAATGTGCTAGTATGCATCGCATACTAGCCCATAATGTTGCCCATACCTACAAACGAAGCCCGCAATGTCCCCGCTGTTCCCGCTGGTGGCCGCATCCATCTTCACCCCTCTTCTTTTCCAGGGCCGCGGACTCCGGCTCTGTGACTGGCTGGAGTCACATGACGTCACTCCCGCACATGCGCACAGCAGCCGACAGTTATGGCACGGGCCCTAGTGACCAAGTGTACATGGTAAATATCTCCTAAATCATGCAGGTTTAGGAGATAATTCCAGTACCTACAGGTAAGCCTTATTATAGGCTTACCTGTAGGTAAAAGTGGTGTAGCTAGGTTTACAACCACTTTAATCCACAAGTTCTCACATCAGCTCAAACAAATAATCAAACCATGGGAAAAAAAGCAAAATTGCCACATCGTGTAGTATTCTCATGCAAGCATATTTATTACGCACTATGTGGTACTTACAATTAGACATATAGAGACAGTTAAAACTTGCAATGCTGTTTTGAAATCGGCGTGCGTGATGACGTCACACTTAAGCTCCTCCCAATGTGTTTAGTTAACAAGGAGCGAAAACGAAAACACGCATCCTCTGCAACAAACATTTCAGTTTTGGTGAGATACTCCTAAAGGGTTAATCACCTCTAAAGGGATGCAGACTCTGCCACTTTCCCCATTAGAACCCTGCAAGTGCAGTAGCTGATCACCAATGAAAAAGTCACTCCCATTCACATTCAATTTGCAAACAGGGATAGACAACTATTTCTTCAGAATAACAAAAGGTAGGAATCTGCAGCAAAGTTTGCAATGTCACCCAGAGATGAATGTTTTTTTTTTCAACAAAAGTGGAGTTACTCTTCAGGCCGGCCATGGATAGATTGAAATTTGACAGGGAATGGCTGAATATCGATCTATGGCCATTCCCGACATTGTGATCAACTCTTCTCAAATGTAGCTGTTGAAAAATTTGTTGAGTCATGCTGTCAGAATACAATGACACAGCAGGGAGGAATCCTTCATCCACCTCGAATGTGTGCATGGGTGTTTTTCTTTGTGTCTATTAAGCTTACTTTGTGGAAAAAGCAAGGAACCATTAAAACCTCTCTAGTATATATTAATTTGCTTTACTAAACAAACAATGCTGTACTAAAGTGTAGCAAAAATTATACACAACATACAGAGTGTTACAAAATATACATACAACATACACATGCACAAGCTATCTACCCTCCCTCACTAATGAGCATGGACAATGCATGCAATTGGAATAGGGGTGTACTAAAAGTTACTTAGGTTGCAGAATTTGTGTCATCCCCGAGTAAAGTTCCCTTCTTCCAGTGTTCTTGGTGTTATCCCTAGGTCTCCTTTCAGACTGCCTGCCTCTCCAAACACTTCAAAACACTTTGAAAAGGGACTATACAGTAAGCACAGTAGAGCAGGAATAATTCTAACCGTTATGTAAGCTTGACAAAGGAGCACAGTCGACTCCCTGTATCCTAGTGCACATGTCCCAAAACATGTCATAAGTACATCAGGTGACGTCATCGCGTTCAAAGCTGCAGTCCACCGTGCGGCCCAGCCCTCGTTCCTGGTTCTCCTCCACACTCCTACCATTCAGCCATCCGAGGAAACACAGAGATGGCGGAGGCGACTGCTCCAGCACGAGACCCTGACTATATACACTCCGGATTGGAGTCAAGTGTCCTCAGCACATGGCTTGTTAAAGTACTATTTTCCCTCTCTGAGCTTCCTGTAGCATCACTTCCTGTCCTGAGATCATGAACCAGTCCAACGAGTTCATTAGCAAAAAAAGAGGCGAAGCCAAGCCTCCAAAAGCAACACATGCAACCAAAATGCATTAATCCTATAGCTATGCAATAAAAATCACTAAAATAGCCATAGCAACACAATAGGGGAACCCAGTTCCTTTTTTCCCTACCCCTAATTCTTGCAGCATCACTTCCTGTCCTGAGCTCATGAACCAGTCCAGCGAGTTCATTAGCATGTGAAGAGGAGAAGCCCAGCCTCCAAAAGCAACCAAAATGCATTAATCCTATATCTATGTTAAAAATAAATCACTAAAATAGCCATAGCAACACAATAGGGGAATGCAGTCTTTTTTTTTTTTCATGTATGTAAAGCACTTTTTAAATTGTCAGCACTTTATAAATAATCAGGGTGCTGCCAAATTCTGCATCTAAAGTTCTCCAACTTTTAGGGGCTTTCATTTAGTCCAGGAAGCAATAGGGTCACTTTAAGCTAGGATTCTTTTGCTATCTAAAACAGCTGCTACTGCCCTCTTTAAGATTAGTAGTAGTAGTACATTAGAACAACAAATACTGTCTTCGGCATAGGCACTGGCTTGGGGCAAGTCTTGATTAATTGTGTTGACTGTCTAGATTTTAGCGTCCTTGGATGTCTAACCTGATGAAGGATTATTAGTTAGAAATTCCCAACCACGGACTTAGAACAAAGAACTTTGCTAAACTTCCACAATAGTACTTTTTATGTTGTGGTAAAACATATTTGTATTGTATTACAAGGGTAGTATTTTGGAGTATGGTCAAGGGCAGCTCACAAAAACGCTCCATGAACAATAAAAAAAAAGTAATAGGATTTACTGCATTTAAAGGATATGTTAGCACAACCACTAATTTGTGTTTTACCATAGAGGTTTTATTTCATAAATTGTTTTCAAAATTTTTAAAGCTGAACTCCAGACATTTCATGACTCTTGCACAGTTGTACAGACTCCTCTCCTGTACTGAAATGGCTTTTTCTGATTTCACTGCACACTGTGAAGTTTTCACAATGTGCATTCAAAGCTGCACCAAGTCAGGTAGAGCTTACTTCCTTTTCTGGCTGGAGGACGCCAAGCATCATCTAGTACTTTTCTCCCCAGCTTTTCTGTTTCATTCATTGATTTTAGTTTTTTATCAACCACGAGGCTTAGCATCACATGTGGATATTATCTAGGCTAATCTGCAGGCAAATCCAGCCTGCCTAGGAACGCCCACTCCTCCACACCGACATCCACCCATCAAGACATTTTGATATTTGCATAACTCTTCTGAGAAACCAGTGCTGTGATGTTTTCAGATAGCTATGTACAACAGCCTGCTGGCCCCTCCAACCAGCCATGATCTGCCTGAACCGTGTAGAGAAGCACAGAAACCCAGTGATTACATCAAAGGGTATGTAAAAAAACCTGAAATGTTTTATTTACAATTTGATTAGCATGTTGATGAAGGCAAACTATAAGCAGATTAAACTTCAGCTTTAAAGTAGTTGTAAAGGTGGCTCAAGGTTTTTTACCTTCATGCATTCTGTGTGCAGAAACCCCCCCCCAGCCCCCCCCCCCCCAATACTTACCTGAGTCCCATCTCAATCCAGTGATGTGCACGAGAATCTTGGTTCTCCAGGAACTCTCACTGTTCATTGGCTGAAGCAGCTGTCAATCACAGCCAGTAAGCCAAAGAGGAGAGAGAGGGGGCGGGGCCCACCCGAAGCTCTATATGTGAATGGACACACAGAGCGGCGGCTAGAAAATGAGCCTGCTTGGGTGTCACCAAGGCATTTGGCAGGAGGGAGGAGCTAAAAGCACTGGCGGGGGACCCGAGAAGAGAACCACTGCACAGAGCAGGTAAGTATAACATGTTTGTTATTTTTAAACAAAACAAAACAAGACTTTAATATCACTTTAGGCCCAGGTTCACATTGACAGCGGGATTGAAATCGTGTAAGTTCAGTTGAACTCTCACAATTTCATTCCCGCATGTCAGTCCGACTTCGGGGGGTGATTTCAGAGACATCTGTGCAGGACCCCCCCCCCCTTCTGAACCATACCAGGTCGCTTGCACTCAACATGGGTATGGTCCTTTGGTTCCTATCAGTATAATCTCATTCTCTTTTACCCCTTTTACTTAAATCTCCTCACTGGATTTGATCTTCACTTGGTTCAAACCTTCATTATTATACACAAGCTCTGTATAGCATATCCCCCTTTCTTTTCACAGACTCCCTTGGAGCCTTACCTTGTGTTAGCACCCACACCATATGGAGAACCTAACTTTCCGGGGAGTGTGTTTGGGCGTTTGCCATGTGTACAGTGTGGCTTCCTCAGCTCCCGGACCAGACGACTCATTCCAGTGTTCCCCCACGGTTGCAATTTTACATAGATGGGATGCAACCTCGTTTTAGTTATTCATCTTTGTAATTATCAACCCCCTTATTATTTGCTATTCTCTTACACAGAGAACACACTCCATACATTGTTAACTGGTATGTGCTGCCATTTTGGTTTAAGGTTGTATATACATGAACTATCTAAATATGTTTTTATATGTCATTTTCCATTGCCTTTCCTTGATGCTGGAGTTCATATGTCTATGAACTGTACTTCTTTCAACATTTACATTATGTAGTGGTATCAGGAAAGGGTTCTCCCGTTGGTGGCATTGTCGGTCACTTGGATCGCAGTACCACTGTCCACCAGCGGGTGTCTTCCAACACTCAGGATCTGTAGTGGAGGGATTCACCTGTTGGTGGCACTGTTGGATCCTTGGGCTGTAAGACCGGTGTCCGCCAGCGGGTATATCCCAGCCCTGTGGAGCAGACAGCGCCTCCTGCGTTCAGGTGTCACTTGAGGCTAATTACAGGCATTCATATAAATACCCGGCTGATGATTGCTCTCATGGCCCTGGTATCGTCCTTGCTCCCTGACCTGCTAGCCTGCAACCTGTACCTGTATCTGTACCCGTACCCGTACCCGATCCTGAGCCTGTATCTGATCCCCATCCCGGGCCTGTCCTGATCCTGTCCCTCCTGTGTTCCAGTTCCCTTTCATCCTTCCCTTGTGCCCTGATTCCCATTCACCTTTCCCCATCTGCTGATTCCCTTTGTATGACCCTAGCTTGGCTTACGTTTGTGATTCTGGAACTACCCATGCTTATCTGCTGATCCTCTGTGTATGACCCTGGCCTTGCTTACGTTCTTGATTACGGTATTCCCCATCTACTGTGTATAGTTATTTGTTATTTGTGGGTCACTGTTTGGTTTATTGTCACTGTTTGGTATTGAAGGTGTTTGCGTATTTATATATCACTAATCTTAATAAATGTTTATATTCACTTACATGTGTTTTTGGTTCTCTCTGTGCAATCCACACAGTCTGGCCTTACCAATTCATGACAAGTGGCTTCTAATGTACTGCATACTGAGTGTGATTCTATACTCTTTTTTGTGCCAACTTCCTTTCTATTATTCACCTTGTGAATACAATGTACCCCTACCCATTCACATGGGGGGGCTGGGATCTGAGGACCCCCTTGTTAAAGGGGACTTCCAGATTCCGATAAGCCCCCTGCCCGCCGACCCCCACAACCACTGGGCAAGGGTTGTGGGGATGAGGCCCTTGTCCCCATCAAAATGGGGACAAGGTGCTTTTGGGGGATCCCAAAGCACCCTTCCCATGTTGAGGGCAGGTGGCCTGGTATGGTTCAGGAGGGGGCACTCACCCCCCCCTTTCCTGCCATGGCTGCTTGCTCGGATAAGGGTCTGGTATTGATTTTGGGGGGACCCCCATGCCATTTTTTTTTAATTTTGCTGCAGGGTTTCCCTTAAAATCCATACCAGACCTGAAGGGCCTGGTATGGATTTTTGGGGGTGACCCCCACACCATTTTTTAAAAAAATTTGGCACGGGGTTCCTCTTAACCACTTCAGTACACTGTGTAATATATACTACACTGCCTGCACTGGCTCAATATAGAGTCTACACTGAATATCTAGTCTACACTAAAAGCAGAGTAAATATATATACTAGACTGTATATATATATATTACATACACTGCCACCAACTATTCTGCCTGCTTAATCTAGCTCAATCTATCTCCGTCCACAGTCACATACTATACAAGGCCGCTATGTAAGCAGCCTTATATTGTGTGGGGCGTGGACTTAGTCCCCCTGAGCCATAATTGGCCAAAGGCACCCTGCCTTTGACCAATTGGTGCAGTGGGAAGCAGGATGCTGGAGCTGATGTGAAGTCCGTGCATGGGACGTCTGACTCCCAGCCTTGGCCACAGGCTGGAGAGAAGCTATGGATGCTGCTGGAGATAACGATGCTGCAGGAAAAGATGACAGGAGCCTCTAGTGTCCAGGAACTGTCCAGAAAACCACCTGTGGTACTCCGCAATGCCCCCCCCCATGTAACAGGAACGCATTTCAAAGCAATTCTTTATCTTCTTTATCAACCTCGGTCGAAATGCATTCCTGTAACCAGAAGATCCCCCCAAAAGCATTTATCTTTTCCCCATTCACACCTTCTGGGTGTCCCTTCCAGAGATTGGCTGAGGTCAGATAAATATTCATAACCCAGTGGCTAACCCTTCTACTCTATATCTGGAAGCTTCTTCCAGAGGAAGGCAGGAGCAATCAACCACCTGACTTAGAGATAGACCTGACCAGACCTGAAAAATAAATTGCTGCTCAGCTGGGTACAGCAGTATGTTTTATCCTAGAGTATATGTACATACTGTTACTGTATATACTTCAGAAAAAAAGAGAAACAACTGAAAACATATTTTATTATCTTATTAGGATCTATAGATTATATATTGTTATATATTGTTAGATAAGCAAAACAGAGTATCTTCAACATGTTCAATGTGTATATTTAAATCAAACTTGGACTTGTAATTGAAACCGTGTCCAAGGCCACAAGAAACTGAGAGAAGGACTTTCCTCTCCTCAGAGCCATGAGTTTTAGCGCCAGACAAAAGTTCTTTGTTATTTATTGTAGAACTGACACTACAAGGTCTGACTTGAAATGGTGCTTGTGGATACCAAGGTTGCTCCTAATAGACTCTTCCAGAAATTCTGCTAAAGGCTGAGAGCTAATGCGCAAAAACAAGATATTCCAAGGCTTTCACTGACCCACAGTGAATATAGCATGGCTGCTTCAAACTCTATAATAAACACATTTGACCTTCCAGTAGATGTACAGTACTGGCGTGACAAAAGTTGTACCAAGCCATCGCTATCTTTTTCATAAAGAAAGATCTTGACCTACTATTTCAACAATTAAAACCTTGATAGAAAGCTAGAGTGTGTATTTAGTGCTTTACACATACTGAACTGTATGCTTGACTGAAAATTGTAAGTGAAGATGTGCAGTTATGTCACCTTTAATTATAGATCAGATATCCCCATATTGAACCGCACACGTATAATAGAATGGTTTAAAGAACTTTATTTTAGAAGGTTCACTTGAACTTCAAATAAATAAATAAACTTTACAGCGTGATAGTAACAGGCAACTAGAAGGACTTGGCACAGCATAATGCCTTTTAGATAACAATCTGTCTACCAATCTATCTGCACAAATAGTTTTATGTGGGCACAGAGTATATAGGATGGAAGACCCCCAGGTATTTAGTTTAACCTCCAACCTCACACAAGCTTGCAATAAACTCCAATTATTTTAAATGCACAGACAGAATAACAAATGTCCTACATAGCCAGCCCATACTATATCTAATATATTGCATTTATAGATGACAGTGGTAAAATGTATGCATGGGCGTTTAATTGATAAATAGCACTAGGATGTTTTACAAGTTATAGCTATGGCATATGTAGGTTAGGCAACAGTCTTTAGGGCTCAAAAACTAAGGCTAAGACAAATGATATATCTTTTCACAAGGAAATGGTTTTACCGCCAGCTACAATGCCTTTAAAAAGTATTCAGACCCCCTGAAATTTTCCACATTTTGTCATGTTAACTAAAAACGTAAATGGATTTTATTGGGATTTTAGGTGATAGACCAACACAAAGTGGCTCATAATTGTGAAGTGGAAGGAAGATGATGAATGTTTTTCCAAATTCTTTATAAAGATGTATCTGAAAAGTGTGGCGTACATTTGTGTTCAGCTCCCTTTACTCCAATACCCCTAACTAAAATCTAGTGGAACTAATTGCCTTAATAAGTCACCTAATTAGTAAATAGAGTCCATCTGTGTGTAATTTAATATCTGTATAAATACAGCTGTTCTCTGAAGCCCTCAGAGGTTTGTTAGAGAACCTTAGTAACAAACAGCATCATGAAGGCCAAGGAACACACCAGACAGGTCAGGGATAACATTGTGGAGAGGTTTAAAGCAGGGTTAGGTTATAAAAAATAACCCAAGCTTTGAACTCACGGAGCACTGTTCAATCCATCATCCGAAAATGGAAAGAGTATGACACAACTGCAAACCTACCAAGACATGGCCGTCCACCTAAACTGACAGGCCGGGCAAGGAGAGCATTAATCAGAGAAGCAGCCAAGAGGTCCATGGTAACTCTGGAGGATCTGCAGAGATTTACAGCTCAGGTGGGAGAATCTGTCCACAGGACAACTATTAGTCGTGCTTTCCACAAATTTGGCCTTTATAGAAGAGTGACAAGAAGAAAGCCATTGTCAAAAGAAAGCCATAAGAAGTCCCATTTACAGTTTGTCAGAAGCCATGTGGGGGATACAGCAAAGATGTGGAAGAAGGTTCTCTGGTCAGATGAGACCAAAATTTAATATTTTGGCCTAAAAGCAAAACACCATGTGTGGCAGAAAACTAACACTGCACATCACCCTGAAAACACCATCGCCACCGTGAAACATGGTGGTGACAGCATCATGTTGTGGGGATGCTTTTCTTTAGCAGGGACAGGGTAGGTCAGAGTTGATGGGTGGAGCCAAATACAGGGAAATCTTAGAAGAAAACCTGTAAGGCTTAATGTACACGGGACATTTTTACAACCTCTCCTGAACGATTTAACTTGACAGATAGTAACCCACGTTTAAAACGTCCCTTTTGCTGCGTTTACATGCTGCATTTAGCGGCATGTTTTGCCACGTTTGCGCTTAGAAGCTTTTGAAAAAAATAAATTGTATTCATTTTTTATTTTTTTTCGAAAATGGCCAAAAATGAAATAACGCCTGCAAATGAAAACCGGCTAAACGCGAGTTACCGCGTTTAGCCATGTTTCGTCACGTTTAGAAGCGTTTGGCGCTTGAAATGTCTCTAAACTCAGCGTCTGAACTCATATTTTTGCTTTTCAAAAAAGGCCTCTAAACTCAACTGCCTAGAAATGACTATAAAGGACCCTGTGTACATGTACTGATAAGATAACATAGAGGAGAGTTCAGTAGCAGTTGAAAAAAATGCCCAACTGCTCCTAAACGTCCGTTTCGCAGCAGCAGTGTACATGAGGCCTAAGGGCCGGTTCACACTGCTGCAAATTCTATTGCGAATTTGAGCCGCTGCGATCGCTCAAATTCGCAAGTCATTTAAAAAACATAGTTTTCCACAAGTGCCGTTCACATCAATGCGTTGCAAATCTAAGCTGCGTACAAAAAGGGTCCTGTGTGAGTTTAATCTGTGTGCGATGCAAATTCAATGCGATATTTGCCGTAGAATCGCAGTAGATTCACCAGAACACATAAAGAATTCACAACGAAAATTTGCAAGGCAATTAGATCAAGTTCGTGCAAAATTTGCACTGCAGCAGTGTGAACCGGCACTTAGAGTCTGCAAAAGACTTGATCTTGGGGCGGAGGTTCACCTTCCAGCAGGACAACGACCCTAAACATACAGCCAGAGCTACAATGGAATGATTTAGATCAAAGAATATTCATGTGTTAGAATGGCCCAGTCAAAGTCCAGACTTAAATCCAATAGATTTTCACCCCTTTTTCCCTCCCTTTCTTTTGCTACCCACTATCATAATTTTTCCTTATCCCCCCCCCCCTCTTTATATTCAGTTGTCCACATTCATTAGATCCCCTTATTCACACACCGGGGCTTTTCCTCTACCATTTTTCCTACGTCGTGGTGCGGTGGAGTGTCTCCACGGGCACAAAGGCCAAATTCATGTCTCTCTGAGCCAGTGTCTTCCATCCCCAGTTTATGGGTAAGTTGAGCTATACGCATTTGAGACCACAATTGTTCATAGTGACATACAGTGAGAATTAAAACCTTGCATGTAAATACACCTTTTATATATTTTTTTAATCCTATATTTATATGAGTACCCAAACTTGAACACTCCATGCACGTGACAATGCCATTGCTCATAAACATCTATGCAATGTAACTGTATATATACACCGCTGGATTTTCTACAATACATAAAATAAAATATAAGCTGCATTAACAAATGTTATATATGATATGATATCTATGCACATCTATGTATTACTGTATCCCTTTTTTCTCTCTTTTTTATTTTTCATTCTTCATGCTAAATCAAGTTACTTATATATTGTTCATTGATATCTCTAGAATTTATGTGATATCTACTGTGCTGCTACCCTCAAGGCCCTGACGAAGTGGAACTTTCCGCGAAACGCGTAGGCCATATCTGCTTTACTGTGTTTGGGAGTAGCACACCCTGACTTCAAGATTCCAAAACTGTATCTAATTTTTAACCTGTTCATTCTTAGAAGATTTTGCCGTTTGGCAGATGAATAAAGTTTGTATAATTTTCTATAGATTTCAGCATGTGTATATTTTTTATTATACTCCTCTGAGGCACAATTAAAGTCCCATCCTGTTCTAAATCCCTTGTTTGTTTTTTTTAAACATAGTTGTATACTCTTAGAGGATGGTGCCTCTGCAGGAGTACTTGTGACTCCACATCTACCCGAACCTTTATACATTAAATCCAATAGAGAATCTGTGGCAAGACTTGAAAATTGCTGTTCACAGACGCTCTCCATCCAATCTGACAGAGCTTGAGCAATGGGCAAAAATGTCACTCTCTAGATGTACAAAGCTGGTAGAGACATCCCCAAAAAGACTTGCAGCTGTAATTGCAGTGAAAGGCGGTTCTACAAAGTATTGACTCAGGGGGGCTGAATACAAATGTACCCCACACTTTTCACATATTTATTTGTAAAAAATGTTGAAAACCATTTATCATTTTCCTTCTACTTCACAATTATGTGTCACTTTGTGTTGGTTTATCACATAAAATCCCAATAAAATACATTTACGTTTTTGGTTGTAACATGACAAAATGTCTGCCTGGTTGAATGACATACTATTGAATCCACTTCCTGTGAGCCCAGTGTGTCAAGGCTCCATCTCCACTATGAACTCACAGGAGAATGCTATGGAGAGCGGAACCCCCTAATTACTGCAACATTTACTCTGCAGCCTTTAGGATATGCCCACTGCCTGAGAAAAAAAGGGTGAAGAAGACCCTTGACATCAACTGATCTGGCTGACGATACCTGTAAAAATAGCAAACAGACTGTATTATTATTTTTTTTCATGGGGGTGTTGTACTTGAGGGTGGGTGGGGGGGGGGTAGGTGGGAAATTGGAGGGGAAAACCCTACCCTCAAGGTGGACATTAAAGACGGCCATGGAGAGAGACTGGCTGGATTCCAATTATAGGTCTTCTGCCACACAGGACAGTTCTCCATGCCTTGAGTTCCACTTTAACTGGTTTAAAAAATAAAAACTGGCCTTAGAATGTATAGGTGTGCGTGGTTGCATAAGTCTTCAAAAACATTCGACAGTGGGCACCATCATGGCAGAGACTAATATGGCAGGCTCTATGTATTTTGTAAAGCAAAATGTATAATAGGTCATCTCTATATAAATGTGGGAAGTAAATAAATAAATAATTGTAACTTCTCTTGTGCTTATTTTGTGCTTCATGCGTTTTTGTCTTTGCCCTATATGCTAGAACTAACTGGCTGTAATAACATTTAGGCCTAAAAGATATTTCCAAAACAGGCTCCCCTAGGAGACAAGGGCATCGGTCATTAAATCGTTGACAGCCTCGCTCCTTTCGACACTTGTGAACCGCGCGGTCGAGGGTAAGAATGACGGCGCTTTCATCTTGAACTTCCCTCCAAAAACAATCCATTCAGGCCCCCCTCCCCTGTCATTGTTGATTAACTGATCTTGTCATCTTATCCTTTGCCGGGTGCATGGGGTGCAGATTACCTCAGAGCTAATGTAAGTGACACTCCAAGGATTGGCCTTCAGCAGCATCTGTAAGAGCAGCAACTACCCAAACCCCCAAGTCCAGACTTGTCATTCCAATTCAGCGCTTGATATGTGACGGCCAATCTTAAATTGTCCTCCTGACCACAGAAAGATGAAGATCTAGGGAATGTAAAAAGACCTTGCTGGAAACTAAATGTAGCACTTATGTAGTTTAGAAAGTCACATCGAGTTTGCCTTTGTTTCTCTTTTATTTTCAGTGGTTTTCCCATTTTTATTGTGTCATGGAGGCATGTTAGCAATTGTAACGGTATAATAGGCCTGACATTCGAGATGCTATGTCGCTTAGCCTGTGCCAGATAAGGAATATTGAGAAATAATAGAACGCAGGCCTTTGTTTACAACTAAAGGGGAAAATCTATGCAGAAACCCAGACAGCTTAAAGTGATTGTAAACGATCACCTTGTAAAACAACCCATTCCGTTTAAAGAAATGAAAGGCAAAACATTTGTGTATAGATATATATAAAAAAAAAAACATTATAAATACCCTTTTTCTCCTTTTTTTTATAATGCCGCGCACACACACGACCGGTTTTTCCGTCAGAATAAACTCTGATTTTTTTTTTTCCGACGGAGTTCCGCTGAAACGGACTTGCCTACACACGATCACACCAAAGTCCGATCGTTTAGAACGTGATGACGTACGACGGGACTAGTAAAATGGAAGTTCAATAGCCAGTAGCCAATAGCTGCCCATGCGTCGTTTTTGGTCCGTCGGAATAGCATACAGATGAACGGTTTTCCTGATAGGAATTGATTCAGTCGGAAAGATTTAAAACATGTTCTATTTCTAGAAGCCCACACACGATCGGAATATCCGATGGAATGATTCCGTCTGACCTTTTCCGGTCGTGTGTACGCGGCATTAGTGATCACATTACCTCTTCTCTCCGTGGCATAAGAGCTAGGGGAGGAGAAGCAGTAACACACTGAGCTTGTCAGTGAATGGCTGTGCAGCAGGGGCGTGTCAGGACAAGCCTGATCATTCGAGGAGAGTTTACAGCATTGCTAGAGAACTGACCACTATGAGCTTTCCTGCTTAGTGTGGTCAGTTTTTAATTGGAAAGCAGGAGGACTAGCAGGAACACCAGGGATTTCAACACAAACGGAACAATTCAAAGAGAACTGGATACTTTCTCACACAAGTACAGCAGACACATATCAGGAATATGAAGTGTTGGGGTAACAAACGCTTTAACTTAAATTAAAGCAAATCTTTGCTTTGCTCATGCAGGGCAAAATAACAGGTTCACTTTAAAAGAGACCCTAACAGGCAAATATATTTACCCTTTTTTTACCCTTTATTTTATTCAGCCGTTAGGAGTAAGAAGAAAGTACTTTTTAAAGTGCACCTGTGCCTAGACCAGTGTTTCTCAACTCCAGTCCTCAAGGTGCCTCAACAGGTCATATTTTCAGGATTTCCCTCAGATAAAACTGCTGTGGTAATTACTAAGGCAGTAAAACTGATCAAATCACCTGTGCAATTTAATGGAAAGCCTGAAAACATGACCTGTTGGGGCGCCTTGAGGACTGGAGTTGAGAAACACTGGCCTAGACCATGACCATTAAAGTGGAAGTAAAGTCTTTTTAACTTGAACCTACAGGTGAGACTATAATAAGGCTTACCTGTAGGTACAGTGAATATCTCTTAAACTTGCTCTGTTTAGGAGATATTGACATGGAATGCAGCCGGTCACATCACTGGCATGTGCGCTCTGAAGGGACAGCATACCTGTGTGCTGGGGATCCCACGCTCATACACGGAAGTGACATCATCGTGGCCACGGCCATTCATACAGCCCACCACCCGGAAAGAAGACTGGGTGGGAGCCAAGAAAGTGCTGTGCTGAAGGGCTCCTTGTGCAGTTAAGTCTGTCACAATGTGCTAGTATGTCATAGAGTTTTGAAGCAATTCATTCTTAAATGTCCTCAAAGATCACAACAAATACTCTAAAGTCAGGTTTCAGTTGGATTCTAACAGTTTTGAAACCATACTCCTCAATCAGTCCTGCGGGACTGTCCTGGGATTTAAACAAAATCCCAGAGTGCTGTGTATCTAGGAGATGTCCCAGGACCAGGTAAGAAAGCCACATTCAGGCACTCTCCCTTGACAGCCAGTCTGTGTGTACTACACACAAACACATGTAGCAATGACCCCTAAAGGCCTAATGATGACCTCCAGTGTAAGGGAAAGTTGAAATCCTTACTTGTAGAGTGGGTTACCAGGCATGGTGGGTGTAATGCAAGAGGAAATGATGGGCGCCAGTTACTTTTGAATGTGAACAAGAGATTTATTGTCTCTTAACAGAACTGTGGGACAGAGGGTTAGGGCCAGGACACCCGTAAGTAGATGCAATGATAATTGGCAGACTCCATGACTTCTATAGGTAGACAGCTATACAGTGAAAGGCCTCAGGCCGGATAACACTTCTGTATAGGTAGGACCGCTGTTTCCTATGGCAACTAATCTTGCAACAGTCACTAAAGGTAGTTGTACATAACTCTTGGTAACACAGAACAGTCCTTTACTTATCTGACAGTATCCCACTGTAGATCTTCAATCATTGAGCTCCCAGTCTCTCGCTAGACTTTCTGATCTCAGTCGTCACCGGATCCCCTGAGTGTTCCACAGCTATCCCGCTGTATACTCCTCAAGCGTTACCCCCACTATCCTGCTGGGTCCCTGACTTGGCACTTGCTGATGCTTTCCCACTTCTTCACCGTCCCCGGCTGGTGAAAAGACTGCTCTGGTACTTGCTCAAGCTTACTCACAGTAGTCTCCGGTAGTAAAATGGATGGACCTTTAGTGGCGACAGCTTCCTTTCTACCTCCGACCACAACTGGTTCCCCATCCGGCTGAACTTTCTCAACTGGGTTGGACACCAATCCTGCAGTCCCAACCCTTACGCTGCTTCTCCTGCTCCTGGATAGGCCTCAGGCAGCCTAGCAGCCAGGTGTCCCTGGGATAGGTCTCAGGCTTCCAGCCTAGCAACCCGGGACGACGTAACACTAGTCCACCCAGACAGCCGTCCAGGTGGCACAGAAACCCCGATCTCCTGACTCCACCCAAATAAATAGGCTCTCCCAGCAGGCCAAGGGACTAAAGAAACCCCTGCCAATTGGCTGAGACCCCCCATCCATTCATGATCTGTCCTTGCTAAACCCATGTCATTCTAATGTCACCAGCCACAGTGCCACCTAGTGACAGAAGTGAAAAGCTGCAGCAATTCCAGAATTAGAGAGGAATCAGTTGATTTTCTAACAATTAGCCAGGACAATTACCACCTAACAAACTAAATTTGTTAGCAACCCTGCCTGAACACCAGGGTGCTACACACAAGTTTCCCCTCTGTCGCTATGACTAGTTGCATGCCAGTTTCTACTTATACGAACATGATATTAGAGATCAATATTTCACCCTGGTCCATGGCCTCTTTTTCTATCTAATGCATAAATATGCAATCAAAGCGTTTGCAAACAAGGCTGTACCAAAACATAACCATTCTTTATTATTCTTAGCAAGTTTTTTTTTTTTTTTACATTTATAATGAAGTACTTTTGTAATTACTTCAGCCTCAGTCCAAGCAGCCTTGCAAATTATATTTTAAATAATGCTTGCAGTGGCATTTAATTGTACATATTAAGTACCAAATGGTTAGTCATGTTACATTAATGCTAATTACTGTGTTTTTTATTTAAATAATCTTCTCATTAAGAACATGTAAGACTGTTATTAATGTTATTTTTGTTAGACACATTTTAAGATAGCTCTCTGGTCTTTTTTTTACATTTTAAGCAGCGACTTTTGCTTTGTAGTATACTCATTTTTTATGCTAATTTTTATGCAGAACGTCTGCAGTATTGACTGTTAAAGCCCAACTGATCTCCCCCTAAAAAAAGTAGTGAAGCCAAAATCAGTACTTATCCCTCTATGTTCCAGCTTGGACTTTGCTTTTTCTGGTTTCAGCTGGAGTTCCTTTTCCATGTGAGCGCCATCAACTATTCTTGGACTCACAGTAGGATGCAGAGAATGGCGCGGATGTTATTATATCAGCGATGCTCATCGGATTATTTAGGACCACTTTTCATTGGGCAAAAAGATAAGAGAAAGAAGACCTTGCACATCACATGACCAGGCATCATCTGAGAAAAGGTAAGTATACCAAAAATGATTTTAGAAGATCAGAAGCAAATCGAGAAGGATTTGGCACCAGAGGATGCATGCTAACCAGGGGCAGATCTCCACTGCTGGAGTCCATAAGTGTACAACCCTTGCTGCCTAAAGCAACATCCTTCTGCTAGGAGCATCTCCTAAACACAGATCATCTTAACGTAAAGTGGATGTAAACCGGATTCATGAAATTTGAGCTGGGCACATATATCTGCAGTGTTTTCTTATCTCTCTTCAAAGCACTAAGTCCTGTTGCTTTCTCCTGCTCCGTTCTTCTGTTATCAGCCTTACAACTTCTGACACGTTTTCTGACACATGTGATAAAACCAGCCTGAAATCTGTGTCAGGGCGGGTGCTATAAATGGACTAGCAGACAGCTGGTCAAGTTAGAGCACTGCTCTGCTAATCTCTGCTTATGTGGAGAGGGGGTGTGTGTCTTTCCTCCAATCAGCTGTCTCACAGTGTATGGCAAGACTCCCCTCCCCCTGCAGGAACAGGAAGAGAAAATTCTAACAGGACGTGCACTTTATAAACGGTATATAAAGCTGAAGACAGTGAAAAACTTATGTAGAGAGATTTGTTTCATCTCTGTGTATCATCTGAGACTGTTCACTTCACTGGGTATACAGTATCTCACAAAAGTGAGTACACCCCTCTCATTTTTGTAAATATTTTATTATACCTTATCATGTGACAACACTGAAGAAATGACACTTTGCTACAATGTAAAGTAGTGAGTGTACAGCTTGTATAACAGTGTAAATTTGCTGTCCCCTCTAAATAACTCCACACACAGCCATTAATGTCTAAACCACTGGCAACAAAAGTAAGTACACCCCTAAGTGAAAATGTCCAAATTGGTCCCAAAATGTCAATATTTTGTGTGGCCACCATTATTTTCCAGAACTGCCCTAACCCTCTTGGGCATGGAGTTCACCAGAGCTTCACAGGTTGCCACTAGAGTCCTCTTCCACTCCTCCATGATGACATCACTAAGCTGGTGGATGTTAGATAGTAAGGTAGTAATACCGTGCCAATCCAAAAAAGGACAAAAGCAGCCAACACTACAATCAGACAAATTGTGCAAAAATATATAAAGTAAAGTGTAGCGCTGATTATGTAAAAATGATGTGCAAATGCTTAAAGAATAAAGGCGATCTAGGAATGACGCCCCAAATTTCAAAAATAAATATTAAAATGGAACTAATCCGCACTATGCGATTGAGCAGAAATCGCACTTGCAAAGTGAAGAGTGTGACCTCATGTGCCAATGTAAGAATGCATCAATAGTGGTAAAAACATTTATCAAAAATGACCATTATATTAGCGAAATGCAACATCATATATGAATGACAAAACACATCAAAAAGCAAGTGTGAATTAGAAAAGTATAACCATTAGTGTAGCAAATCAATCAATCACGTGAATAAACAATAAACTCGGTGCAAAAGAAAATCAGTGTTATTAGCATCAACACAGAAGTTTAAAAAGAAAGAAAGAAACCGTGTTCCTAACACCAAGAAGAGTTCATGAAAATATAGATGGTGACAGTCCCAAAATTTCTCATAGATTTCTCAAACTGCCCAAAGCGGTGAAAAGATGGTCAAATGGTATTCTTCCCAATGGTGATCTCAAACAATGAAGAAGATGGGGTACTCTTACCAGCACTGGTGGACTCACAAGCCATGAGCGGTGAGTCAAAAAGGCTTAAACTGTCATGCAATGGGTGACAGTGTGGGCACGGTCTGCAGAGATGAGATGTTCCTCCTAGGATGGAGACCTAGGTATCTGTTCAGGTCGCTGGTTTGATCGTCTGACTCAATGATGTAGCCATGATCACAATATGTAAAAAAAGAAAAAAAGGGAGCCTCCACATAGTGTAAATCCAAAAGTCATTTGGAGTTTTATTGAACAAAACAGGGTCATCCGATGATCAATATAAAAACATAGCAAATAGAATCAATTCCAAAATATTAAAAATAGCGTGGTGTAAAAGTGGCTGGGTGCAGCAAAGAGACCCTACGCGTTTCGTCTTAAAAGACTTCTGCTGGGGTATGTGCCAACCTGCCACTACCACGCTTATATACAAATATTAAAATTACAACCCATAAACAGCTGATTAAACAACGTGCAGCCTGACTTCCTGGATATTCAGCGTGCCTACCAATTCAAGGTCATGTGATCATACATCAAGCCAATAGAGTAAAGCACATATCTCCCAAAGCCAAGCCTCGATGTAATTCCCCAATCGGAGGGCGCTCTCATCTGTTAGGGGTGTCACCTACTCCGCAACCAACCAGATGCCTAACGGCAAGGCCTAGCGCACACGTGACCACCGTCCGGTATCAACACCAAGCGTGCCTGGGGTGCATGTCATCATTGAGAACTGGAACCCGGAACAAGTTCGTGAGGCAGCTGGGACGCATATGGTTGGTTGCGCCCAGGAGAGCCATTCTACCGCAGTACAACTGCGGCGGCTGGTCTTTAGGTGGTTAATCTGCTCAATAACAAATTGGCCAAAAAAACAAACAAAACGAAAGCATGAAAAAATGCAAGACACAAAAGGCATAAAAAAAAGCAGAAGAAACGTGTGTGCAAAAACGCAAAACGCACTGCAAAAAGCACTGCAGAAACCGATCAAAAGCAAACTGCATAGGTGTGCACCAGGCCTAATGGGATAACACGTGATGCAATCTGCATGTACCGTGTAAGAGGGAAGTTTCAGGAAAAAAACTTAAATTTTAAATAAGGGACTTTGAAGCAAAATAAGAGTCAGTGCTGCAGCCTCACCATTGCCATCAATGCAGCAGCCTCATCATTGCCATCAATGCAGCAGCCTCATCATTGCCATCAATGCAGCCTCACCATTGCCATCAGTGACGCCTGATCGATGCCCATCTGCAGCCCAGAGGGGACAGGGAGGGGGGAAGGACGAGCGCACACAGATTACATACAGTGAGAATCTCCTATGATAAACAGAACAGTGGTCCAATGGCGGCCCAGGAGACGGGAGTCCTATTAAAGAGGCCGCTAAGTAAACAGGAGAGTCTCACTGTATGTAATCTGATGGCACTCGTCCCGCCCCCCTTCCTGTCCCCTCCAAGGCAGCTAAAATTGAAGTATTGTCGTAGAATACGCACACGCTATTTGCACCCGATTTTCATGGTGAAAAAGTGAGTGTTATATGCTAATAAATACAGTAATTGCATTTTTTTTTTTCAGTTAATGTTGTCCAGACATGCACTTTAAATACAGTCCATACTGTCTCCAAACTTTCTAAGCAAAGGGCCAGTTTACTGTCCTTCAGGCTTTATGGGGGGCCAGACTGTGGCCATTGGAAGTAGAAATTTTCCTGGCCTCAGTGGGAGTAAACAATGCATCTTTGGTATTAGGGGGAGAAACAGTGTCCTATTATGGGTGTCAGTGAGATTAATAGTGCCCCATTGCTGGTGTCAGTTTAAGAAATAGTGCCCCATCAATGGTGTCAATGGGAGAAATTGTTCCCCATCATTGGTGTCAGTGGGATTAATAATGTCCCACCTTTGGTGTCAGCGGGATTAATAGTGCAACATATTTGGTGTCCGTGGGATTAATAATACCCCATCTTTGGGGTCAGTGGGATTAATAATGCCCCACCTTTGGTGTCAGTCAGATTAATAGTGCCCCATCTTTGGTGTCGGTGGGATTAATAGTGCCCCATGTTTGGTGTCAGTGGGATTAATAATGCCCCATCTTTGGTGTCAGTGGGATTAATAATGCCCCACCTTTGGTGTCCATGGGATTAATAGTACCCCATCTTTGAGGTCAGTGGGATTAATAATGCCCCATCTTTGGGGTCAGTGAGATCAACAGTGCCCCATTGTTGGTTTCAGTGGGGAGAAATAGTTCCCCATCGTTGTCTGTAATGGGAGAAATAGTGCCCCATTGTTAATGGCAGTAGCAGAAATATTGCCCCATTGTTAGTTTCAGTAGGAGGAATAGTGTCTTTTATCAGTGGAAGGAAAAGTGACCCAAGGGCCGGATAAAGACAAGCAAAGGGCCGCATCTGGCCCCCGGGCCACAGTTTGGAGACCCCTGCTCTAGAGTATGGACTCTACTGAGTGCTTTGCGCTCCAAGTCCACCTTTTTTGAAGCCTATTAAAGCCTATGGCTCTATGATGCAATGTGCTTGTAATTGCATTAATTTTTTTTCAGTTAATTTTGTCCAGACAGGCACTTTAAATACAGTCCATACTCTCTAGGTGACAACTGCACCGACTTGTTCAACTTGTTTCAGATGGATCAGATTAATTCATTTCAGAAACAGTGATCAGCTGGTAACTTGTGGGAACTTTACCTCCCCCCACCCTTCCTTTAACTGCCATTCCATTTATCAACCAGATCCACATTCATAAGCAAAACTTTGCCGGTCGCCTTTTGTTCTCCATAAACGTCCATCGGCAGTAACAAGGCATCTGCTGGTAGATGTGACTTCACAATTTAACATTATGAACCTATACACAAATACATGACCAATATTATGCCAGGCGGAAAAAAAAAAAGAAGAGGAAAAAAAAAGTTAATCTGCTTTACACAAAATTGTTTATTTTGTTTTATGGTGAGATTGTCATTGTAATGTTAATTAAAGTTAATGACATTGTTAATGATAATTATTCACCAAAGTTTTTAATTACAAGTGAAAATCTTGCAATTAAGGGGGAAATCACTTTGCAGTTAAACACAGATGCAAAGAAAGTCGCACATGTCTTCAGTTGTGTGCCAAGACAGCAATTCAGCAGGGAGGGATGGGCGTCCGTTCTTCACAAACATTCGACAAACCGCTGAATATTATTATTTTTTTCATTCTATGTATGTTTGCATTAGGCACCCCTCTTCGTCATGTGAACTTGTAAATGTAGCCCGAGGCAATACAACGACAGGTTTCTTTTAAGAACCTAAAAAAAAAAAAAAAAAGTTTAATTTTAAATGCCAAGTCCTGAATGGAGTTGGACTACCCATTGTTTTTATAGGCAGCAGCAGATGGCAAATGCCATTTTGTGTTTTGGACGATCTGTCTAAATTTGCCTGCTCTTTCTGCTTATCACAGAGCAAACTATTCTTCGCTTTCAATGACAAAAAAAAAAAAGGTTGGCTCAAACCGCCATAGCCTGGAAAAGATTGTTTTCCGAGGAGGGTTTTTTAAGACTAAAGTTTGTAATGATTACTGTATCACTTTTTTTTTTTTTTTTTTAATTAGCATAAGCATGGTTTAAAATAAAATTAATATAAAATAAGACCTTAGATTAAAGATAATTGATTTACTAAAGGGAAATAGACTGTGCACTTTGCAAGTGCAGCTGCACTCATTTTCCTTTGTAAATGTAACTTAGTAAAGGTTCACTTTGTAAAGAATACCCAATCAGGTACAAGGAAAAAAAAAAAAAAATAAATAAAAAAGCATTTTTGCTTGTACATGATTGGATGATGGAAATAAGCAGAGCTTTAGCTTTGCAAAGTGCACAGTCTATGCGCTGCTAAATGCATTAACAGGTGTTTACTTAATAATGATAATAATAATAAAATAATAATAATAAATATTAAAAACTGGAAATAAACAGGCATTAAAATCAGGCCATTAATCTTTTTTGTATAAGCCAAGAGGCAGGAAGAATGGATAATTGCAGAGTCTCAAGTTGCCCTCATATTACACTGGGAAAGGGATCTGCACTACAAAACAATCAAAGTGATACTAAATACACACAGTTTAATTTGCATTATTCCTTCTTTTTCTGCATATAGGTGATGGCACTGTAATTATTTTAATTTAAAAATATTTACGTACCTTTTTCCTAACCGATTTATAGCTGTCACATGACCCAGATCTTTTTCAGCCTGTCTGCAGGGAAACATAAGCAGGAGGAGCTTCTAGTCCTCTGCTGCTGGTCACATGTTCAAAACATTAAAAAACAGCCTTTGAAATACAAAGTAAAAATAAATAATTACTATCAAAAAACTGTCAAATTAAATTGTCATACAAATATATATTTGCAATCAAATCTTTATTATTTTTTTAACAACAACATGGTGTGGGTGGATTTCTGTCAGTCACAGGCTGTGTCACACCCTTCCAGCCTGTGTCTTAGAATAACAGGGAGAAGAAGCCTCCATCAATTAAGCTGTAATATCCCACCCCACTGTGTTTAGCTGGTTAGTGGTCATGGAGGAGGAGGGAGGGAAGTGGGCTGTCATTTACCACTGTGTAAACACCCACATGTGTGGCTCCATAGTCACATGGGCTGTTTAGATGTGATAGGGAGGAAATGCTCAACATAGAAACTCACTGAAAATGGAGCATGTGCAGAGCTGCCAACACTGCTCTGCAAAATCCCCAACTGCACTGGGGACATGATCAAAAGGGAGAGGCAGAAAACACTGGGATCAACCAGGATTTTTGCAGAATGCAGAAACGAATCTCATACTGACTGAGTATGAACAGTATGTAATACACCATTTATTGATAGTTTTTTTTATGTCACACTTTAATTAAAGGGTTTAGTCACACTTTAATTAAACATGGAGCATAAAAAGAATGAACTACCTGTGTACAGTTCAGTTAGTAGGAGACTTGGCTGAAATCTGCTAAACCCAAACAGTACCGAAACACATTACAGTCTGTGGAAGTTTAATCTTTTAATTTTTTTTCCTGCCCTTTCTCACTGCCAATTTGCTTAATTTGTTAAAAAGGATCAGTAATTGGGCACTGCTGCGGGGACATGCACCAATGCAAAAAAAGTTTTAACAAGGGGGCCCCCAGATCCCGCCCCCCCATGTGAATGGGTATCGGGTACGTCACCCGGTTACGTCACCCAGAGGCACCACCCCCTTCCGATGTCCCATTGGCAGTGACACTGGGTGATGTTACGGGGTGGCCCCGCCCCTTGCCTATATAAGAGCTGTCAAAGCGAAGAGAGAGCAGTTGGCGGGAGGCCTCCCAGGAAGCGTAAGCGTTTTCAATTTTTTTGTATTTTTTGGGTCCGGCAGACATTGTGATTAACAGTGGATTTACATTGAGGGACACTTTTTAAATTTTTTTATCTTTTAATAAAGACTTGTCAAAAATTGTTTCCTGTGGTTTTTACTTTTTGACACTTTTTTGTTGAATGGATACGTACCCTACACCCATTCACATGGGGGGGTGAGATCTGGGGCCGCCTTGTTAAATGGGGCTTTCAGATTCCAATAAGCCCCCCACCCGCAGACCCCAACAACCATAGCCCGGGGTTGTTGGGAAGAGGCCCTTGTCCCCATCAATATAGGGACAACGTGATTTGGGGTGAGGGGGTGCTGAGCTCCCCCGCCCCAAGCACCCTCCCTCCCATGTTGAGGGCATATGGCCTGGTATGGTTCAGGAGGGGGGCGCTTGCTCGTCCCCCTCTTTTCCTGACCTGCCGGGCTGCATGCTTGGATAACGGTTTGGTATGGATTTTGGGGGGGACCCCACGCCATTTTTTTACATTTTGGCATGGGGTTCCCCTTAGAATCCATATTAGACTCTTCGGGGTCCGGTATGAACTGAGGTGGGACCCCATGCCGTGTTTTACTTTATTTTTTAATAGCCGGGTGCCGAAAATTGTAACCGCAAGTCATTTTAAATGGGATTTCTTTCTTTGGAAATGTCAGATTTGCTGTAGCATGTTCTGTATACAAATGCACCACTTTACAGGCACATTAAGGGGATCCCCAGGCACGATATTTAAAGGAATTTTTCATTTTCATTGTTGCACTTTAAGCATCATTAAAACCACTGCTCCTATATATATAGTATATATAAAAAAAATATATATATACTATATATATTTTTTTAAAAGAGGGCAGTACCCAGACCCCCATGCCCCTTTCATGGCCAATTACTTGCATATAAGCCTTAAAAATGGGTACTTTTGATTATTCCTGTTAGGCTCCCATAGACCTCAATGGGGTTCGCTGTTTGGGTTAGAAAATGTCTCCTGTTCAGGAGTTCTGCTGTGAACCGAGCAGGGGGCTGTTCAGCCCATCCCTGCTTTTGAGTATGGTACTCCAATTTTATGATTCAACCACTAAAGCCCTGTACACACGATTGGATTTTCCGATGGGAAATGTTGGATGTCGGGCTGTTGGTGGACAGTTCGACCGTGCGTAAGCTCCATCGGACGTTTGTTGTCGGACTTTCCGCCAACAAATGTTGGCTAGTATGTCTTCAAATTTTCCGCCAATAAATGTGTGTTGTCGGATTTTCCGATCATGTGTACACAAGTCCAAACAGTACAAACACGCATGCTCGGAAGCAGAAGCGGTCGGTCATGTAAACTAGCGTTCGTAATGGAGAATTAACATTCATGACGTGGCAAATTATGAAATCTCGAAATGCAGCGCACAATTCTCTTCTTCTTTAATGGGATAATAATGAAGCTGCTTTGCTGGTGATACTGATGGAGTTATTGCAAACGAATTTTCAAAGGTTTTTTTTCCTAGTGATATCAAGAATAATATTATTATTATTATTATTATTATTTTTTAAATCTGTACAAGTTACCACAACACCATTATCCTGTAGTTTTTAATATCAAAGATACAACTATGTTGGTGTCCCCTGTTAATTTTACATTGAATTTTTTAAAATGTAACTGCCTACTCCCAAACTGTCATTTGAAGTAAAACACATAGCCAAGTATTATTCTACACAATTTTTTTATTGTGCATTAAAAAAATAAAAATAAAAATTAGACATGCTATCTGCCAACAAAACTTAACCAAAAAGTGCATTCTATGTATCTAAAAATATAGAAAATATACCAAATCAAATCATTATTCAACCAAAAAATAATGTCAAAGCAATAACTCCAAGGCCAATAATAAATAACACGTTATTTCCTCCGATTCCGCAATATGTCTATTTGACGAACGGACTTTCAGGAACGAACTGAAAAGCACGAACTGAAAAGCACGAAATGAAAAGCGCGAATCAACACTCACCAAACTTCTACTAACACGAAATTAGCAGAAGGAGCCCAAAGGGTGGCGCTAAAGAGCTGAAAAACAACGTAGTACATCACTACGTTCGTAATTGTTGGCCAACGCCCCTGACCGTGTGTATGCAAGACAAGTTTGAGCCAACGCCCTTCGGACAAAATTCCACGGTTTTGTTGGCGGAAAGTCCGATCGTGTGTACGAGGCATTAGATTTACACTCATAGGGCGTACACACGGTCGGACTTTGTTCGGACATTCCGACAACAAAATCCTAGGATTTTTTCCGACGGATGTTGGCTCAAACTTTTTTTGTCTACACACGGTTGCACAAAGTTGTCGGAATTTCTGATCGCCAACCACGCGGTCACGTACACCACGTACGACGAGACTAGAAAAGGCCGGTTCAGAACCAAGCGCGGCACCCTTTGGGCTCCTTTTGCTAATCTCGTGTTAGTAAAAGTTTGGTGAGAGACGATTCGCGCTTTTTCAGACTCGTGGCTTTCAGATCGTTTTCTGACGTTCAGTTTGTGCTTGTGGGTTTGTATCTGCTCTTCAGTGCATGCAGCAAGTTCCGCGTGACTTTAAGTAGTCATTGTATTCTTGTTCGTTCGTTACTGTTTTTCAGGTCGCTCTTCACAGGCCTTGCTGTTCTTCAGTGCGTTCTGTTACTTCGTTCTGAGCAGCCGACCGGTTTCTAGCCATGTTTCATATGCGTACTCCTCGTAGAGTTCGTGCTGTGCGGGGGCTTGGTTTTGGGGTCCTGACCTTGACACAAGTCCAGTCCATGAACAGGGTGGGGAGGAGTTCATGGACCAAGAATTGGTTGCTTCAGCGTGACCAGTTCACTCATATGCCTTTGCTCCGTGAGATCCGTGAGAATAATCCTGATGATTTCAGGAACTTTCTCAGGATGACGGACCCCGTGTTTCACCATCTGTTGGCTTCGCTGACCCCCTATATCAGCAGGCAGGATACCTGAATGAGGCAAGCCATCACTCCGGAGCAGAGGCTGGTCGCTACCCTGCGTTATTTTGCAACAGGGAGAAGCCTGCAGGACCTCAAGTTCTCGAAAGGCATCTCCCCCCAGGCTCTGGGGATCATTATCCTAGAGACCTGTTCTGCCATCATCCAGGTCCTGCAGAAGGAGTATATGAAGGTAAGATTTTTATCCTTTTATATCACATTTTATTGTATTGAATGTTTGCTAATATATTGTATTTCTTTCCTCATTCCCTAATTACCATGATTGTAATATGCTGTGAATGTCCCCTTTGTCCTCATGCATGCTGGATTTTTATGTAATTATTATTTTAGGTCCTTCATACATATTTGCCCTTCAATAACCTCCCCAGCATGGTGTCTCCTGGCCTATATTCACCTCATGTAGTCACTTAACAATGTATTTTATCAGCTCCATAGTAGTGCTTTACCCCAAACACCCCATAAAATGTTTGGAAATGTTATTTTTGATTTAAATTCAGGCAGAGTGCCAGAGGCTTTTTTTTGTGGTGTCCCCAAATAATTTTTAGTAACCCTCCCTCCCCCAACTGCTAAGTCAACTGATCCCAATTCTCTATCCTTAATCATCTATCTGCTGACTTTGCCAAACCCATACACACTATACCCATCTCTTTAGTGCTCAGATTTATGGATGAATTCCCCAAAGCATGTAGTGCAAGGGCCTGCCTGTATACTTTCAAATGGTACTGTTTAAAGTTTTGGGATCCTATTATTATCTTGATAGGTAATAGCAGAATGTCCAAATGTCCTCAAATGTGTACAATGTGTATTTATATCTTTGTATTATGACACTTCTTACCTGTCCAGTGGGCTGCCAATAGTGTAACTAAGGAGGGTCTGTTCAAAGTAATACCCATTATTTAGGCATTCATCTCTCAATGAAGTGAAGAGGGTTACCTGTCCAAGATTTCCACACACCCCCTATAATGTTAGAAATGGCCCATGAGAGGGGGGGAGGGGGAATATGATAGGTGTACCTTATACTTTGGCGTTGTTAAATTCCCCTTAATAAATGCTATCTGGAGGTTGCCCCATAATGTTTGTGTCTAATCTGCTTGCCATGTTTCAGAGTAAAAATAGTAATGTTTATTGTTTTTTCCTCAACATTTTCCTTCCACGCCACAGGAATGGCAGACTGTGGCCTCCCACTTTGCCGAGCGGTGGGGATTTCCTAACTGCGGAGGGGCAATTGATGGGAAACACGTCCACATCGTCCCACCACCCAACTCGGGGTCGTACTATTATAATTATAATGGGTTCAATAGTATAGTGATGTTGGCGGTGGTGTCAGCTAATTACAACTTCTTGTATGTGGACATGGGGAAGAATAGCCGGATGTCCGATGGTGCAGTCATCGCCCAGACAGAGTTCTACAGGCGTCTCCAGAATGGCAGCTTGGACTTGCCAGCTCCAGAGGACAATGTGGAAGGACTCCCATTTGTGTTTGTTGCTGATGAAGCATTTGCGCTGGGGGACCACATGATGCGGCCATTCCCAATGAGGACCCTCACCCCGGAACAGAGGGTTTTTAATTACCAGCTGGCCAGAGCCTGAAGAGTGGTGGAGAACACATTTGGAATCCTGGCCAGCCGGTTCCGACTATTTATGACACCCATCCATATGGCGGAGTATAAACTGAACCATATTATACTTGCGTGCTGTGTTCTCCATAACTTTTTAAGGAAACATTCGGCCAACTATGCTGGCTCAGTTGGGCCTGAGGCCGGAATCATACATCAAACCACACTGACGGCGCTTGAAAGTGGCCGTCCTGGCTTGCCCTCCCTGAGTGCCCGTGAAGTCCGGTTACGCTACCTGGAGTTCTTTGCGGGTAGGGGGGCTATCAATATGCCAGACAATCTGTGAAGCCGTTTTATAATAAAAAAAAAAGAAATTCTTTGTGGACATTTACTGCTTGTGTTTGTTTTAGCTGACCCTGACAGAAATGTGTTAAGTCCAGAAAATGTCGTGATTGTGTAACCTTATTATACAAAGCACTGTTGGCTGTTATTTCCTAAATGCAAAAACACATTTCACTACAAGTGCACTTGCAACTGCACTAAAACTGCACTTGTAGTGCAAAGAGGATTTGCCCTTACGAAATAACCCCCATTTTTGCTGAAAACAGCAATTACATCACCCCAAAAGTGTTGTAGTGTTGAGACAATAATCCACACATTCTTGAGTAACCAACTTTTTTATACCTGCACAATCACATGTGCATTTACCAAAGGTTTTTAAAACAAACCAACTTGTTTGTTGTAAAACAATTTTTGGAGTAGCATTATCAAAAATCGAAATGTCCATTTAAGATAAAACAGGCCTGTGTAAAACCAACAAGAAAGCCAAAAAACTTGAACTTACAAAGTTCACATTAGGTAAAACCTGAAGGCTATATCAGACATCAGTATTTAGGAACTGGGTTTGATATAGCGTTCAGATGGGGGGAAATCACCCCTGGAAAAGCCAAATTTGGAAGATGCACACCAATTTACGAATGTCAACATGTGCTAGCTGCCATCAGGGGGGATCAAGGGACGTGTTTTGTTGGAGCAAGCCCTTCCTCAACGCTACTTTATAATTGAGGAAGGGGTTGCACCCCCAAAACGCGTCCATTGATCTCCCGTGATGGCAGATAGCACATGTTGGCACACTGTGTGCATCCTCCAAATTTGGCTTTTCAAAACATTGCAAAAGGTTTTAAAAGATTGGACCACAATCCAAAAACTGATTTTGTGGGGTTTTAAATTCGCCCCAAAACATCAATGATGTTATTATTTTTTTTAATCACATCATTGATTTTTTGCTGTATGTTTTGCAATTCGACATTACACCCCATGATCTCCCCGATCAGGATCTGGGCACTTTCTGATGTGAAAGGATCTGGATCACGATCACCTAAAAAGAGAGAAAAACAGGTATCAAAAATCTGCCACCATCCATCTCTTTTACCTGAGCCTGTGGTCGCAGACACTCACCTGTTTTGGTGCCAATCTCCACCACATCTTCTTCTTCCTCCTGCTCTTCTTGGATTGGTGTTAGTTCCCCATCTTCCAGAGGTGGGGGGTCTGTGGTCTCCTCGGATGAGGGGTGTCCTCCGAGTCTTTTCTCCCCTATGTAAAACAAAAATGGTATAATTAGCACACAGATATTTGATGGCAGAACTTTAAATAGGAAACATTGCTTGGAAGTGGGGTACAATTGTCTATTTTGGCAGAGTTCCAAGATGTATTTTTTTTATTGGCCTTTGTCAAGCTGCAATACTTTACCTGTTTGGTACAAGCTTCACAGATGTAGCCCCTCCTATAGTATACACTGGAGCACCTGTGTGGCCCCCTAATAAAAATGGTGTTCTGGGGTCCCACACTAGTGCTCCAGTGTCCAGATGTGAAAACAGCTGCTCAGTGTCCTCTCCTTACACACAATCTAGTTTCCATTTCATTCGAGTAACAAACCCATCTACACAAACAAATATTTGGCATCCAAGTAGGCCCAAAAAAAATGTGGGAAAATGCATATGGCCTAAACAATGGTGTTTTAGAGGCCGAAAGAAAAATGTTTGATACGAACGAATAATAGGCCCATGAACATTAAAGTTGCCCTTTTAAACGTTACAATTAATAAAAGCATATGGAGCAGCACAAATGGAATAAAGACAGAAAGAATAGGAACACAGCACAACTACTTACTTTTTTGCAGCACTCTCCGGATCTTTCGGTACTGCTCTGGCTCTCTCAATATCAGGTCCGACCACCGCTTCCTGAGCTGATCTTTCGATCTTCGTACCCCGAAATTCTTGTGCAGACTTTTGTTCACTTTCGCCATGATCTTGGCCTTTCTGATATTGGGGTTGGGGTAAGGCCCATACTTTCCGTCATAGTCGGACTTCTTCATGATGTCGACCATCTCCAACATCTCCCCAAAGGACATATTTGTGGCCTTAAAACGTCTCCTTCTGGATCGGGACGTGTCCGGATCCGGGCTTTCCTCCTCCTCCTGCTCGTTCCTGCAATTATCACGCACCTGCTGTGACTCCGCCATGTGCTCTTCCCCCACTGCGCCGAACGAAAAGGGGCGGGGAATAGACTAGAAAGAACGTCAGGGGCGGGCGGAGTTACACGCATGCGCATTGTGTATAAAGCGTAACACGCGTGCGTATTACGTACGATCTGTGAGCGGAGGAAGGAGCATTGGACACGCCGATCATAAGAACGAAGGTAAGAGACAAACTTGTGCCTATACTGCTTCTACATTGAGGCCTATATTGTAAGAAGATTAGGAGAGTTTTGTCTGACATTAGGCTTTGTCTTGTGTTGTGTCTTGCAGTGAACATGGATATGCTACTGAAAGACAATGACTTCATGTCAGTATTCGTAGATATGTTAAGGGAGCTGCCCTGTCTGTGGGAGATTAAACACCCACATTACAAGAACCAAGCAAAGAGGAAGGCAGCACTGGAGCAATTGTGTGAAATTGTGAACAGGTGATCCACACGGCAGACATCACCTATTTAAAGAAATTAATTAGTGGCCTGAGGAGTACATATGTAAGGGAGCGCAAGAAGGTCCTGGATTCACAGAGATCCGGAGCAGCAGATGACATCTATGTCCCCAGGATGTTGTACTATGACAGGCTGCATTTTCTGGCAGGCCAGACTGAACCCAGGCCATCCCTCTCCAGTCTTCCTTCCACGCTTCTTCCCCCCCCCGGCTGAGGCTTCTGACGCCCAACCTGGGCCTTCCAGGCAACAACACAAGGAGGAGCCCAGATTGAGCCAGGTATAGCATTCCTCTAAATATTTCTGCTTGTACAATCAATGATGTTAACTAGATGTTAGTTGGGAGTACTAATTTATGATTGTGATTGATGATGCAAAACATTACAACCATGTCCCTTTTTCATACACAGGGAAGTCTCAGCCAGGAGGTGGCCGGGCCTAGCCGGCTGGCTGATCTGCAGGTCCCTCCACCCCCACTGGAAAGAGAAAGTGGCAGGAGGAGGAGTGCCCTAGAGGAGGCTACCAGAGGACTCTTTTGGAGGGCTACAGAGGTCCTGGGAGCACGACAGACCGTGGAGGAGGACATTGCTGCTGTCATTGCATATAAAATGCAGAGGATGGAGGAGGGACAACAAGTAAGTGTGAGGCGCTCATATTGGAGGCTCTTAACAAAGGTATGAGAGGCCAAATTACAGCTCAGACACACTTTTGCGATGGTCCTCCTCCTCCTCCTGCAGGTCCTCCTCCTCGTCCTCCCTCTCCTCCAGGTCCTCCCAGTCCTCCTCCAGGTCCTACTCCTCCTCCTGCCACATCTCCAACTGCAATGCCACAGCCAGGAAGGAAGCGTGAAAGGAAGACCAGAAAGTGAGGACCCTGGATCCAGTCTGGTCGGCCAAAAAATGCAGCCTCTTGTGGTACCACAGCCTGGGGACACTGATGTCATCTGCTGCTATACGGATCTCTGAGAATTCTGGACCAGACTGCCCTCCCTTACATATGGACTCCTCAGGCCACCAATTTTGATGTTGAAGAATTGATGTCTGCCGTGGGGGTCCAAGGCTTCGCTAATTTCTCATGTTGATCCAGTGTTGCCTTCCTCTTTGTTTGGTTCTGAGCCCTTAATAAAGGATTTTTGTTTTGAATTATACTCTCCTATGTGTTTTACTTCAAAAAGGACAGTTTTTTGTGAGGATTCAGGTACATTTCAAATATACAATGTGAAATAAACAAGGGACACCAACACCAAACAATCTCCTGGAGATTAAATACTAAAACATATCAATGGTGTTGGGGTAACTTGACACACAAAACACACACAAAAATATTCTGGAGTAAAAATAAAAATAACATTGAACAAAGATCAGCCTTTGAAAAAATACAAACATTAAATAAAAAAAAAAAAATTATGTCAGATGTGACAACTAATAACAATATATTCAGGGAATTCCAATTAAAAAACAAAAATAAAACTTTGTGAGAAGTGTGTGTAAATATGAGCAGCAAAACTACTTCATTCTTGTCACATTATAAAGAAGAAGAGAGTGCGCTGTATTAAACCATTTTTAACATTGCAGCGTGAGGAGGAGTGCCCTAGAGGAGGCTACCAGAGGACTCTTTTGGAGGGCTACAGAGGTCCTGGGAGCACGACAGACCGTGGAGGAGGACATTGCTGCTGTCATTGCATATAAAATGCAGAGGATGGAGGAGGGACAACAAGTAAGTGTGAGGCGCTCATATTGGAGGCTCTTAACAAAGGTAAGAGCCTCCACAAAGGTATGAGAGGCCAAATTACAGCTCAGACACACTTTTGCGATGGTCCTCCTCCTCCTCCTGCAGGTCCTCCTCCTCGTCCTCCCTCTCCTCCAGGTCCTCCCAGTCCTCCTCCAGGTCCTACTCCTCCTCCTGCCACATCTCCAACTGCAATGCCACAGCCGGGAAGGAAGCGTGAAAGGAAGACCAGAAAGTGAGGACCCTGGATCCAGTCTGGTCGGCCAAAAAATGCAGCCTCTTGTGGTACCACAGCCTGGGGACACTGATGTCATCTGCTGCTATACGGATCTCTGCGAATTCTGGACCAGACTGCCCTCCCTTACATATGGACTCCTCAGGCCACCAATTTTGATGTTGAAGAATTGATGTCTGCTGTGGGGGTCCAAGGCTTCGCTAATTTCTCATGTTGATCCAGTGTTGCCTTCCTCTTTGTTTGGTTCTGAGCCCTTAATAAAGGATTTTTGTTTTGAATTATACTCTTCTATGTAATTTACTTCAAAAATGACAGTTTTTTTGTGAGGATTCAGGTACATTTCTAATATACAATGTGAAATGAACAAGGGACACCAACAACAAACAATCTCATGCAGATTAAATACTAAAAGATATCAATGGTGTTGGGGTAACTTGACATACAAAACACACACAAAAATATTCTGGAGTAAAAATAAAAATAACATTGAACAAAGATCAGCCTTTGAAAAAATACAAACATTAAATAAAGTAAAAAAATAGGCTTAAAATCCCCCAAAAAATTAAATAAAAAAAAAAATTCTGTCAGATGTGACAACTAATAACAATATATTCAGGGAATCCCAATAAAAAAACAAAAATAAAACTTTGTGAGAAGTGTGTGTGAATATGAGCAGCAAAACTACTTCATTCTTGTCACATTATAAAGAAGAAGAGAGTGCGCTGTATTAAACCATTTTTAACATTGCAGCGTGAGGAAAGTGCTGTATCCATTACGAACGCTAAGTTTACCAGAATGAGCTGTCGCGTCTCGGAATTCCTTCTGAGCATGCGTGGCACTTTGTGCGTCGGAACAGGCCACACACGGTCGGAATTGACGCGATCGGATTTTGTTGTCGGAAAATTTTATCTCCTGCTCTCCAACTTTGTGTGTCGGAAAATCCGATGGAAAATGTCCGATGGAGCCCACACACGGTCGGAATTTCCGACAACACGCTCCGATCGGACATTTTCCATCGGAAAATCCGACCGTGTGTGCGGGGCATTAGACTGTTCAGCCAGCTAAGTAACCTGACTTTTCTCTACTGCAGCTATACAATGCAGCCTGGTCATCTCCCCAACCTCTCTGTCAGCTTATTCCTTTTCAGCACATGCCCATTGTAGTTCATTGGATTGATAATAGTGCTGTCCCTCCCTCTCTCAGTCTGAGCTCTGCTGTGTAAAGAATGAGAGCAGGATGATACAAAGTCAAATTCAGGTAATTATTCCTGATGAGTTTAAAAACACATTTAAATGAATACTTAATTGCATTAATTGGTGTTGTTTTGTAGCTGCCTGTAGTTTAGGTTTATACACTATGTCATTCTTTAATCATTTTCATGATATTTACTTATGTACAAAAATGTGTTTTTCTGATATGCTGTTTCCATGAAAACAATTGTACTGTCTCTGTGTTACCAGTCTGGCTTGTATTGTCCATTATGGGCCATTTCATCAACATACCTTTGTTCTACATTAATCTTTTTCTTTTTTTTTTCTAACCTTTCTCATTTCATTCCTGTGATTTTTTTTTTACAACACATATTCTGTAGTTTCTATTGTATTTTATTGTATTGTTATTTATTTTAATGTCTCTCTATGCTTTTAGATCTCATTATCTTTTGAAATAACCTCTTGGATGTTAGAACCCCAACACCTGCAGATCAGTCTATCGGAGATGTTTCCATACAGTATGACCTTCAACAGATTTGGCTATTCGTAGCTGATAAGCCTTTTCGGCAGAATAAATTGTAGAAAATTTAAAGTGGATCTAATGGCTTGATTTTAATGAACTACATTGATATGAGTACAATGTGTAAAAAATGTTTCTACATTGGTACAATGGTAACAAATTTAAACGAACCTGAAATAACAAAACAAAATTTCGAACTAAATTTGAATTAAAATAGTTTTCGAATAAAATTTGAATAGTTTTCCAATTTAAATTCGAATTTCCGAAGAAAATAAAATAGAATAGAAAATAAAGGAATACAATAGAAAATAATAGAATAGAAAATAAAAGAATAGAATATAATAGAGTAAAAGAGAACGTAATACAAAATAAAAGAATAGAAAAAAATAAAATAGAAAATAAAGGTATAGAATAGAAAATTAAAAGAATAGAATAGAAAAGAATAGAGTAACACAGACAAAAACAGAATAGAAAATAAAAGAACAAAATAAAATAGAATACAAAATAAAGGAATAGAATAGAATTTAATAGAATAGAATATAGAATACAATAGAAAAAACATAACCATCTTCTGAAATTCGAATTTCAAAAAAAATTAATTCAAATTTGAATAGAATAGAAAAAAATAGAATACAAAAAAGAATAGAATATAATAAAATAGAAAGAATATAACCTTCTTCCCAAATTCGAATTTGGAATACAATGAATAAAAATTTGAATAGAATAGAGAATAATAGAATAGAAAATAAAATAATAGAAAAGAATAGAATAAACAATAGAAAAGAATAGAATAGAATATAAAGAATATAACACTATAACTGTTTTCCGAAATTCTAATTTTGAATAGAATAAATTTGCATTAAAACAGAATAGAAAAAGAATAGAATAGAAAAGAAAAGAATAGAACAGAAAATAAAAGAATAGAATAGGATAGAAAAAACAATTGAATGCAATAGGAAGAATAAAACCATCTTCCAAAATTCAAATTTTGAATAGAACATATTTTTTAGTTCTGCACATGTCTAGCTAGGAGGAGCTGAAGCACATTCCTATTGGAACATTGGTATACAAATGAAATGAATACAGGGTGTCAAATTTAATACTGTATGCCAACTCGCAACATTTATGCATGATCCTGATCAGTGGCGGCTGGTGCTCAAAATTTTTGGGGGGGCGCAAACAAACTGAAAAATTCTGAAAAAAAATCCCATCAATTGCAGCCTTATTGTACCATCAATTGCAGCCACTGTGCCATCAAACGCGGCCACTGTGCCCATCAATTGTCGCCACTGTACCATCAAACACAGCCACTGTGCCATCAAACGCAGCCACTGTGCCCATCAATTGCTGCCACCGTGCACATCAAACACAGCCACTGTGCCATCAATTGCTGCCACTGTGCCCATCAAACACAGCCACTGTGCCATCAATTGCTGCCACTGTGCCCCATCAAAAACAGCTACTGTGCCCATCTTATGCAGCCACTGTTCAGCATCAAATGCAGCCACTGTGCCCATCATATGCAGCCACTGTGACATCATATGCAGCCACTGTGACATCATATGCAGCCACTGTGCCCATCAATCGCTGCCACTGTGCCCATCAAACACAGCCACTGTGCCCATCAAATGCAGCCACTGTGCCCATCAAATTCAGCCAATTGGGTGATGGGTAACAGATCCGAGCATCTGATTGGTGGAGAGGCGGTTTAATGTTAGGAAAGCGAATGTTTAACACAGCTGAGTGACGCTCGCAGGTCACCTTTTTTGACGCCTATTTGAGCCTATGGCTCTAATCAGGTGCTTCAAAAACACCCCGCCGCTGTAATTCAGGTGCCCGGTTTCCGAAAAGGAGCCAGGCTTGGCTCTTGTACCAAACTGTAATGTAACTGTAATGTCTACCTTCATTTTGTTAAGCGCTGCGCAAACTGTTGGCTCTATATAAATCCTGTATAATAATAAAAAAAAATAATAATCCCGAGTGTGGCTCGGGGTGGATTTTCATTACCAAAAGCGGTAACCCCCGAGCCACACTTGGGATCGCATCGCAGCATCCTGGGAAAGGTACTTACCTTGTCCCCACGATCCTGCAATGTCTCCCTGCTGTCCTCCGCTCGATCGATTAATGTGCCGGGCCCTGTTCCCTGTGAGCGGTGCAACACACGGGGGCGGAGCCCGGCGACAAATTCAAAAAGTGAAAAACACACAATACATACAATACACTGTAATATTACAGATAACATTACTGTATCAAATCATTTCACCTGCCTTTTGGCCCTAATGGTTTGTCCAGTGTCCTGCATGTAGTTTTATATTATATATACTGTTCTTTCTGCCTGGAAACTGGAGAACGTCCATGGAAACCAAAAAGCGTCCCTTGAGCGATAGTGATTTGTGGGGAAATTCGTCATCAAACACTGAAAGTAATGACAGCGACAATTCTGCAACTGAGCAAATTTCAGTGTTTTTGATTTGATTACATTATTGAATAAATGTTATTATTAATATATTAATATTTGTTATAATAATTGTTATAATCCTCCCCTTTGCACGCTCCCCGCGCGCCGTGACCACCGAGTCAATGAGACTAAGGTGATCACAGATCGGAGTAAGGAGTTGATCCCGGCCCCTTACCACGTGATCAGCTGTCAGCCAGTGACGTGATGTAAAAAGGAGATCGGTAATCTTTTTTTTTTCTCCTCACGCTTACAGTGCCCTTCAGTGCCACCTTTTAATGCCCTTCAGTGCCACCCATCAGTGCCCCTCCAATGCCACCTATCACTGCTCACCAGTGCCACCTCATCAGTGCCCACCAGTGCCGCCTATTAGTGCCCATCAGTGCCGCCTTATCAGTGCCCATCAATGCAGCCTATCGGTGCCCATCAGTGCAGCCTATCAGTGCCCATCAGTGCAGCCTCATCAGCGTACATCAATGAAGGATAAACATTACCTGTTTGCAAAATGTATTAACAAAATATAAAACGGTTTATTTTTAATTTTTTTTAACAAAAAATAAAAAACCCAGAGGTGATCAAATACCACCAAAAGAAAGCTCTATTTGTGGGAAAAATTTTATTTGGGTACAGTGTTGTATGATCGCGCAATTGTCATTCAAAGAGTGACAGCTCTAAAAGCTGAAAATTGGTCTGGGCAGGAGGGGGTTTAGGTGCCCAGTAAGCAAGTGGTAAAGTGAGTTAGTCCTAAGGCTGCTTTCACACTGAGGTGCTTTACAGGCGTTATAGCGCTAAAAATAGTGCCTGCAAAGTGCCTGTAAAGAGCCTCTCCTGTCTCTCCAGTGTGAAAGCCCGAGTGCTTTTACACTGGAGCGGTGCGCTGGTAGGACGCCAACAAAAAGTCCTGCAAGCAGCATCTTTGCAGCGCTGTAGAATCGTAGTAGAGGCAGATCACTGTCACACGAGGGGTGCACATGCACAAAGTAATCAGAGGTGGCAGTAAAGAGCTCGATGTCTGAGCTCAGTGACACGAGAACAGCAGAAACTGCAAGATCTTTTCTGTACTGCACAGCAGGGATCCCCTACACCCATCCTGCCTTCTTGGGTGGAGGGGATCCGTGCTGTGCAGTACAGAAATGATCTTGCAGTTTCTGCTGCTCTCGTGATACGCTGCTCCTAAAGCGCCCCTGCCCATTGAAACCGCGGGCGGTTTTAACCCTGTTTGGCCGCTAGCAGGGGTTAAAAGCATCCCACTAGGCTTACCTGTAGGAAAAGATTTAAAAAATTGGTATACAACTGCTTTAAGGATATTTTCTCTTGCTTCTGGTCCTGTAGACTCAATAGGAAGGGAGAGGATATCTTTGCAGCGTGAGGGACATCCCCTCTTACACAGCTGTAACAGGAACTAGTGCAAAGCTCCCAACTGTCCCTGATTTGGAGCAATGTCCCTCTGTCCCTCTTTCCTCCTCATTTGTCCCTCTTTTTGGTCTGATCTATCAATGCATGAATCTATCTATTGGTGATAGAGGGGGTGGCAGGAGAGAGGGGGTGGCGCCTGTGCCCCCTTAATGCACAGGCCACCACTGATGAAACCACTCCCATTAGACCCCCTTTCCCAGATTGGCACAAAGAAACACCGGGATTTCTTCAAAATAACAAAAGGTAGGAGACTGCAGTTTGTTAAAATCCTTGTAATGTACATAGATCACCGGGGGGGGGGTTCTCAACAAAACTGGAGTTACACTTTAACAAAGTATCCAATGGCCAGATATAGCTGACACGGGCTTCTGTAATCATACAATGAGCGTGTTTTGTGACGTCACATCAGCGGGAGCTCGGCTCCAAACTTCTTTGTTTTCAGCACACACCCACCATAAAACATGGCTATAATTAACTGTTTTTCATGCCGCTACCTGATTTCAGGACAGAAGAGTTATTCTTTTTTATCTTTTTTTTTTGTAATAGAAGATAAAGAGTTTAGAAATGAGAAGGCTGATAAGAGCAACTGAATTTCCTGGATAGTGAAACATCCCTCATAATCCTCCAAACACAAGAGTTTTTAGAGTGAATTTATAGTCTAGTATAGTTTGTTTAAGTAAACATATGAATAGATCAATTTAACTAAATATTCTTATCATTATGTGCTTATGTTTTAGAACTCTTGTATTTGTATAGAATTTATGATCATCAATTTACATGGGGGCATATATATATAATATATCCTCCTTAAAAAACGAAAGTGCCATAATCCCTGGTTTTTTATATATTATAGTGTCACGTTGTATAGTTAGTACCAGTGAGCGGTATAGATATGGCACACTGGATCATAGGTTGTCTTTAGTCCATTATAAAAGGACACGGTGTAAGTCATGAAGCTCAAAAAGCAGCTCAAAAGAGGACCTTGAAGAGGTCCAAATGTATAAACCACAAGTAGATTGCCACAAATTGTTGTAGAGTCTATATATCTAAATTTTATTAGACCTTATTTGAAATGACATAAAATGTTCCATTCAAAGAGCTGGATTCATTCCTAAATGCACAAAATATAACTGGACATTAACACCAGGGTAGACACGTGCAATTCGTTTCAGTTGGAATATAGATTTTGGGTTAATCGGAGATTTGGATGTATCCGAATCTCCGAAGGAAATAGTAACAAATTCTTTAACCACTTCCCGCCCAGCCTATAGCAGAATGACGGCCGGGCGGTGGTTCAGTTCAGTTCAGCGTCATATGATGCCCTGCAGGATAACAGCCGCCGCTCGCCCGTGGGGGCGCGCATCGCAGCAATCGGTGGTGCGGTGTGTCAGTCTGACACACCGCTACACCGATCTCGGTAAAGAGCCTCCGGCGGAGGCTCTTTACCACGTGATCAGCCATGTCCAATCACAGCTGATCATGATGTAAACAGGAAGAGCAGTTGATTGACTTTTCCTCACTCGCGTCTGACAGACGCGAGTAGAGGAGAGCCGATCGGCGGCTCTCCTGACAGGGGGAGTCTGTGCTGATTGTTCCCTGGACCACCAGGGAAGCACATAACATGTGGATGGCCAGGTACATCCCCCATGGCCATCCACATGTGCCAACATATGCCCAATCAATGCCAATCAGTGCCCACAAATAGGCACTGACTGGCAGCATTATGGAAACAAAAAAATTCAGTGATGCCCAGCAATGCCACCCATAAGTGTCATCAGTGCCACCTATCAGTGCCCATCCATGCCCATCAGTGCCCACCTATCAGTGCCCATCTATGCCACCTATCAGTGCCACCTATATGTACCCATCAGTATCACCCATAAGTACCCATCAGTGCCGCCTACGAGTGCCCATCAGTGCCGCGAATGAGTGCCCATCAGTGCCAAATATGAGTGCCCATCAGTACCGCATACCAGTGCCACCTATCAGTGCCCATCAGTGCCACCTATCAGTGCCCATAAGTGCCGCCTATCAGTGCCCATCACCAGTGCCCATCAGTGCCACCTCATCAGTGCCACCTCATTGTTGCCACCTCATCAGTGCCGCCTTATCAGTGCCCGTCAGTGCAGCCTTATCAGTGCCCGTTACTGAAGAAGAAAACATACTTATTTACAAAAAAATTTAACAGAAACAAAGAAAAACTTTTTTTTAAAATTGGTCTTTTTTTATTTGTTGCACAAAAAATAAAAATCGCAGAGGTGATCAAAGACCACCAAAAGAAAGCTATATTTGTGGGAACAAAATGATAAAAAATTTGTTTAGGTACAGTGTGGCATGACCACGCAATTGTCATTCAAATTGTGACAGCACTGAAAGCTGAAAATTGGCTTGGGCAGGAAGGTGTATAAGTGCCTGGTATTGAAGCGGTTAAATCGGATTTTGTTTATTAGTTTTCTAACGAAATTCCACATTTTTGGAAAAATTAGAATTTGGATCGGTCGAACAATGATTAACTGATTTGAATTCTGTGTGAAATTGCTCGTTCGTCCACCCCCCTTTCCTGGCCTGCTAGGCTCAATGCTCGGATAAGGGTTTGGTAAGGAATTTGGGGGGACCCCACGCTGTTTTTTTCCTAAATTTTCGATAGCCGACATTCTTTGGTTTACATTTTAGCTCTCAGCAGGGAAGCCCGCTGACAGCTGATGAGTCGTCGGTTGTTAAGGACGCGGCAGCCGTCTTCTCGGCTTGCTCCTTAAAGAGGTGTTCCAGCCTGGAGAAAAAAAATTTAAAGACAGCAGCTACAAACACTGTAGCTGCTGACTTTTAATATGTCCAGGGAGCCCGAGATGTTGGCATCCCAGTCGATCTTCAGATTGGCTTCCGGGTGCTGCCGCCGCCATTCCTGATAAGGGAAACCATTCGGCTTCACAGCTGGTCCCCCAGTGTGTATGCATGAAGCGCGCTGCACTTTCTAACTGGCCTGGTGGCTGGGGAAGGAGGAGGGGGGCTGAATTTTCTTGAGTGACCATGCCACGGCGCTGTCTACCAGAAGTGAGAAAGGGTACCTGTCAAAAGCAGGTACCCCCCCCCCCCGAATGGTGCCAAATGTGGCTCCAGAGGGGGGGAGGAAGCAGATAAGCAGAAGTTCCACTTTTGGGTGGAAATCCGCTTTAACAACCAGCCATTCTTCACTCAGAATTCGAATTGGTCGAAAAATCAATCCAAAATCGAATTGTTTCAAAAATTTGGAATTCATTCGAAAATTCATAAATTAAATGAAGTTTAACAAAACAAAACTAAACGAATTCTGAAAGGAATCGAAATTAGTAAGATAACAAATCTATCCCAAACAAAGCAAAACAAATGTTTCCGTCTAAAACAGGAATAGTTGATCAAGGCAGTATCCGATTGCCTCCTGGAAGATCGAGAAGGAATATTTTTATTTCCTGCTGTATTGAAATTTTTTTTGCTACCCTCTGGATCAGCTGTGGGTATAGGACTGTGAATGCAGCACCCTGATGTTTAGGCAGGGTTGCTAGTAAATTTACCTGCCAGGTATAGTTGCCTTGGCCAATTGGTAGGAGATCAATTGATTCCACCCTAATTCTGGAATTTCTGCACTTCTCTCTTCTGTCACTAGATGGCTGGGTATCTGGTGACATTAGATAAGACAAGGGCAAAACATGTGCACTGACAAAAAAATTAGAATTTTTTTTTGTTTTTGATTCATTCGTTTTTTTGCTTTTTTCGGAAATTCGTGAATTCAAAAATTCATAAATTCAAAAATTCGGAATTCGGAAATTCAGAAAAACGAAAATTCGGATTTTCAAATTTCCGAATTTTCGAATTTCCGAATATCCAAATTTCGAATTTTCGGATTTCCAAATTTCGAAATTTTCGGATTTCCGAATTTTCGGATTTTCGAATTTCCGAATTTCGAATTTCCGAATTTCCAAATTTCGAATTTTCGGATTTCCGAATTTCCGAATTTCGAATTTTCGGATTTCCCAATTTCTGAATTTCATATTTTCGGATTTCTGAATTTCTGAATTTTCGAATTTTCGGATTTCAGAATTTCCAAACTTTTGAATTTCCGAATTTACGGATTTTCAGAAATTCAAAATATCGAAAATCTGAAATAAAGAAAAAAGATCAGTAAAATTTAAAATAATAACTAACTATTAAATTATAGGTATTGGAATTTGTTTTGTAAATTTTAAATTTATGAAATTTCGAATATTCGAAATTCGAATTTCCAAAATTTTGCGAATTTTTCGAATCTTCGAATTTTCGGAAATTCGGAAATTTGAAAATTCGGAAATTCAAAATTCGTAATTTTGGAAATTCATAAATTCGAAATTTGAAATTCGTAAATTCATAATTTCGGAAATTCGAAAATGCAAAATTCGGAAATTAGAGAATTAGGACATTTTAAAATGCCGAAATTCAAAATTCGGAAATTCTAATTACGGAAATTCGAAATTCGGAAATTCATAATTTCGGAAATTCAGATATTTCAGAAATTCAGAAATTTCGGAAATTTGGAAATTTCGGAAAGTGAAAAATTCAGAAATTCGGAAAAAATGAATTTGTAACTAAACGAATTTCACATGTCTAACAAGGGAATTGCAAGGACAGATTAGGAATAGATGGAGTATCTCAGCCAATGGGCGAGAGAGCCTATTTATTTGGGTGAGGTCAGGTTATCGGGGTTCTGTTCCACCTGGACGGTCATCTGGGTGGACGTCTGTTGTTTTCCCACGGGCTGCTAGACCAGAGCCTGAGGCCTATCCCAGGGGATATCTGGCTGCTAGGCGGTCTGAGGGCCTATCCAGAAGCAGAACCTGTCGTGGTTGGAGGTAGAGGGAAAGCTGTCACCACTAAGGGACCATCCACCTTGTTACCAGGGACCACCGTGAGTAGCTGAAGCAAGTACCAGAGAAGTATTCTCACCAACCGGGGACGGTGAAGAATTGGGAAACTTCAGCAGGTGTCAAGCCAGGGACCCAACCAGCGGAGGTGACGCTTGCAGAGCAGTCTTGTGTGCCAAGCCAGGGACTGAGCAGGCCAGTGGGGTGACACTTGAGGAGTATCTGTGAGTGCCAAGCTAGGGACCCAGCAGGGATGCGGGGGTGACACTTGAGGAAGATACTCAGTGAGAAGATTGGAAGAGCTCAGGAGATCCAGTGGCAGTGAATCAGTGTGTCAAGGTAATAGACTTACTTGAGTGAAGATCGAAAGAGGAGATTGTGGAGGATGTGAAAGAGTTCATTGCAAACTTTGTTAGAAACTGTTCAATATTGTTGCCATAGGAGACAGCGTGTCTACACATGCAGATGTGGTGTCTTGCTGGATGCCTTTACCTGCATGGCTGTCTACCTATAGGAGTCTGCTAATTAACATTTCAACTACTAAAGGGTGTCCTGGCCCTGACCCTCTCAACCCCAGTTCTGTTCAAGAGAAAATAAATCTCTTTTGCATTCAAGAAGTATCTGGCGCCCATGAATCTACCTTACATTACACCCACCATGCCTTGTAACCCACTCTACATAGAAGAATGTCAGCTATCCCTAACTTGGAGGTTGCCAATAGGCCTGGAGAGGCCCTGGACTTGGCTACATTTGACGCCCAACGTGGGGCAAAGGCATTATCCTCGCAGCAGTCGCCCATAGCAACCGGCTACAGCTTCATTGGGATTTCGGCTGGCTCCATGGGAAGGTGGCAAGTAACATCTATACTTCTCATAGACTGTGTTATCATGCATTATAACAACGTGGGGAAGAACCAACAAGTCTCCTTGCTCATGCGAGAGTACAACCTGGTCTTTTGACACTTCCAGCACTGTGAGGGTTAAAACAGACTCCATTACAGATTTGGCATGCTAAAGTTTCCAGAAAGTATCTGCACCAATCCGTTGGCAGGGGGAGGAGCCCCCGCTCTGCAGTGGAGGACTCATTGCTGTTTGTGTCGCAATCTTGGGTCCGCATGCTGAAACCTCGTGGCCTCAAAGGAAATATGGCATATCTGGAGCTCCTAGGTTTGAGGTCCCCCATCCTATATTGGCCGAATATGATCCACGGGAAATGGACAGTTTCTTTGCCTCCGAAGACACAATTACTGATACGGGTATGCGGATGGTGCAGAGAGGGGAGATCGCATTGTATATCTTTTAAAGTTCTACAGCCTTGGGGATTGTTTGCCGACAATGTTCTGGGTTCTCTGTATTCTTGAGCCCTTGGAGTCGGTGCTATCACTGTGGAGAACTACTACTGGTGTCTGCCAGACCGCCACTACCGTCGCAAGTGATGAGGGTGGATTGGGCCCATGGTTACACTACTGTGGACGAACATACGTCCAGCACCACTGCTGCTGACTCTGGTAGGCCTATTTCTGCCTGGGCAGATTCTTCTCCATCGGAACACATTCCATCTGTTGATTCTACAGAGACTGCAGTGCAGTTCCCACTGCCACCATTCACTCTGAGCTGCCTATAGCAGCTGCTAGTCTGGAGCAAGTGGTACCAGCACTCTGTCTTCCACCTAGGGAAATTCAAGTGCATGTCTCAACTGTCAACTCGAGTATTGCCGGTACTGAGGATGGTATTCCTCTAGTCCTCACTCGTGTGGCTCAACACATCCACTCATCTCGCACAAAGAAGAGTGGTCGATCTCGTGTTCAGCCCCGGAAGTGCTGAGTAAAATGAATGTCACATAAAACTGTTGGGGAGTATCAGATAACAGAATGTCCAAGATGTACTGTCTATTCCCCCACATGCAGATGTGGTGTCTTGCTGGATGTCTTTCCCTGCGTGGCTGTCTACCTATAGAAGTCTCAGAGTCTGCTAATTAACATTGCAACTACTAAAGGTTGTCCTGGCCCTAACCCTCTCACCCCTATTCTGTTCAAAAGAAAATAAATCTCTTTTGCATTCAAGAAGTGTCTGGCGCCCATGAATCTATCTTGCATTACACCCACCATGACTCGTAACCCATTCTACATAGAAGGATGTCAGCTGTCCCTAACTCTGGAGGTCACCATTAGGCCTGGAGAGACCCGGGACTCGGCTACATGTATACAAATTCATGACATCAGAGGGGTGATATTACAGAAGTTGAGATTGCCCGGAGGCGGGGATAAGTAGGAGGCTGCCGGGGGATTGCAGTATAGTGAAACATTCTGGGCCACCGGATGGGATAGGAAAGCTGATCTTGTCTGGAGATTTGGAGGTGATTTCAGGTCCCCTGGAGATGGTGTATTAAGGATGGTGTATTAATCAGGTCTACTGCTGATGAGATTTTAACCTAAATGCCTATTTGACTTTTTTATATAAAGTGTCCAAAGGTTTCCGTAACAGTCCTCTTAATCTGAGGTGACTGTGCACTTGGTTGTTGCAAGTTTTGGACCACACAAGATTTTTCTCATCACAGCAGTGGATTTGAATACATTTGGGATTGTCATTTGTATATATATTTTTTTTATTTTGACACAATGATTTACTTGTATGAATTTTTGGTTGTCACTAAAAGTCCATCAAGTCCAACCTATGAGTGTAATTTTATGTTAGTATTATATTATATATCCCTGTATGTCGTGGTCGTTTAGGTGCTTATCTAATAGTTTTTTTAAACTATCAATACTCCTCGCTGAGACCACCGTCTGTGGAAGGGAATTCCATATCCTTGCCGCTCTTACAGTAAAGAACCCTCTACGCAGTTTAAGGTTAAACCACGTGTCTTATTAAACTCCTTACCGTGAAAAAGTTTTATCCCTATTGTGGGGTCACCAGTATGGTATTTGTAAATTGAAATCATATACTCTCTCAAGCGTCTCATACTCTCTCAAGAGAAAATAAGTTCAGTGCTCGCAACCTTTCCTCATAACTAATATCCTCCAGACCCTTTATTAGCTTTGTTGCCCTTTTTTGTACTTGCTCCATTTCCAGTAAACCTTCATGAGGACTGGTGCCCAGAACTGGATAGCATACTCCAGGTGCGGCAGGACCAGAGTCTTGTAGAGTGGGAGAATTATCGCTTTATCCCTGGCGTTAATCCCCTTTTTAATGCATGCCAATATTCTGTTTGCTTTGTTAGCAGCAGCTTGGCATTGCATGCCATTGCTGAGCCCATCATCTAGTAAGACCCCCAGGTGCTTTTCCATCCTAGATTCCCCCAGAGGTCCGCCCCCTAGTGATCAGATTGCATTCATATTTTTGCCACCCAAATGCATTATTTTACATATTTCTACATTAAAGCTCATTTGCCATGTAGTTGCCCACCCCGTTAATTTGTTCAGATCTTCTTGCAAGGTTTCCACATCCTGCGGAGAAGTTATTGCCCTGCTTAGCTTAGTATTGTCCGCAAATACAAAGATTGAACTGTTTACCCCATCCTCCAGGTGATTTATGAACAAATTAAACAGGATTGGTCCCAGCACAGAACCCTGGGGGGGCCCCACTTTCCACCCCTGATTATTCCGAGTATTCCCCATTTATCACCACCCTCTGAACTCGCCCTTGTAGCCAGTTTTCGATCCATGTACTCACCCTATGGTCCATGCCAACGGACCTTACTTTGTACAGTAAACGTTTATGGGCAACTGTTCCAAATGCTTTTTCAAAATCCAGATACACCACGTCTAAGGGCCTTCCTTTATCTAGATGGCAACTCACCTCCTCATAGAAGGTTAATAGATTGGTTTGGCATGAATCCATGCTGATTACGGTTAATGATACCGGTTTCATTACTAAAATCTTGTATATAGTCCCTTTTCGTCCCCTCCAAGAGCTTGCATACTATTGATGTTAGGCTAACTAGTCTGTAATTCCCAGGGATGTATTTTGGCCCCTTTTTTAATATTGGTACTACATTGGCTTTTTTCCAATCAGCTGTTACCATTCCACTCAGTAGACTGTCAGTAAAAATCAGGAACAATTAAGTTTCCCAAGTCTATTTCTAATTCTGTCCTCTGTTAGCCATGAGGGTGCTTCCTGTGATGTGTCATGAGGACAAACACTGCAGTTTTGGTTACTGAAGCCCCCCGATTCCCTTGTGAAGACTGAGGAGAAGAATAAATTCAATACCTTCGCCATCTCGCCACCCTTTGTAACCAGATGTCGTTCCTCATTCTTTATGGGGCCAATATGGTCTGTCCTCCTTTTGTTACTGTTTATATACTTAAAGAATTTCTTGGGATTTTTTTGCTCTCCTCCACAATGTGTCTTTCGTGCTCTATCTTAGCCGCCCTAATTGCACTCTTACATATCTTGTTGCATTCTTTGTAAAGTCTTAATGCTAATGATGATTCCTCAGCCTTGTATTTTTTGAAGACCTTCTCCTTTACTTTTATATGCATTTTTACATTGGACTTAAGCCATCCAGGACTTTTGTTCGCTCTTTTAAATGTATTTCCCAATGGGATGCACTGGCTAATGCCCTTATTTAATATGCTCTTAAAGCAAATCCATCTCTCCTCCATGTTCTTTGTTTCTAAGATGTTATCCCAATTTATATCTTCTAGCAAGGTTCGTAGTTTAGGGAAGTTGGCTCTTTTGAAATTCAATGTCTTTGTGTTCCCCTTGTGTTTCCTATTTGTGTGATTTATACTGAAGCCAATTGACCTGTGATTGCTGTTTCCTAAATTGCCCCACATGTGATCACTGTTTCCACGTCTGTGATCAGGTCTGTATTGTTGGTAATCAGTAGATCTAGTAACGCCTTGTTTCTAGTTGGTGCATTTACCATCTGACCCATGAAATTGTCCTGCAAGACATTTAGGAACTGGCGAGCCTTAGATGAATGCGTGGTTCCCTCCACCCAGTCTATGTCTGGATAATTAAATCCTCCATTATGATAACACTTACCATCCTTGCTGCTAATCCAAATTGCGATAGGAGGTCTGTCTCCCCCTCCTCCCTCAGGTTAGGGGCCTATAGCATACTCCCAGTATTATTTTCCCCTTCATCCCTTTGGAGCTCTAACCATAAGGATTCTACCTCCTCCCTAGCTTCCTTATTGATGTCATCTCTCACATTGACTTGTACATTATTCTTGATATATAGGCATACCCCTACCCTTTTTTACCCTCTCTATCCCTGCGATTAAGAGAATACCCTTGAATGGTTGCCAGCCAATTTTGAGAGATACACAATTTGTCTAGTTATTTCTTGCTAGCTTTTAGCATCGGATCTACCAGCACAATTTCTTTAGATCTTAGATTTTCTATTTGTTTTGTTTTTTCCTCTACTGGTTGAACTAGATAGACTTGTGTCTTTTTATTTAAACCTGACTAAAGTTGGCCATACATCTATTGAAATTCAGCCAGTTCAGCAAGAATCAGCCAAATTTTGATCCATGTGTGACTACTGTGGTGGAACAGATCTTGATCAACTGATTGACTTCTGTTCAACCACCCTGTCAAAATTTTTTCTCTCAATCAGCACCTCAGGCAATAGGCCACGGGGGCTCTCCCTGATGTCAGAATAAAATGACAGGATTCCCTAATCTGCGTGGGATGTGTGCATGGGGGAATCTGGTCAGGTTTTTTTGTTCAATCTGCTCGTTGAACAAAAACAATGCACCCATGTATGACCAGCTTAAAAATGTAACAAGATGTTACATAGATGTTTGTGGGTGAAGCCCCCTTCATCAGGGCTTTGATAGCTATATAGGACTGGGTCACAGGAGTCTTGGAAGAGGGCTCAGAAGCTTATTAGCCTTTTTGATAAAGAGGTGCTGCAGCATTTAGCTTGTACCAGCAGACTTCTCAATCCCAGATAGCAAGGATAACTTGCCAAAAATTGTGGCAGTGTGAAATTGTAAATCTCGTTAACTTCCTGCACATTTTTACTGGCACGTTGTATACTTGAAGAGCACAAGTTCTAATTGACACTTTTCCAATTTGTAGCAAACTTGTGTGGCAAGTCTCTAGCAAGAGCAAAGTTGCAGTGGTGAGGCTAATGCAAGAGCTCTGCAAATCACAGTGACCCCTGTGGTGGGATGACTATTGCACAACGTAACTGAACCAGAACTTGCAGCGGACTTGCAGAATGTTTGCAAAGAATGTCAATCTGGAGTCATGCAATGCAGACTTGCTGCAATTGTGCAACAAACTTGTGAAGCCTGGCAAGTCTAGCAATAGCTTAGCAAGTAATCAAAATTGCGACACAATTGCTTGCTATCTGGGACATCATTAGCTCACTATACTGAAGTGTTGCATGACGACCTAATACATGTACAAGTGTGACCATTGTATGACTTGATTTTCTTACTTGATTTCCAAGAGCATAGAAAACTCACAGTGGTGTTATCTGCCCCATAATGAAGCCACTTATTGTATGACTCAGCCCGAAAAAATGTAGTCAAAAACTGCCCCGTGTATGGTAGGACAGTTTATGGTTTCATTCCACTTCTCTAGAAACCAGTCCATCTTTTAGAATATATTTATCACTTATCTATGTGTTTAATCTTTGTTGAAGTTCCAGAATAACCTGATAAATTGGACAGCCCTTCCATTTTTTTCCTCTGACTACTGGGAAGAATGAATCTTGGCAAATCCCATGTCTGAGAAATAACAAATGAATTCTAACAATTTACCGTCTCCGAAGGCTTGAATAATTCCCTAAATAAACATGATAGCGGCCACAAGTCCCCCTCTGATGTGAGATACTCTACACTTAACTGATAAAATTATATTCAAGCTATTGGCTGGCTCCACGTTTTCATGGGGTTTCTGAGGCTTTTCAACAAGAACTGAGCTTGACCTTAACTCCTGGACACATAAAAAGATGACTTGTTTGTTTACTGCTGTGACTCAAGACTGGGTCGATTGAGAAATTCCCATCCTGGAAGTCCATGTTGTTTCTGGCTAAGCTTGTGGAATGCCATTTGTGATTACAGCGTGAAATAACTGATCTCTTTTGAGACTGTGTGACAGCATCTGATTCTGTGTCACACGGTCAAAGCTAACCTTGAGTTTTCTTGCTGCTTAATCAGAAGTAATGTTTACTGACAAATCTTAAGCAAATGATTCTTTCTTTGACAGGTTCAAATGCCATGGCCTGTCTTCACAGGGTCTATGCACGCATACTTTTTCCATTGGTGGACTGACCTACTCTAGTCTAAAGTAAGGTGGGGGGAATTGCTGCTCTTTAGATAAGACCCAGAATATAAAGGATGCCTATTCAAGTAACATGTGAGGCTGGCTAGGCATGCTGGGACACATGGTGTCTTAACAGTCTCCAAGCTACAGGTTGCGTATAGATTAAATATCACAAATGGAACAGCTCATTTCCCCTAAACACAGTTAAGCATGCTCATGTAGATATTCTAGTGCAAAAACTGATCCACAGTACTCGCTACCACACACAAATTTTTAAAACTTTAATCAAGGTGTATCTCTAGCCAAAACATTTTTTCAGTTTTGGATAGAGAAAGGAAGAGTTGGGATTACTGTCAGGTTTTTATTGCTGCCTGAACCCCAACTAGAAAGATTCTCTTCTTGACCTGGTGACCATTGTCTTTGAGACAGAAAATGATGGGGGAAATTTTTTACGGTTGCCACTGGAATGGGTGGTGAGGGGAACTTTTTTAATAGGGACATCTATACCCGTAACAACTGTCAAAGAGGGGTTACCTGTCTCTTTAGAGAGATTTTCTTTCATCTAGGACAAGACATGAAGGGAAATCTCAGTGGGACACAGGTAGTAAAGATAATCTAACAGAGGTTTTAGCCCTTTGCTTCTCTATCCAAAATTTAAAAAAATGTATCCAGGTGATTGGCCAGAGACAGAGAGTGACATAGGACATTTTGCTGCAGTGCTTTCTGCGATCCCACTGGAATTCAGGCTAAATGGGTTAACAGCCTCTTGCCTCTGCTCACAAGGGGAAGCTGACATGCAGAAGAAGCTAAGGATACTTGAAGGTTGGCAGCATTGAAGTATGGGAGATGTAGGTTGGGAAAGAAATTCTGCTATGACAGTTAATGAACTATTGGACTACAGTTTTCAAGGAGAGACTGTTGTGAGGAGGAGAAAGATCTTTTTTGTCCTGGGATGAGGACCAAGTGACTTCCTATTGCTGCGAGGGGATCAGAGTGTGGATATCGTTATTCCAAAGTGCACACCAACCTGCTCCAAGCCTAAGATACAAACCGGAGCACTGTTATCATGTGTGCTGAAGACTGGAGTCACTCCAGGCAGATGCAGAAGTGAGCTGACATCTGAAAAGTGGATTGAAGCTGCTGTGTTGCTGGGACTGGTGAGCAGGCCCGGACTGGGACAAAAATAGGCCCGGGCATTTTAGACTGAGCAGCCCATTTTCCAGCAACCGCCCGTTCGCGAGGGTGGTTGGTGACGGGATAATCATGGAGTCGTGCCTACCAGTGCCCATCAGTGCCGCTTATCAGTGTCGCTTATCAGTGTCGCTTATCAGTGCCACTTATCAGTGCCGCTTATCAGTGCCACCTATCAGTGCCACCTATCAGTGCCGCCTATCAGTGCCACCTATCAGTGCCACCCATCAGTACCCATTAGTGCCGCCTATCAGTGCAGCCTCATCAGAGCATATCGGTGAAGGAGAAAAATTACCTGTTTTCAAAATTTTATAACAAACTATGAAACAGTTTTGTTTGTTTTTTTTTTCTAAATTTTGGTCCCCTTTTGTTTTTTTTTAGCAAAAAATAAAAAACCCAGCAGCAATTAAATACCACCAAAAGAAAGCTCTATCTGTGTGAAAAAAATTATAAAAATTTATTTTGGGTAAACTGCAGCATGACTGCGCAATTGTCATTCAAAGTGTGAGAGCGCTGAAAGCTGAAAATTGGTCTGGGCAGGAAGGGGGTTTAAGTGCCCAGTAAGCAAGTGGTTAAATTCCTCTCCTTTGTCTCTCTTTTTCTGTTTCTTTTTTCCTTTTTTCTCTCTTACTCTTCTTTTCTCTTTATATATCCCCCCTTTCTTTCTATATGTTCTTCCCTCCATCGCCCTTCCTTATCTCCTTTTTCCCGCCATTCATCTTTATCTATTTACACTTTCCTGTGTCCTCCATTACTTCTTGGTCTGCCTTTTCTTGTTTACCTGTATTCCTTCTGTGTCTTCTTTCCTTGTATGCACGCCTGATCTGATGGCTTCACTTCTCTCTGTGTACTTAAGCTCCTCCTTCACTCCCCTTGAATGGTTGTAATCTGCCTAGGTGGGCGGGGTCTCCTGACGTCATACGTTTCCATGACATCGGCGGCCCCAGCCCTGGCAGCGTCCCCGTTGCCTAGCTATCGGCTGCCGCAGCGCGCGTGCGCGGGCAGCGATAGCTATTTTGATTGGATCCGACCTGCTGCCTAGCAACCACGGATACAGATCTCCGGCTCCTCCTGCCCCTGCTCTGCTGATAGATGACATTGTAGGCAGGGCAGGAGAGCCTGGAGAGGAGACACAGGCACGGCCGCATAGCGGGAGGTGAGCGGCCTCTCCAGGCTGCGGTTGCCGCTTACCTCTCGCTGTGTGGCCCGGTCATCAACAGACATCAGACCGCGGCCCCGAAGTTGAGCCCGACGGCCCCGGCCCACCGGGCATTTGCCCGGTATGCCCTATGGCCAGTCCGGGCCTGCTGGTGAGAGACTGAGTTTATAGGGACTGGCTATCTGACTAGCAGCCTTATTAACTGCATGCTAATGGGGCTGTACTTACGGCCGGGCACCACCATTAAGACTTGGCAGCAACATTGGCCGCCTGAAAAACTAGTGCTAAGGGTTACTCACTTAGATAGTTGCTTCACAAGAACTTTATCTAATGCCCATAGTAAAAGGTACCTTTAGGAAATCTTAAATGTCATCATAGCCATCCATAGCCTACTAGTTACAGAGCATGGCAGCATTGATCACCATTGCTGTATGCCATTGCGTATTGCTTATTCTGTGGATTACCAGGTTTACTCTAATTTAGCCACATATTTACTCCATTCAAAGCTGCTATAACCTAGGGATCATATTGTTTAGTGCCCAGTGATTGAAATGATTGTAAACCCTTAGTTTTTTCTTATAACAAACATTTTATACTTACCTGCTCTATGCCTCAGCCCAAATCCTCCTATTCTCAGGTACCACGCTGATGCTCCTGGGTCCTCCCCCTTGCTGAGTGCAAATTATAGCAAGCCACTTGCTATGGGGGCACTTTGTATCGACTTGCTGGACATGCTTCCATGCTTTCTCCTCACTAGCTGTGATTGACAGCAGAGGGAGCCAATGGCTCTCGCTGCTGTATCTTAGCCTATTTAGAGGGAGAGAGCTAAGAGAGCCACTGCTCTCATGCACATTGCTGAATTGAGATCTTGCTCAGATATATAGAAGGAGGGGCTGCAGGGGGGGGGGGGTGAGGAACTGCACCCAGAAGTTTTTTTACCTTAAGGCAAAAAATGCATTAAAGTAAGAAACCTTCCATTTTAAGTACCACTTTAACCTAATTCTTTACTTTCTCGTTTATGTACATACTACCATTTACTTCAACCCATAAAAATATAATGTGTTTCTTTACCATCAACCATTTTGTTTGCTTTTGGATACTGATTTATAGTTGTGTGCAGAATATTTATATTTGTGCTTCCAAAATTTCTCGCAGGTCCATTTGCTTAACCTGGTGTGTCAGAGGGGCCGAGGTTGTTCAAGGTAAAAGAATAGGAAACCCAATCTACCAAGCAGCTCTTGCGTGAGCTGTGTGAGTAGAGCTCTCTCAACTGTTTTTTCTTGATAAAAGTTGATATTCACTCAAGTATCTATAGGTATGGGTAAATCTTTTGTCAGATGCTAGGAAATATGCATAATTTGCCTATTCTTGCTAAAATTACAAGGGGCACATGCCACATGTCAAGGTCTTGGAACTCTTACAGGTAGCCAAGAGGCAGAAAAGTAGGTGATGACTGCCCACCAGTGTTAATTTCATTGACATAAACATTTTCATCATAATGTTCGTCAGCAGCATGTTTCCAGTGATGAAACCTAAATGAAAATTACCCCACGCTTTCGTCAATTGACGAAAACTATGACAAACATCAATTCCCAGAATGAAAATGCGAGGAAGGAACATTTACCCATGTGAACTTCTGGTTTCCTCTGAGGCCTACCTGTAAAGCCTGAGAGTGTTTCAACTCCCAGCAAGCAAAGTAGTGACCATAGCGTGCTTAGTGGTGTGGCATGCTTAGCACTGTGCAGCATTAGCCTCCTCACACCACTGTCCAGAGCACTATGCATTATAGTCCTCCTCAGACCACCATCCAGAGCACTGTGCAGCATTACAAGTCTTCTCAGACCACCATCCAGAGCACTGTGCAATGCATTGCAGGCCTCCTCAGACCACCATCTATCACACTGTGTGTATTACAGGCCTCCTCAGACCACCATCCAGAGCACTGTGCAATGCATTGCAGGCTTCCTCAGACCACCATCCAGAGTGTCTGTGTAGTTTTTTTCAAACCTTAATAACATAAATAATAACATGATATTAGATTTTTTTTATCTCCATGACTATATAATGAGTTTGGAAATTCTAGAGAAATTATTAAATAATGCATTACAATTTAACTAAACCCATTCGATTTTAGTGGACTGAAATGTAGAATATTAGTCGATCAATAAAGAAACATAGGTAACAAAAACAAAAAATAGATTTTTCTATTAGCATACACTGAGATTTCTTGGTCATTTAGTTTCAGACAGGTCATGCAAAGGGCTTTGCAGGTCATAATAATTAGAAGGGATCATGTAACCTTCCTAGCCCAGTTGGTCAACATTTTGTCTTTTTATACGCTGAAGATTTTTATTGGAAATGGTTTTCATAAACAGCTTATGTAGTACTAAGCACTCAAAAAATGTTACCTAAACAAAAAACAATTGTCATTTTGCTCTGAATAATTGTATATTCTTGAGGATGACACATATTGTACTAATGAAAAATGCAACATTTCCATCACTGAATTTTTTTGCCTCTATATGCTTGTGTGTCCCAAGGTTACAAGCTAAAAGTGTTCAAAGCACCAACAATATTTAGTTGTCATAGATATGTGAAAGAGATTCGCACAAAAACCTTTTATCCTGAATAGACAGCAAACATTTTGTTCTGCAAGCCTTTTGGACAGACTATAGAGTCATCTACTTTGGACCCATGGTTTTTATTTGAGATTGTTTCTGGCACACATGCCGGCAACAATCTTTGTCAGAGTATTGTATCTTTATTTTAGATTGCTTTATTCTGCCCAGTCAGTGGTTGTCCTTTTTTCCAAAAAAGTTCACTATATGTCAAAATGTTTGTGGACACCTAACCACAACACTTACATGAGTTTGTTTAACATCCCATTTCAAAATCATGGGCATTGATATGGAGTTGGTTCCCCATTTGCACTGTTCTAAGTGGGCTTTCTACAAGATTTTGTGAGTCTGTGAGAATTTGTGCATTTGTGAGGTTAGTTATAGGTTTTGGGTGAGAAGATCTGGATTACAATTGGTGTTCCAATTCATCCTCATTGTATTCAGTAGGGCTGAGGATATGGTTTTTCGCAGACTCATGAAGCCATGTCTTTATGAAGCTGATTTTATGCACTGGGGCACAGTCAATCTAGAACAGATAGGGGCCTTCCCCAGACTTTTTCTAAAATGTCTTTGTATACTGTAGCAGAGGGGTGCTCAACCTTTTGATGAGTGAGGCCCCATTCACACCTGAGCGTTTTGTAGCTTGAAGCCTGAAGCTACAAAACGCTTGAGGGGAAAAAACCCATTATTCTCTATGGAGATGGTACACATCTCCACTCCAAGTTGCCTGAAGCTCAAACACATTCTGGACCCTTTTTTGTCGCTCGAATCGGGCATATTTGGGAGTTTTTGAAGCATTTGTATCCCCATAGAAATGAGTGGAAACATTCCATTAGAGCGTCTTAACGCGACATTGTGCTTCTTTGAGCGTTTCTACGCATGTTTTGACGCTTTTATCTGCTCAAGTGAAATAGATTTCCAATGACATAAAAATACACAGGAAATGCACAGATCTCCATTTTTGGTTAGCAGACATGGAGGCAAGCAATATGGATGAGGAAGTGATGGATGAGACAGTATCTGTTTTAGATCCGGAGAGCTTTATCCAAAAGGTAAAGCAGCACACCTGCCTCTACGATTCCAAAGATCCATGCTACAAGCTTTGAGCGAGCAAGAGGAGGGCATGGAACCAGATTGCCACCCAAGTGTTCACAAACTGGGCAGACTTAAATGCCCATATGAAGGATGATAAAGGTAAGATAAACCCCTGCAAACTGAACTAACCACCAAACCGACCATAGGGAGATAATAGGATAATAGGATGATTGTCATTTAGTACATTATCTAAACATAAATAACAGATTATTAGCACCAAAAAAACAAGCTTATGCTCATATTCCTATGCATTGCTTACATGATCATACATATAAGAAAACAGACAATGGATGTGCAATTGCAGTTTACTATGGCCACATACAGTATGTGTACACACAAATTGCATGTGTGTGGCCATGATGAACTGGAATGGCACATCTATTGCTTCCTTGTCCGTAAGTCAGTAGCGTAGTGTGGGTTGTCAGCACCCGGGGCAAGGCAAGTAATTTGCGCTTCCTAACCTGTGGACTTTTAGCACCTAAGAAGGGGGGCTCAGGGACTGCTCTGCTGCTGCTTACGTGCTGTGGCTGTCGAAACACAAAGGGTTTCCCCACTCACAGCCTGAGCCTCTGATTGGCTGCCTAATAATAACCCAGATTTAAGGGTTGTGCATAATATTTAGTGCTAGACATGATACAGGAGATGGTCAGAGACTGCAGACATGATACAAGAGATGGTCAGAGACTGCAGACATGATACAGGAGATGGTCAGAGACTGCAGACATAGTACAGGAGATGGTCAGAGACTGCAGACATGATACAGGAGATAGTCAGAGACTGCACATACTACAGGAGATACAGTGAAAGACTACAGACATACTATATGCAGGGCTATTTTCCTCAGATAATAGGTGCAGGAACTTAACCATGCTGCAACCACCACCTAACAGTGGGAGAGTCTTAATGGGGCATTGTTAAATACCACTTATGCATTCTGCACAGAGTGAAGAGTTCAGGAGTTTGCTACGTACAGAATGCACAGATCAGGAGTGTGCTATATACAAAATGCAAAGATCAAGATTGTACTACGTACAGAGTGCGGAGTTCAGGAGTACACTGTATACAGAGTGCAGAGCTCATGATTGTGCTACGTACAGATTGCAGCGATCAGGAATGCATATCTCACAGGACAGTTTACAACTCCCCTTCCAGTACAGAGCTCTCCTTCCACTCCCAAATCATCTCTTCCCCACCAAAAGCAACTACAACTTACAGTAGGAGTGCAATGTTAAGTGGAGAGATGGGTCATTAGTGCAAAGAGAGGGAATAGGGGATGACATTGGTGCTACGTTATTGGGGCATTGGTGCTAAATGGGGGGGGGGGCAATGTGCTAATTTCTAACTTGGGGGAGAGTGTGAACATTGTTGCCAAGTGGGGGGAGGGGGCATTGGTGCTAAGTGGGGGGAAATGAGGGACATTTGGGATAAGTGGGAGAAGCAGGACATTGGGGATGCGTAGACGAGGAAGGGGGACATTGGGGATAAGTGGGGGATGTGGGGGATATATGGGAGGAGAGGAGGGACATTTGAGATAAGTGGGGGAAAGGAGGGACATTGGCAATAAGTGGAGGGAGAGGAGGGACCTCGGGGATATATTGGAGGAGAGGAGGGACATTTGGGATAAGTGGGCGGAGAGGAGGGACATTTGGGATAAGTGGGGGGAAAGGAGGGACATTTGGGATAAGTGGGGGGAAAGGAGGGACATTTGGGATAAGTGGGGGGAGAGGAGGGACATTTGGGATAAGTGAGGGGAAAGGAGGGACATTTTGGATAAGTGGGGGGGGAGAGGGGGGGCATTTGGGATAAGTGGGGGGAAAGGAGGGACATTTGGGATAAGTGAGGGGAAAGGAGGGACATTTTGGATAAGTGGGGGGGGGAGAGGAGGGGCATTTGGGATAAGTGGGGGGAAAGGAGGGACATTTGGGATAAGTGGGGGGAAAGGAGGGACATTTGGGATAAGTGGGGGGGAGAGGAGGGACATTTGGGATAAGTGGGGGGGAGAGGAGGGACATTGGGGATAAGTGGGAGGAGAGGAGGGACATTGGGGATGTGGGAGGAGAGGGGGGACATTTTGGATAAGTGGGGGAAGAGGGGGGACATTGGGGATAAGTGGGGGGAGAGGGGGGACATTGGGAATAAGTGGGGGGACATTGGGGATAAGTGGAGGGAGAGGGGGGACATTGGGGATAAGTGGGGGGACATTGGGGATAAGTAGGGGAGAGGAGGGACATTGGGGATAAGTGGGGGGACATTGGGGATAAGTGGGGGGAGAGGGGGGACATTGGGATAAGTGGGGAAGAGGGTGATGCTCTGTGTATGTGTGTAGTGTAGACTGTGTGAGTGTAGCTTGTTCTATGTGACTGTGTTAAACTGCTGTGCTGAGTGTCACATACTACAGTGAGTGACCCAGAGATGTCCATATCATTACATGTTGGGTACAGCAGCACACATGTCCATGGAACAGCAGAGAAGCTCTGAGCACTATGCTGCATGGACTCATTGGACTGGAAGCAACTCAGTGTCCTGAGTCTAACAGCCAATAGGAAGCCAGGAAAGTAGGCATGCACTTCTTCTGAGGAGAGAGGCAGAACTCACAGTGCTGGCTTTACCTTGGAGAGGAAGATTAGCTGCAGTAACAGCTGCTCCCTCATCTCACCTGCTATTTTTTTGCTCACCATCGATCTGACCTCTGTCTGCCACAACCAACAGGGAATGATTCAAGTCCCAGATGCTGCGGTCAGGAGGAGAGGAGGCGTAAAAGAAGATAGCAGAGACGGGACTCCAGGAGCATTAAGGACAGGTCAGCTCTACGCCTCACATGACCCCATTCACCCAATCACAGGGCGCCGGGCGACCAGCTGACATTAAACATGGCGGCCGGATCGCAGGGGACACAGTATATAGAAATTAGGATGATGGAGCTAGAGTGATACACACTGAAATGGGATTGCGCCCCCCCCAAATGTTGCACCCGGGGCCTCCGCCCCCCTCGCACCCCCCACGCTACGTCATTCCTGTAAGTATATAAGTATAAGCACCTAAGCAATGCATAGGAGTATGAGTATAAACTCGTATTGTTTACCGATGCTAGGAATCTGTTATTTTTGAACACAGTAATTTGCTCCGAAAAACAGGTGAATGTATGCTCATATTCCAAGGCATTGCTCATGTGCTCATTATGGTGCCCTCTAAAGCAAGCTGCTGGCTGTGGGAGCACTCCATAGGAGGGAAGAGCCACAAGCACAGAAGAGGGACCCAGGAAGAGGAGGATATGGGCTACTCTGTGCAAAACCAACTGCACAGTGGAGATAAGTATAAAATGTTTGTTATTTTAAAAAATACCTTTCAATCACTTTATTAATGTTGCCAGCTACTCCGGCACATGTGCCACTTCTTGCCCTCACACTCTCTGTCTCCACGGCGTGTTGAGCAGAAGATACTTGATACCACTGCAGCTTCCAGCAGGAGGGATAACAAGGCTACATGGGGACACACAAGTAGAACGGTGTCAGCATGTCACAAATACATGAGGGCACACTCTGACCCCTAGTGAATATTGTATCGATGCTGTACACAAAGATAAACATATATTTAAAAAAAAACACAAGACTTCTTATCAATAAAGCATTTTTTTTTAATTATTCAGTATAGATTAGTATATAGTTATATTAACAAACAGATAAAGGTAACTTTACTCTTTAATAAAGATTTCAAATTATTCAATTGCCTCAAGCTGCCATGGGACCTGTCCTGCTGGAGACATAAATTAGGACGCAAATTGATCCCTGACATGTGTACCTTGTCTGCTTCCACAAACTCCAGTCCAATGAGCTCTTTCCATGTTCTGAAGTAATGGGTCCTCAAACTCAAATCCATCCTGCTGCCTTACAAAGTTATGCAAGGCACATGCAGCTTTAACAGAACAGACTGCATTTTGCATGTTCAGGGCGATGGGAGTGTGCAGGACCCGCCATTTGTTTGCTAAAATGCCAAATGCACATTCGACAACTCGACGTGCTCTTGTTATCCAACATTTGAACACACCCTTCTGTACAGTTAGATTGTGCCCCAAATAAGGCCGTAGAAAATGCTCACTCAGAGCAAAGGCCTCATCCCCCCACAAAAACACTGGGTAGTGTCATTTGTGCCCGGGAGTGGACTGTTTTCCGGAAGGTACTTAGCATGTGTCCAAAAGAAGAATGCCCAGAAACACTGGAGTCAGCGCTGCTGCCATATGACCCAATATCTATATAACGGAAGTAATAATTAGAATCAGCCACTGCCATTAAAACAAACGAAAAATATTTCTAATTGTTAAAATACTGGCTTCCGCTACCCATGGGCTTTATGATCCTAATATGTTTTCCATCAATCACTCCAACACAATTTGGGAAGTTGCAGCGTTGTCAGAAAACTTCAGAGATCAGTGACCATTCTCCTGTTGTAGGTTTTTTAACACAATTTCCTTCAACACATCCCAAATAGCAGAGCAGGTGTTACGGACTGTGTAACTTGCTGTAGATTTTACTACCCGAAAGGCATAGTGTAGACTTGCTAATTATTGTCTGGTTGCAAAGTAACCACAAATAAATAAATACATATATACCGTATTTATCGGTGTATAACACGCGCCGGCGTATAACGCGCACCCCAAGTTGAGGAGGGAATTTTAAGGAAAAAAACTTTTAGGTGGGAAGTTTAAGAAAAAAAACCTTACATTTAAATGCCCATCAATGCAGCGTTATCGTGTCCATCTGCAGCCTTGACAGTGTCAGTGCAGCCTTGCCCCAGTGTCCATTGCAGCCTTGTCAGTGCAGCTTTGCCCCAGTGCAGCATTGTCAGTGCAGCTTTGCCCCAGTGCAGCCTTGTCAGTGCAGCCTTGTCAGTGCAGCTTTGCCCCAGAGCAGCCTTGTCAGTGCAGCCTTGCCCCAGTGCAGCCTTGCCCCAGTGGTCAGTGCAGTCTTGCCCCAGTGGTCAGTGCAGCCTTGCCCCAGTGTCCATTCCATGATCGCCCCCGACATACACAAAGCATGTAGTTTTAAATATGGCGCCGCGGAGTTCGGAGGGACTCGGTGACTGGGCGGAGCCAAGATACACATAGCTGAGTGTACTTGGTTCTTCTCGTTGCCGCTCACAGTCACGCCCAGTCCCGCCCTATAATGGACATAACATAGGTCCATCGGCAGGACTGGGCGTGACTGTGAGCGGCGCCAGAAAGAGCCGAGAACACTCGGCTATGTGTATCTCGGCTCCGCCCAGTCACTGTGATCTCGGCGGCGCTCGTTCAGCGCCGCCGAGTCCCTCCGAACTCCGCGGCGACATATTTAAAACTACACGCTATGTGTATGTCAGCGGCTATCACCGCCGATAGATCACAATTAGCGGGGATCGGCGTATAACAGGCACCCACGATTTTCCCCTGATTTTAAGGGGAAAAAAGTGCGTGTTATACGCCGATAAATATGATATATATATATATATTCATATATTAATTTGTTTTTTAACAGTTAAACTTTTGAAAGGCAAGTGGAAGAGTATAAGGACACCTACACTCGACATCTACGACTGCTAAGAAAATTTAGGAGTGGAGCTGCTGCGTGTGTTCCTGGAGATGATGTGCATGCCAAAGAATTGGAGTTTCTTCGGCCATTTCTGGCTTTGGAGCGGTAAGCTATCATCTGTACGTATGTCATTAAACAAAATGTAAAGAGAAAGTTATAATAATTATCTTCCATTTTCAGTACGGAAAGCTGCTGGGAGGATAGTACTTAAAATAACGTTTTGGACAAAGATGCAAGCAGTCAGCAAGCAGGCCAAGCATCAGTCAGTCAGCAAGCAGGCCAAGCGTCAGTCAGTCAGCAAGCAGACCAAGCGTTAGGTCCTTAGAACCTCCACCACTTTATGGTCCCTATGCAAGTCTCCCCCTGCCCCTTCTACATTCTTTACAACTTCCTCAGTTGCCATAACCACATTCTGCCACCCACCTTCCTCTGCCAACACCACCACCTTCTAATTGGCAGAATGTTAATCAGAATCCCTCTACCTCTACCTGGTCACATTATGGCCATGCCATGAATGTGGTGATGTCACCTAATGAGGCAGTCAACTCCTCCCAAACCTTCCATCACCTCTAAAGTTTTTTTTTTAGGAGCTACGTTAGCTCTATTTCTTTTTTTATATTGTTGAGCTTGTTGGAGCTTGTTGTTTTGTTGTTTTGTCGTATTTGCTATCTATATGTTATCTTTTCTAGATGTATATGTGAAGAAAAAAAAGTTAGATTTCAAGAATATTTTATTTGGTGTCAAACATCATGAATCCAAAGAAGTTTGACTATCCTTTTTATGGACAACCTAGTGTAGTGCAAAAATGTTTCCTCATCATCACGTAAGTCAATGTACATGACCCAAATTTGACCTCTCTCTTCTCGATCGGCAATTACCCGGTGGATCAAGTATTTGCATGCCCTCTTCTTCTTCCTCTCTCTTTCATGCAGAAAATATGACGTAACAGTGGCTGCTGCCACAAAACACGCCATCTCACAGCCAGGAAAAGGATAGATGAAAAAAATCTAAAAACCTAGCAATAAATGATGAAACAGATGATCATTTTTCCTATTGGCTAATAAAAAAAACACCAAAGCTCAAAAACGCCAGAAAACGCTGCATGGAAACACGCAAGTACGCGAAATACGCCCGAAAAGCGCATAAAACGGCTATGCTCAGGTGTGAATGGGGCCTGAGAGCCACTTAAGTTATTCAGTAAACGGTCGCGGGCAACAGTTACTGGGTTTTACAGCTCCCCAAAACGCGAATGTAGACAAGCCTTTACTGTCCTGAGCCCCCTATAAGGCTGCTTTCACACTGATTGGCTGTGGTTCACCAGTACTACGGGTGTAGTAAATTGCACCTGCAACTTTCTTGTGGGTTAGCTGCGCTTTGCCATACACTCTAATACATCTTTTGGGTACGGTGCACTTTCTGAAAGCAGGACCAAACCCACAGTATATAATAGAAGTATATGGCTCAGTGCAGTTGAGCTGCACCTGCGGATTAATATAATAATGCCTAATATGCCCATTGCAAAAGTGCAGTATATATGATGTTTAATATCTTTTGCTCTCCCAGGTTCTGCTGGCATCACTCTCCAGGCTTTTAGAAAGGTCCCAGGCAAAATGCACTTGGTATCACCCTGCCTCAGACAGGAGCACTGCAGAGGAAGCATCGGCTTATGCAGCTCCTGCTCCCTCCACGGACGTCTGCTTTCTACTTTGCCGAGCCGGCTCATTGCACTCTGATGCTCTAGGATGGCGGGTTGGCAACCCGTTGATCAATCTGGGCTTGCCCGCCCTGCCATCCTAGAGCATGGGCTTTCGCTTTCCTGGTTTGAGGTCGTGGACCACATTAGAGGAATCCGCAGGCCACATGGTTGAGCACCCCTGCTGTTGCATTTACAGTACCCTTCACAGGAAACACCTAATCTCAGTACTTTGGAGTGCTGGCCATGTATTTTTGATCACATATTATCAATGTGATGGTCAGGTGTCCACAAACTTTTATCCACAGAGTATATCTTGTGTCCCAAATATGTCAGATAAAATGATCCCTTGCAGGAACACTTCCAGGATTTCACACAAAGGCTTCAAAACGTTCTCATACATCTTTATACAGATGCACACACCTTTATCATAGGCAGTCACCAATTGACATTTTGTTCTGAAAAACTGTTTTGCATATTTGAAAGAGAAATGTACAAATGAAGATCCCAACATCCCTGTCAATGAAAAGAATGGCTACTCTTTGTGGTACTCCTGTTTATTTCCCAGTTAGATGTTAATAGTTTAGCCAGAAAATTATCTTATCTTATGTTACAAAAGAGTTTCTTTTTGTCTCAGAAATAGAATACTTGGTTAAGGCTTTGAAATAAAAGAAAGTAATGGCCCATTGTTCATATTAAATTATAATAACAGTGTTTCTAATCACCGTGGAGGGCAAGAAAAGAAGAGTTTCTTGTGATATTTGGAGTAGGTTAATAATACCTTGTGCAGTGTCAGCCTCTTCTTCTTGTCTAACTAGAAAAGGCCTCCTACTGACTTTTAATGGATTACTGGAGTTAATTACATTAATTGCAATATAATTTAGTCCTAAGTACCACGCAAAACATATATAATTATAGAAAAGTAAAAAGTCGTATAGCCACACCGTAGATGAAATAGCGAATTGGAATCTCTTGGCGTTTAATTTCTGATAATTGTTGCTCTTATGTTTTCCCTATACTATTGCTTCAATTGTCTGTGACAAATGACCACACATATTTCATTGTTAATTTTACTTCATAGATAAGTGTTTATAAAAAAGATTACTTGTGTATGAAGCCAAAGAAAATGTGAATTCAATGATTCGATGATGCTGGTGCTGTGCAAATAGCTCCACCCAAAGCTTCATTTGAGTTAAAGAATCCAGCCTTTTATGTAAAATTAATCAGACCCATTCAAACCTGTCATCATTATTGTTCAACTGTTAAGTGGTCCAGAATACATACAGAAGCCCGTCACATGACCAGTATGGCGTTATATGGATTTGCATTGTGTAGGGCAGTATGATGTATTGTTACAATGCATTGCAGTGCTTACTATTCTTTTTCTAACGAAATTTAAATAAAAAATATATATATATAATATTCACAAACCACAGAATGTTGCGACTGCTTTATTGCGTTGACATGCAGTGATGTGCAGTTCTGGATTAAACACCGTAGAGTAGTTTGCACATCGGCTACTAGATAGAGATGACCATCACTACTGTACACAAACCATACATAGGTTGCACCATTCATTTTTTTTAAACTGATAGCTGAAAGAAGATGAGCTTTTAAGAGACAACCTATAATATGAATCTGATGTTTATGGTTTATGTATTTTAAGTTGTTATTGGATACATTACATGAATATAGTATTTTGAAGACATCTTGCAGTGGTTTGATCTGAAGTCCTTTGGGATTATACAGAAGAGGTGTGAGCTGGTGTCTTCTTAGGTCAAGGAATATTGATTTATTCTGCAATCTCCTTGGATCACAGAGAAGTGGTGTGATCTGAGGTCTGCCTCATACAGTGCCTTCAAAAAGTATTCATACCCCTCAAAATTGTCCATATTTTGTTACAACCAAAAACATAAATATATTTTATTGGGATTTTATGTGATAGACCAACACAAAGTGGCACATACTGTAATTGTGAAGTGGAAGGAAAGTGATAAATGATTTTCTAATTTTTTTACAAATAAATATGTGAAAAGTGTGGCGTACTTTTGTATTCAGCCCCCTTTACTCTGATACCCCTAACTAATATGTAGTGGAACCAATTGCCTTCAGAGGTCACCTAATTAGTCAATAAAGTCCACCTGTGTGTAATTTAATCCCAGTATAAATACAGCTGTTCTGTGAAGCCCTCAGAGGTTTGTTAGAGAACCTTAGCGAACAAACAGCATCATGAAGGCCAAGGTACACCCAGACAGGTCAGGGATAAAGTGGTGGAGAAGGTTAACGCAGGGTTAGGTTATGAAAAAATATCCCAAGCCCTGAACATCACAGAGCACTGTTCAATCCATCATCCGAAAATGGAAAGAGTATGGCACAACTGCAAACCTACCAAGACCGACCGACCCAATGAATGGTGTGGCTGGGGGGGGTGGGGGTGGTGGTTGAGGGGTGATTTGTTTGCTCCCCCCCCCCAAGAAATGGAGCACCAGCCACCAATGCTGGGCAGGATGACATATGGTTAATAATAAATATGGATAATGTAAAAAGTTGACACAGAATTGCAAGTGCGTATGCATACCCAATATTTACGTTGCATTTTTAAATTATAAAGTTCTGATTTTATCTCATATATTTATTTTGAAAGATGGATACGTTCTATAACCAGAGCGGATGACCAGGTGCAGGAATTCCTTCGGACTGACGATACTGAACCCACTATCGGCGAAATTCCTGTGACATGAATTAAAAGTGAACAGTGCTTACCAGAGGGGAAGCAATCCACACATTATTTTACTGAATAACTTTGACATGAAGAATTCTGAAGGACTGTCCTATATCGCGGATATAAATTAGGCACCATTTAAAAAGGTGCTGCAAGACAAATCCTTCTGGGCACGATGTAATAGAATGAAACATTGAGTCTACCAGTCAGACCAATGTGATCTTCCACTCTGTGCTGGCCGTCAGGCATCATAATACCCCATAGCGTCACTCTGGCCTGTTTGTGTTTAGACACTTGCCATTGCTTGTAACTTCCCTGAACAGAATAACAGAGTTCATTCCATGACCCTACTATTAGTGGCATCCATGCCAAAAAGTAGAATAACAATAAAGTGAAGGACAAGCAAGAGAAAAGGCAAAATTCTGCATTTCTGCAGAAACTGGTAAAATGATGTTAAAGTAGATCTATGCCCAATCACTAAAATCTCACAAAAGCTATTATATTCATTTCTAATGCTTAAAAATGACATTATTGGTGCAAAAGGTCAATAGCATTCACACAGAAGTCTTGGTTTCTGTCTGTAATATGGTTGTGTTACCTGATGATCTGGCCAGTAAGTCTAATATTTCTAATATTACTTCCTTTAACAGACCAAGCGATCCAGTAAAACTGGCAGTTAGGGCTGATTCACATGTGCAGCAGGGACTGACACTTCTCTGAAAAGTGATTTCGTGTTTTGGATCACTTCTCAGAGGTTTTTTTCAGCTACAAAGTGGTCTAAGCATGAAGAAATGAGCAATATAATACATAACAAGCCTGTGCTGCAAGCAAGGTATGCACCAGAAATTAGGCTTTCTTATGTTCTGTAAACATCAAGATTGTCCAGTCTGGTTCTGAAACCCTTAAAAACACTGGTCTCCATTCACAAAGTGGTATCTACCATTTTAACCGCTTGCCGACCAGCCAGCACAGTTGTACTGCGGCAACATGGCTCGGCTAAACGAATCGCTGTCATGTTACGTCGGTAACATATTCGGCCACATACGCACCCCCTGCTCGCCCCACGGAGCCGATGCGAGTGCCCGGGGGTGATCCCGCAATCGCTTGGGGCACCCCGAGAACCGGGATCTGTGTGTGTAAACACACAGTTTCTGGTTCTCTGAGGGGAGAAGAGACTGATCGTCTATACATACAAAGTATGAACAACGATCTGTCATCTCCCCTGCACAGTCCCCTCCCCCCTTCAGTTAGAACACAAACTAAAGAACACATTATCCCCTTGATCGACCCCTAGTGGTTAACCCCTTCACTGCCAGTGACATTTTCACAGTAATCAATGCATTTTCATAGCATTGATTGCTGTATAAATGCCAATAGTCCCAAAAATGTGTCAAAATTGTCCAATGTGTCCGCCATAATGTCGCAGTCCCGGTAAAAATCGCAGATCGCCGCCATTACTAGTAAAAAAAAATTAAAAATAAAAATGCCATAAAACTATCCCCTATTTTGTAGATGCTATCACTTTTGCGCAAACCAATCAATATACACTTATTGCAATTTTTTTTTACCAAAAATAAGTAGAAGAATACATATCGGCCTAAACTGAGGAAAAAAAAATATTTTTTATATATTTTGGGGGGATATTTATTAAAGCAAAATGTAAAAAATATTGTGTTTTTTTCAAAATTGTCGCTCTTTTTTTGTTTATAGCGCAAATATAAAAACTGCAGAGGTGATAAAATACCACCAAAAGAAAGCTCTATTTGTGGGAAAAAAAAGGATGTCAATTTTGTTTGGGTACAGCGTTGCACGACTGCGCAATTGTCAGTTAAAGCGACGCAGTGCCGAATCGCAAAAAGTGCTCTGGTCAGGAAGGGGGTAAAATCTTCTGGGGTTAAGAAATGTGGTAAAATACTGCTCAACATTTTTCAAAAAATGTTTGAGCATTCACCAAAATATGCTCCTAATATACCACATGTGATATTTTGAGATATTTATCGCATGAAACAATGCGGTGTCATCATAACCAGAGGGCGGGGCTTCTTTTCCGGTGCACACTTCTCAGGGCCCTGGCAGAAGTGAGTGATGATGGAGGAGAGCTTAGCTAAGCCTTTCAACAGCCTCATTTGTCTTAGCAGTTAATGCACTTTCATGTTTGGCTTGTGGCATAAGTTTTTATCCATATTTTCTGCCTCATTTCTGGTGCATACCTTGCTTGCAGCACAGGCTTGTTCTGTATTATATTGCTCATTTCTTCATGCTTAGACCACTTTGTAGCTGTACCAGGGCCGGACTGGGAATAAAAACCAGCCCTGGAAATAATTTCATACCAGCCCCATAGTATTTTTATACCAGCCCAACCGCATAACGTCTTTATTTTCTTGTTCACAAAAGGGAAAACCATGCATTTTAAAGCACATTTGAAGAGTGTATTATATATAGATAAGAGAGACATGGCTTTTACAAACAGCAGCAATTTTTTTCAAGGCAAAAATCATGCCATTTACTGGCACATTTTTTATTGACACTGCAAAAAAAAGGTGCCGTAAATGGCAGTTTTCAGTGCAAATATCAATATTTAAGCTATAAACTGCTATTAGCAATGTGTTAAGTTAAACAAAAGTCAAAAACCATATTTCTCCACTTACATGAAAGTCAGATTAATATAACCCAACACAGAGTTCCCCCCATATATCAGGAGGATTCCCCTTTACAGTGCAAGGGAACTCTGATATAAAGGGGAACATTGCAGATCATGATCTAAGCGGGAACTCTGATATAAAAGGGGGGCACTGGTGACCAGAGACCCCACTTATATCAGAGTCCACAGCATTCCTCTTTACATCAGAGTTCCCCCTTGCACTGTAAAGTGGAATCCTGCAGACTATGATGTAAAGGGGAACTCTGGGAATGTGGGGAGGACTCCGGTGACCAGAGACCACCTTCCGCAGAAAGAAAACACTAAAGTAAGGGGGTTTACTGATATAAGGGGGAAACCTATATATCAGTGCCCCCTTACAATATTGTATTGACCCCCCCCCCTCAGGTAGGCCTGGCGGCGCTGTCACGACCTCCTCTTAGGTGCACCGTACAGGGCTCAGTCAGTCGGCTCCAGCTTGATGGCTCTGGTTTTATCCCATAGTTTCCTCTCCACAGTCCATTCATGTCTGACTTCTCCCATGACCCCCATCCCTGCGCCACTCCCACTGTTGACTCCACTCCAGACTGCAGACGTGATATAAGACAAGAGATGGTCAGAGGCTGCGGATGGTACAGGGGAGGTCAGAGGCTGCGGATGGTACAGGGGAGGTCAGAGGCTGCGGATGGTACAGGGGAGGTCAGAGGCTGCGGATGGTACAGGGGAGGTCAGAGGCTGCGGATGGTACAGGAGAGGTCAGAGGCTGCGGATGGTACAGGGGAGGTCAGAGGCTGCGGATGGTAATGGAGAGGTCAGAGGCTGCGGATGGTACAGGGGAGGTCAGAGGCTGCGGATGGTGCAGGAAAGGTCAGAGGCTGCGGATGGTACAGGGGAGGTCAGAGGCTGCGGATGGTACAGGGGAGGTCAGAGGCTGCGGATGGTACAGGGGAGGTCAGAGGCTGCGGATGGTACAGGGGAGGTCAGAGGCTGCGGATGGTACAGGGGAGGTCAGAGGCTGCGGATGGTACAGGGAAGGTCAGAGGCTGCGGATGGTACAGGGGAGGTCAGAGGCTGCGGATGGTACAGGGGAGGTCAGAGGCTGCCGATGGTACAGGGGAGGTCAGAGGCTGCCGATGGTACAGGGGAGGTCAGAGGCTGCCGATGGTACAGGAGAGGTCAGAGGCTGCCGATGGTACAGGGGAGGTCAGAGGCTGCCGATGGTACAGGGGAGGTCAGAGGCTGCCGATGGTACAGGGAAGGTCAGAGGCTGCCGATGGTACAGGGGAGGTCAGAGGCTGCCGATGGTACAGGAGAGGTCAGAGGCTGCCGATGGTACAGGGGAGGTCAGAGGCTGCCGATGGTACAGGGGAGGTCAGAGGCTGCCGATGGTACAGGGGAGGTCAGAGGCTGCGGATGGTACAGGGGAGGTCAGAGGCTGCGGATGGTACAGGGGAGGTCAGAGGCTGCGGATGGTACAGGGGAGGTCAGAGGCTGCGGATGGTACAGGGGAGGTCAGAGGCTGCGGATGGTACAGGGGAGGTCAGAGGCTGCGGATGGTACAGGGGAGGTCAGAGGCTGCGGAGGGGGGATGGGAGGTCAGAGGCTGCAGGGGGGTGACAGGAGGTCAGAGGCTGCAGGGGGGTGACAGGAGGTCAGAGGCTGCGGGGGGGATGACAGGAGGTCAGAGGCTGCAGGGGGGACAGGAGGTCAGAGGCTGCAGGGGGGGGGGCAGGAGGTCAGAGGCTGCAGGGGGAGGCAGGAGGTCAGAGGCTGCAGGGGGGGGCAGGAGGTCAGAGGCTGCAGGGGGGGGCAGGAGGTCAGAGGCTGCAGGGGGGGGCAGGAGGTCAGAGGCTGCAGGGGGGGCAGGAGGTCAGAGGCTGCAGGGGGGGGGATAGGAGGTCAGAGGCTGCAGGGGGGGGCAGGTCAGAGGCTGCAGGGGGGGGCAGGAGGTCAGAGGCTGCAGGGGGGGGCAGGAGGTCAGAGGCTGCAGGGGGGGGGGGCAGGAGGTCAGAGGCTGCAGGGGGGGGCAGGAGGTCAGAGGCTGCAGGGGGGGCAGGGGGTCAGAGGCTGCAGTGGGGGCAGGAGGTCAGAGGCTGCAGGGGGGCAGGAGGTCAGAGGCTGCAGTGGGGGCAGGAGGTCAGAGGCTGCAGTGGGGGCAGGAGGTCAGAGGCTGCAGGGGGGGCAGGAGGTCAGAGGCTGCAGGGGGGGCAGGAGGTCAGAGGCTGCAGTGGGGGCAGGAGGTCAGAGGCTGCAGTGGGGGCAGGAGGTCAGAGGCTGCAGTGGGGGCAGGAGGTCAGAGGCTGCAGGGGGGGCAGGAGGTCAGAGGCTGCAGGGGGAGTAGGAGGAAGAGGCCACCAGATGAGTACTCACTGCGGTACTTTTAAAAATGGCGCCGCTCGGCGCCATCGTCACTGCGCATGCGCCCGCATTTCCAAGAATTGCCGAGTGTGTACGGACTTTCCCGAGCACGGCTAGCTCGGGAAAGCCCGTACACACTTCCGAGAATAGCGCTAGCGCATGCGCAGTTCCATGTCAGCCTGGTGGCCCCGCGGCCATGTTTCTTTCAGGCGCCGCTGCCCTCACAGCGGCACCAGGGGCAGCCAGACAGCCGGCCCACCGGGGGATTTCCCGGTATCCCGGTAGGCCAGTCCGGCACTGAGCTGTACATTTACATAGCTCCCAACTGTCCCTGATTTCGGGGGACTGTCCCTGATTTGGAACAATGTCCTTCTGTCCCTCATTCCTCCCCATTTGTCCCTCATTTTGGTTTGATCTATATAGCTGTATATAAAATGTACTTTTTATCTATCAAAAAGTGTTTACCAGTGCTAAACCTTTCATCTGATATCTAAATTGCTGCATTTGTAAATTCCAAAAGCCAATATAGAGGAATAGTAGTGGTAAAAAAGCACTTGTGGGCTTAACCAATCTTGTTTTTTTGTACAATGCTCCTTTAAGGGGGTGTGGCAAGGGGTGTGTCCTATGCCTGCATACTTTTGCTGATAGGTGACCCTCATTCACATCCCAAAAAGTTGGGAGGTATGCATTTATGCTGTATCCCGCACTGCTTGCTGCACACATTTTCTGCTTGTTTGCTCAAAAATGCCAAGTGTGAATGTTCAACCTTTTTTCTACATTGGTTTGGACTTGTGGAGCATAGCCCAACATGTTTGCTATGCATTTGTTTGATATGGTTTTGAATAGGAAATGGAGAGGACCACAAACTACAACTTTTAGGCAGACTTATCAACAGCAAAGGTACATATGTATATACTACAGTGAGGGGAAAGAGTATTTAATGCCCTGCTGATTTTCTACATTTGCCCACTGACAAAGAAATGATCAGTCTAGAATTTTAATGGTAGGTTTATTTTAACAGTGAGAGACAGAATAACAACACAAATATCCATAAAAATGCATTTCAAAAAAGTTAGAAATTGATTTGCATTTTAATTAATGAAATAAGTATTTGATCCCCTATCAATCAGCAAGATTTCTAGCTTCCAGGTGTCGAGCTGAGTTTAGGAGCACTCTCTTAAAGGGAGTGTTCCTAATCTCAGCTTGTTAACTGTATAAAAGACACCTGTCCACAGAAGCAATCAGATTCCAATCTCTCCACCATGGCCAAGACCAAAGAGCTGTCCAAGGATGTCAGGGACAAGATTGTAGACCTACACAAGGCTGGAATGGGCTACAAGACCATCGCCAGGCAGCTTGGTGAGAGGGTGTTGGTGCGATTATTCGCAAATGGAAGAAAGACAAAATAACTGTCTATCTCCATCGGTCTGGAGCTCCATGCAAGATCTCACCTTGTGGAGCTTCAATGATCATGAGAGCAGTGAGGAATCAGCCCAGAACTATACGGGAGAAACTTGATCAATGATATCAAGGCAGCTGGGATCATAGTCACCAAGAAAACAATTGGTAACGCACTATGCTGTGAAGGACTGAAATCCTGCAGCGCCTGCAAGGTCCCCCTGCTCAAGAAAGCACATGTACAGGCCTGTCTGAAGTTTGCTAATGAACATCTGAATGATTCAGAGGAGAACTGGGTGAAAGTGTTGAGGTCAGATAAGACCAAAATCAAGCTCTTTGGCATCAACTCAACTCGGAGTTTGGAGGTGGAGGAATGCTGCCTATGACCCCAAGAACACCATCCCCACCGTTAAACAAGGAGGTGGAAACAATGTGCTTTGAGGGTGTTTTTCTGCTAAGGTAACAGGGCAACTTCCCTGCATCAAGGGGAGAATGGACGGGGCCATATACCGTCAAATCTTGGGTGAGAACCTCCTTCCCTCAGCCAGGGCATTGCAAATGGGTCATGGATGGGTATTCCAATATGACAATGACCCAAAACACGCGGCCAAGGCAACAAAGGAGTGGCTCAAGAAGAAGCACAATAAGGTCCTAGAGTGGCCTAGCCAGTCTCCAGACTTTAATCCCATAGAAAATATGTGGAGGGAGCTGAAGGTTTGAGTTACCAAACGTCAGCCTCAAAACCTTAATGACTTGGAGAGGATCTGCAAAGAGGAGTGGGACAAAATCCCTCCTGAGATGTGTGCAAACCTGGTGGCCAACTACAAGAAACGTCTGATCTCTGTGATTGCCAACAAGGGTTTTGCTATCAAGTACTAAGTCATGTTTTCCGAAGGGGTCAAATACTTATTTCACTCATTAAAATGCAAATCAATTAATAACTTTTTTGAAATGCATTTTTCTGGATTTTTTGGTTGTGTTAAAAGTATTGGGACGCCTGCCTTTACACGCAAATGAACTTTAATTGCATTCCAGTCTTAGTCCGTAGGGTTCAGTATTTATTTATTCATTCTATTTATTTCGGGTACATATATAGCGCCGTCAATTTACGCAGCACTTTTACATATACATTGTACATTCACATCAGTCCCTACACTCAAGGAGATAGCAACCTAAGGTCCCTAACCCACATTCATACATATACTAGGATTGGTGGTGGGCTCTGTCACTGGGAACATGGCGCATCACCAGTCTCGGTAAAGAGCCGATGACGAGGCTCTTTACCCATGTGATCAGCTGTGTCCAATTACAGCTGATCACATGTAAACAAGGAAATGACGGTTATCGGCATTCCTCTCCTCACACTGACAGAGTATGAGGTGAGGAGAGCCAATCAGTGTCATTTCCTCACAGGGGAGACCTGCACAGATAATCAGTGCCTTGATTATCAAATGCAGTCCCAACAGTGCCCAGCAGTGATGCCAATCAGTGTCCATCAGTGATGCCAGTCGGTGCTGCCTTTCAGTGCCGCCCATCAGTGCCGCTTATCTATGGCCATAAGTGCCACCTATCCATGCCACCTTTTATTGCCCATCAGTGCAGCCTATCAATGCCCATTAGTGCACCCTCATCAGCGCACATCAGTGAAAGAGAAAACTTACTTATTTACACAATTTTATAACAGAAAATAATAAAAACATTTTAAAAAATAAAATCTGTCTTTTGTCCTTTTTTAAGAAAATGATAAAAAACCCTAGCGGTGATTAAATACCACCAAAAGAAAGCTCTGTCTCAAAAAAAAGAAAAATGATAAAAATATTGTTTGGGTACAGAGTTGCATGACCGCACAACTCTCATTCAAAGTGTGACAGAGCTAAAAGCTGAAAATTGTCCTAGGCAGGAAGGGGGTGAAAGTGCCCGTTAGGCAAGTAGCTAAGTCACATAGAATAGAGACTGGTCAATGAGGGGTTAAAGTGACTGACACCAAACTAAAGTTGCTGGGTGCTGCTTCTCTGGTGATTGTCAACCACTGATGAAGCATACATCTTGCGCCATGCAGTGTACATAAAAAAAAAAACTGGAAAAATTGAGGGGGACGTTTTGTGGCAAAAGTGTCCTTGCCAGTGGTGGCCCGTGCATTAAGGGTGCATGGGCGCCGCCCCCTCTCTCCTGCCACCCCCTCTATTACCAATAGATAGATTCTTGCATTGTATGAATCTATCTATGGCTGCCGCTGCTACCCCCTATTCAGGCGCCCGGCCCCTTTTCGGGCATAGGGCGCCTGAATTACAGTGCCGGGGGGGGGTGGTTTTGAAGCACCCGATTAGAGCCATAGGCTCTAATAGACTTCAAAAAAAGAGACCTGCGAGTGCCATGCTGGGCATTCGCAGGTCACTCAGCTGTGTTAGAAAAGCGAATGACTATTCGCTTTCCTAACACTAAACCGCCTCTCCGCCAATCAGGTGCTCGCGTCTGTTACCTGTCACCTGCTTGGCTGAAACGACAGGCACCTCTATTGGACTCCTATCAGGAGAGGACTGGAGATGAGGATGGCAGCAGATGCATGGAGGACCCCGCTCGTCGCCGTTACCCGCTGCCCTACCAAGACAGGGTAAGTGCCGGGCAGGCGGCGAGCGGGGGTCACACTGGGGGCATTCAAGGGCACACTGGCAGCATTTAATGGGCACAGTGGCAGAATATGATGGGAACACTGGCAGCATTTGATGGGCACACTGACAGGGTTTGATGGCACAGTGGCAGCGTTTGATGGCACAGTGGCAGCGTTTGATGGGCACAGTGGCAGCGTTTGGCACAATGGCTGCGTTTGATGGGCCCAGTGGCAGCATTTGATGGGCACAGTGGCAGCATTTAATGGGTACAGTGGCAGCATGTGATGGGCACAGTGGCAGCATTTGATAGGCACAGTGGCAGCGTTTGATGGGCACAGTGGCAGTGTTTGGCACAGTGGCAGCATTTGATGGGCACAGCGGCAGCGTTTGATGGCACAATGGCAGCATTTAATGGGCACAGTGGCAGCGTTTGATGGCACAGTGGCAGGGTTTAATGGACACAGTGGCAGTATTTGGCACAGTGGCTGCAATTGATGGCACAGCAGCAGCATTTGATGGCACAGTGGCAGCATTTGATGGCCACAGTGGCAGCATTTGATGGCACAGTGGCAGCATTTGATGGCCACAGTGGCAGCGTTTGGCACAGTGGCAGCGTTTGTTGGGCACAGTGGCAGTGTTTGGCACAGTGGCTGCAATTGATGTCACAGTGGCAGCATTTGATGGCCACAGTGGCAGCGTTTGGCACGGTGGCAGCGTTTGATGGGCACAGTGGCAGCATTTGATGGCATAGTGGCAGCATTTAATGGGCACAGTGGCAGCGTTAAATGGGCACAGTGGCAGCGTAAAATGGGCACAGTGGCTGCAGTTGATGATTTTTTTCAAATTTTTTTTGCGCCCCTCCCCCCCAAAAAATTTTTGTTTACCAGCCGCCACTGGTCCTTGCATGCCTTTTCTACCAAAAATCGTGTTCTTTAATTACAAAAACAAAAGAAAACAGAAGGCACACACACCTAGTGCATTACCAAAAAAAATGTATTCAATAATAGGAATCAATAAAAAATAGATATTCACAAGGTAGCAAATGAATATACGCCATAAAAACAAACAATGCTGGACAGTGTGGACAATATTGTGCCTTAATCACATCTCGGGGTAACAGCTAACGTGTTTCGGGGGCGCACCCCCTTCTTCAGAGCTAAGCTTATTTAATTAGTTTAATTGAGCTTCCATATGAGAAGAAACCATTTGATATTACAGTCTTCTAACCAAGAGACGTCTGCTCTGTTACTTGATCTACTGGGAGCCTTGTGACTCCTCTTCTCAGGAAGCCTCCCCTGCTATCAGTAGATTGAGTAATAAGTGTCCAGAAAAAAAAATAGAAAAAGCGAACACAATTTATTAATGCTGATCCCTTCTTTTTCTGCTTTCCTAGTCATAGTGACTTATGGTAAATCCATCCCTGTCCTAGTAGTTGGGACAATAAAAAACATGTCTATATGGTATATCAAAATCTATTCACCTTATATTATAAGTAGCTGATGCCATATGACTGGTTGATGAGATTTCTAGGGATTTGCTGTTAAGTATTTCCCTGAGGAAAAATTGAGTACTTAGAATAATGAATTATTGAGCATATCATCACATCATAATTACACCCTGCTCTTTGTACTTCAGTCCATGTATGTGTTAAATAAATCATAACATCCTGCCCCGCAGGCTCTCTCATGGCCGAAGGAAGCCGCAGGATGTATCACAAAACTGTTCCCACTCCGGCTACTTGTGGATGTGGAAACATTAGGAAATGGCTTAGGAAGCCGATGCCAGGCACCGGGGTTAATGGAGCAGGTGAGACTCTCTAGGCTTGTTTTGGCCGCCGATTCATAGTTATTGGAGAATTATCAAAGTGTGTGTCACTCATTCTCAAGACTTCAAAGAATGGGACTCATTGCGGTGCACAATAATATCTCCTGGAATTACCCACTGCATGTGGTCCCTGCTGACATCTGTTAGCAACGTAATGTTATTAAGTATTAAACAGAAACGTTGCATAACTTATAGCAGAACTCCAGACAAGAGTGAAAGCAGCAAAAATGAAAGATAAAATTAAAAAGATGCTTATGCTGCAGTACTCACCTTCAATCAACAAATCTTCCAAGCTGAATGACAGTCAGCATTATTCAACCTATTTCCTCTTAGCCCAGGCCATCGTGGATCCACCCTGAACACTGAAAGAAGAAGGAGGATAGTGCTAAGCTCAACTTTCTGTCTTTCTGCTCCCTCCTAAAGTGGGAGTATATCCCCTTGGTTGATTTTTTTTTTATTCCAAACAAGATTTATTGAGAATAGAATTTTCGAACATACAGTACAAAAAATATCTCAAGCATATTACTATACAATCAAGGTGCTGCAACAAACAGTTGGATAAATTTAACAGGTACAACAGTTAGCCTGCCTAGGGGCTATCAGTGCCCAAAATCAAGGAAGGCTGCAAGTATAAAGCAAATGATAATGAACTTTAATAACTGGGTTAAACCCAAACCAGTAAGTAATGAAGAGTGTATTTTAAGGACAGAAGAAAAAGAAAAAGGGGGGCGGGGTGGAGGAAAGAGCATTCTGGAATAAGCACAAAATTTATTTGGTTGGGTTAGGAGGGTTGGTTGAGGGAAAGAAAATGCAAATAGGAGAGCCTGTGGGGCAGCCTGTGGGCAGGATGTTATGATTTATTTAACACATACATGGCCAATGAAACCCTCCTAACTAGGGTTAAATCTGTAAAGGATGAAGGGGGGTGGTGAAGCTTTAGGTTTATAGATATCAATGTAACCGGAGGGAGAAGATGAGGGGTGGAGGACATGTTGAAGGTAAAGAGGGAAGATGCACTCCAAACGGTAGCACTGTGCTTAAATAATAATTAACCTACAGATATAAGCATATATTGTTCAAAGCAAGACCATACCAAAAAATATATATAACAAAATATTCCTCATATAAAAGTGAGGGTAAATGGAAAGGAAAAAAAAAAGTGTGTATCAATATGATAATAGTCCACCAAGAAGTGAACAAATCTTCAATTATGTAGTTGGGGCGTCACACACCTCCATGTCTCGACACGTTTCGTCCCTTCTGACTTTATCATAGGGGGCCTGTGTCGGAAGGGACGAAACGCGTCAGTCCATGGTTACACGGCAACAGCTGAAGGCATCAGGAAGTAAGGAAGGAGGACGGATGTGAACACAGAGACTTGTATCATCACCCTGAACTCCTGGAGAGGGTGAAACAATCAAGCCTATTACGAGATACATCTGATGCCACAGTGTAATGTTACATTTTTTGTAAGTTTTTATCTTGTACCCTGTGAGTAGTTTTGCATCATGCTTTTAATAAATTGCAGATTGTTTTGGTTACTGTACCATTGGAGGCTATTTCTGTTTCCTTTCATACAACAATGACCGGTATTCACTGTTTGGGAAATACATAGGAGCATCATCTGATCCTGATAATAGGACATCTGTCTCTGCTATTTTTTTCAACCACGAGAGTGGAAGGCCATTGATTCTGGTGAGTGTGCGATCTGTGTTTGATCAGATGCTCTGAAGGGCAGAGGAGATATTAGGGATCTAATGAACCCCTGATTTGTCACGTACCTGGTCTGAGGCCAATTTGACAAGAGGGCTTCCCTTGCAGCTAAGTGTCAAGCACCCCTGAAGGTGAGAACAGGGACTACTAGGCTCAAAAAAGCATGGGTGCCATTAAGGTAGATCTGCTGGAAGATGCTTGCAGCACAGTGGAACTGGATAGCTTCGGCTGGTCTGTCAGGACAGTTAGCAGGACCTCCATAGCACCAGGTGTGTATGAAACCAGGGCAGCGACCACAGGCAAGGTGGCACCCAAGGAAGAAGCAGGAACAGGCTGGCAGGACCGGGCTGAAGAGGTGTATTTAGGATGGGAGCCAAAGTCATACACAGGAAGGCAAGTCAGGGAGTAGTCAGAAGGGTAGTCAAGAGCAAGCCAGGGTCATACACGGTAGAGCAAGAGAAGCAGAGTCCTTTAGAGCAAGTTGGAGTTAAAACCAGGGATTAGGCAGCAGAGAAGTCCAGAGACAAACTAGGTCGGTAACAAGTAATCCAAGGAATACAGGAAACACATGGACAAGGAGTACTGGTAGCTGAAGATCATCCAAAGTGTAAGTGCAGCCATTGACCTTATATAGAGCGTTTAGTACCAGTTCTGATAGCAGGTGTGCGTGAACATGCGCCAGTGCGAATGTTCCATGCACGCATTTCTGCGCAAACGAGCACAACCATGCCAGGTCTTTTCCTCAGCACCTGCATATTTTTATTCTTCTGTCTCCTTTTCAGCACATGATCATGTTTATTCCGAATATTCCGAATAGCACCCTGACATGATGTCTCAATAAAGACATCAGGGGATTGTGTAGCCCCCGTGATTGCTGCAAAGTTAAATGAAAAATTGTAAAAAATAAATATAAATAATAATACAAACATTTTTTTAAAGCACCCCTGTCCCCCAGTGTTCACACACAAATGCAAGTGTGCACATAGGTCCGGCATGCATATGCAAACGGTGATTGCACCACACATGTGAAGTATCACCACATAGGTCAGAGTAGGAGCAATACTTCTAGCACCATAACTCATGTTTAACTCTAAACTTATAAACTGTAAAATCTTTTAAAGTGTCACTTTTGGACAATTTTAGGTACCATAGTTTTTGCCATTTCACATGTGTGCACAGTTATATATCTTGACACGTTTGGTATGTATTTACTCAACACAACATCATTGTTTATATTTTACCAACAATTTTTTTTATTATATTGTGTTTGTTTGGACTTAATTTAATTTAACCACTTCACGTCGGAAAACACTTTCACCCCCTTCCAGTCCAGGGCAATTTTCAGCTTTCAGCGCTGTCATACTTTGAATAAAAATTACTTGGTCATGCAACACTGTACCCAAATGAATTTTGTATAATTTTTTTTAAACAGATTAAGCTTTTTTGCTGGTATTTAGTCACCACTCAGTCACCACTGGGTTTTGCTAGACATTTGCTGGACATTTTGAAAAAAAGTTTTTTTTAAGTTTCTGTTATAATATTTTGTAAATAAATATTCTTTTTTCAATATATTTAAGCCAAAAGGTATTCTGCTACATTTCTTTCATAAACAATAGCCCAAATCAGTGTATATTATTTAGCCTATGCAAAAGCTATAGAATCTACAATCTATGGTATATACAGGTATATACACAATACTGTGCAAACGTTTAAGGCTGCTGTGAAAAAATACTGTAAATGAAGAATGCTTGCAGAAATAGAAGTGTTAATTGTTTATTTTCTCAATGAACAAAATGAAAAGTAAATGAACAGAAGAGAAATCCAAATCCGATCAATATTTGGTGTGACCCCCCTTTGCCTTCAAAACAGCATCAAATCTTGTAAGTACACTTGCACACAGTTTTTGAAGGAACTCGGAAGGTAGGTTGTTCCAAACATCTGGGAGAACTAACCACAGATCTTCTGTGGATGCAGGCTGCCTCAAATTCTTCTGTCTATTCATGTAATCCCAGCAGACTGAGATCAGAGCTCTGTTGGGACCAAACCATCATTTCTAGGACTCCTTGTTCTTCTTTACGCTGAAGATAGTTGTTAATGACATTAGCTGTATGGAGAGGGTACTAAAATAGTAACCAAAAATCGGACTTTATAGGCATGGAAACAATGGAGAAGTAACAAAAATAATATTCAAATATTTATTGAAAAAAGTTCATTGTATAATACACAGTGTTCAAAGAGGATAAAACCATAAACAAATGATACAATTTGTACACTAAGCCCTTGTGCGTCTACGCGTTTCAATGTGAGGCTTCTTCAGGACACGATCAAGGTTCAAAAATTTAACAAAAGAAAGACAAGAGCGAATCTCACTGTCTGAAATGAGATATATTCCAATTAAAATCAAAATAGCATAGAGTATTACATATACATATTATATCATTAAAAACATATGCTGGACTAGCCAGGAGAGACCACAAGAGACAGAAAGACACCATCAAAACAAGATACCTTCAAAAGAGAGAGCCTCATGTACAAATTAGTGGCAGCCGGAAGGTTTCCAAGGGTATGGAATACTTATAGCAAACTGTGAAAGGTAAACAACGTTCCATTGGTTTCAATGAGCATTATATCCAGCAGTGGATAGCATATATAGCATGGGGAATAAAAAATACCTACTATTGTATACATTTTTTATACATTTTTGTATACATTTTAAAGTATTGCTATGGCAGGGGCAAGGGTACGTCATATATCAGCTCACACTCAGTAGTCAAGAAGCAGTCCTTGTATTTTGTTTTTATGCTTTATTGAGGGAATTGTAAATTGGATGTGGATAGGGTAGATATGGGATGCCCAGTTGATTGTAAAAGTAATATCAATTGCTTGACATAAGTACCATGTAGTAGCTATCAAGCTCACATGATCGCTCAATGCTCCAATCATGTGTCATTGATGCAAGATGCTACTTGTGTAGCTTATTCCATAAATAATTTTCTGTTTAATTACTACTCCTAGCAATTAATTGTGGTGATTTTAGCAACACAAGTGAGCTCCTAAAAAATTCCTGTGTAGCTCTAGCCTAATAGGTTGACTAGTGTAAGTAGTTAAATCTTAGTAGCCCTTTAGTTTAACCAATATTTGGATAGTCCATAAGATCCAGTAACCTCAAATTAGGTGGTGGCCACCCAAAGGAAAGTAATAGGAAAATGGGCTTCCTGTTTAGGGAGGGTGGCTGGAACTCTGCAAGCCCAGATTGAAACGGTACATGGGTGTTAGGACCATTTTGCAAGGTCACTTTTGAGCCAATCACTGCTTCTCGGGAAACCAAGCCTCAACCAAAAGCAAACTGGATACCTCACTATCTTCTCTTTTAATAGCCCTCAACTCACAATTTCCATGGTAGAACCCAATTGCTTTGTGAAACCTTAGCCCACATTGAATGGCTGTTTGGATGCCAAGGCGGCAATTTGTGCACATTTTAAAGAGTCTGATGTAAGTGTAATGATTTTAAACCTTTTAATAAACCTTGCAATATTACACTATGCTCTCTTCTCTTCCCTTGTCCAAACTTTACTACTCCGATCGTTTTGACTAAGTAAAGTATGTAGAATCTACAATCAAGTGGTGAATGAGAGGAGATTCCATTTTCTGAGGCACAACCCACCTACATATCTGCTGAACAGGAGACACCATCTTGATATACACAGGCGTATTTTTCATCTTTATCTGGTGAGTGGGGATCCAGGAGGGGAGCACAGGAAGTCACCAAGATTACATCAACGTGTCACCAGCCCTGCACCTCACACTTGATGAACTTTATTGTTTGCATCTTATTTTCTATATTTTTTTGAATTTTTGAACTTTATTGTATGCCCTTTTTTGTACTATATTGGCACTTTGTTACACATGTTGTCATATGACACATATTTGATGTGAGTGTATGCACATTTATGATTGAGAGAGGCAGCGCTGAGTATATATTTTTTCTGCTGTCATTTTTGGGGTATTCACCCCGCACCACAGCGGCAGCCCTATTACATATGTACATGTGGGTGAGTGTGTAAACGCACACGTATATGTACATTCTGTATTTATTTTATAATTTATTTGCAATTTATTTACAATTTTTTTTTTCTCCACTGCGCGGGTCCATCCTTATCACATTGAATGTCAGCCATCACTGACATAAAGTATTTTCATTTAGGGACATTACTGCTATGGACACTTACATTAAATTACAAAATGTATTGCGGCGCCTGCCTTTACAGGCACATGAACTTTGATGACATCCCAGTCTTATGCCCCGTACACATGGTCAGACATTGATCGGACATTCCGACAACAAAATCCTAGGATTTTTTCCGACGGATGTTGGCTCAAACTTGTCTTGCATACACACGGTCACACAAAGTTGTCGGAAAATCCGATCATTCTGAACGTGGTGACGCAAAACACGTACGTCGGGACTATAAACGGGGCAGTGGCCAATAGCTTTTATCTCTTTATTTATTCTGAGCATGCGTGGCACTTTGTCCGTCAGATTTGTGTACACACGATCGGAATTTCCGACAACGGATTTTGTTGTCGGAAAATTTTATAGCCTACTCTCAAACTTTGTGTGTCGGAAAATCCGATGGAAAAAGTCCGATGGAGCCCACACATGGTCGGAATTTCAGACAACACGCTCCGATCGCACATTTTCCGTCGGAAAATCCGACCGTGTGTACGGGGCATTAGTCTGTAGGGTTCAATATTGAGTTGGCCCACCATTTGCAGCTATAACAGCTTCAACTCTTCTGGGAAGGCTGTCCACAAGGTTTAGGAGTGTGTCTATGGAAATGTTTGACCATTCTTCCAGAAGTGCATTTGTGAGGTCAGGCTTTGATGTGGACGAGAAGGCCTGGCTCGCAGTCTCCACTCGAATTCATCCCAAAGGTGTTCTGTCAGGTTGAGGTCAGGACTCTGTGCAGGCCAGTCAAGTTCCTCCACCCCAAACTCGCTCATCCATGTGTTTAAGGACCTTTCTTTGTGCACTGGTCCAAATCATTTGGTGGAGGGGGGATTATGGCGTGGGGTTGTTTTTCAGGGGTTGGGCTTGGCCCCATAGTTCCAGTGAAGGGGAACTCTTAAGGAGTTAGCATACCAAGACATTTGGACAATTTTATGTTTCCAACTTTGTGGAAAAAGTTTGGCGATGACCCCTTCCTGTTCCAAAATGACTGCACACCAGTGCACAAAGGACATGGATGAGCGAGTTTGGGGTGGGGGAGTCCTGACCTCAACCCAATAGAACACCTATGGGATGAATTAAAGCGGAGACTGCGAGCCAGGCCTTCTTGTCCACATCAGTGCCTGACCTCACAAATGTGCTTTTGGAAGAATGGTCAAACATTCCCATAGACACACTCCTAAACCTTGTGGACAGCCTTTCCAGAAGAGTTAAAGCTGTTATAGCTGCAAAGAGGGGGCCAACTCAATATTGAACCCTACGGACTATGAGCATCTCTGGTAATACTTCCCTGGACAACCACCCAGTTTCATCAGACCTGATTTTAGGTAAGGGCTAAGACCTGACAAAGTTCTCTAATGATAGTCAATCAGTTGTAGGTTGTATATCAAAAAACAGCCACATCTACTGCTTTTAGTAAATCTCTTTAAAAATAAAATGTTGTATACAATGCTTTTATCAGTAATTGTAAATGTTTAGTTCACAATATCCTTCTGCCATATTCGGGCATTCGAATGATGTATCTGGCTGAGCAATTGTTGGCATTAATAAGGAAGACAGAATATACCCACATGGAAGTCAGATAAGAAGAGAGATATGAGTATTTTTCTCAGTGATATTGTTGCCAATTTGTAACAGAATCTACATTGTATGACTGCTCTGCTAAATGCGGAAGACTCGTGTTTGTTCCACGGGCACAGACTTCAAGAGGTTGAATAAAATGTGTCATCTGTTACATAGCAATAGCAGCAGTTACTGTCAAAACTAAGAATAAAACAGTCACAGAAGAAAAAAAACATTGTCATTTGGTATAATTATACTTTAATCACCATTACAGCACAATCCAAATCTTTCTTTTTTTTTTTTTGTTATTTGGTGATTCAGATGTGATAATTTAGCTGAATTATATTCAGCAGTTACATTTTTCTCGGACCCTGAGCTTGGCAAAGTTGTTTAAAACGAGAGCAGACCTTGGACAGGACAGGCGTTGTGTGAGTTAATTGGTAGGTGGCCTTAAGTTTTGACTTTCCGAAAAACGTTATATTGCCTATACATCTTTTGGATGAAGTTAAGAAATCTAATACACAGTTCTTATTCTTATGCCGCGTACACACGATCGGAATTTTGGTTGGAAAAAGGTATGAAGCTTTTCCGATGGGATTCTGCTCAAGCTTGTCTTGCATACACACGGTCACACCAAATTCCGACCGTCAAGAACACGGTGACGTACAACATGTACGACGGGACTAGAAAAAGGAAGTTCAATCGCTAGTGCGCCACCCTTTGGACTATTTCTGCTAATCTTGTGTTAGTAGAAGTTTGGTGAGAGACGATTCGCACTTTTCAGCTTTCGTGCTTTTCAGTCAGTTACTGCTCTTCAGTTTGTGCTTGTGGGTTTGTATCTGGTTTTCAGTGCATGTAGTCAGTTCGTATCTGTTTTCCAGTGCGTTCTTGTTCGCTAGTTTCTGATTTTCAGCTCGCTCTTCACAGGCCTTGCTGTTCTTCAGTGCGTTCTGTTAGTTCATTCTGACCAGCCAACCGTTTTGAAGCCATGTTGTGGGCACGTGCTCGTCGTAGAGTTCCTGCTATGCAGGGGGCTTGGTGTTGGGGTTCTTGCTTTGACCCAAGCCCAGTCCATGTACAGGGTAGGGAGGAGTTCATGGACCAAGAATTGGTTACTCCAGCGCGACCAATTCTCTCATATTCCTTTGCTGCGGGAGATCTAGGAGAATAATCCTGATGATTTCAGGAATTTTCTCAGGATGACGGACTTTTTCACTGTCTGTTGGCTTTTCTGTCCCCTTATATTACGAAGCAGGACACCTGCATGGGACAAGCTATCACTCTGGAGCAGAGGCTAGTCGCCACGTTGCGGTACTTGGCGATGGGGAGAAGTCTACAGGACCTCAAGTTCTACCCAGGCATCTCCCCCCAGGCTCTGGGTATCATTATCCCAGAGACCTGTTCTGCCATCATTCAGGTCCTGCAGAAGGACTATATTAGGGTAAGTTTTCTCCTTTAACATCACATTCAATGTATGCTAATGTATTGTATTTATTTCATCATTCCTTAATTACCATGATTGTAATATGCTGTGAATGTCCCCTTTGTCCTCATGCATGCTGTAAGCCTTTAATGCTCCTTTTTTGTCCTTCATGCATATTTGCCTTCACTAACCTCCCCAGGATGCTATCCTGGGCCCATATACACCTAGTCTAGTCACTTAACAATGTATTTTGTCAGCTCCATTGTAGTGCTTTTCCCTAAACACCCCCTAAAATTTGTCCAAATGTTATTTGTGTCCTTAAATTCAGGCAGAGTGCAAGAGGCTTTTTTTGGCTCCCAAACTCATTTGGAACTCCCCCCTAAACTTTTTCCAATTGGTCATCAGTGGGGGTGTGGAATCTGATAAGTGGACCTTATCTTTTTGTCTTTAAATACTCCTTAAAATAAATGTTATACTGATGTTGGCCAAGAATGTTTGTCTAATCTGCTTGCAATGTTATGTGCAAAAGTACTAATTTGTTTTTTTCGGGTTTGACTCCACATTTTCCTTCAATGCTACTGGAATGGCAGACTGTGGCCTCCCAGTTTGCCGAGCGTTGGGACTTTCCCAACTGTGGAGGGGCAATCGATGGGAAGCACGTCCACATCGTCCCACCACCCCACTCGGGGTCATACTATTTTAATGATAAAGGTTTCAATAGTATCGTGTTGATGGTGGTGGTGTCGCCCACATATGAGTTTTTATATGTGGACGTGGGGAAGAATGGCCAGATGTTGGATGGTGGAGTCTTTGCCAAGACTGAGTTCTACCGACATCTCCAGAATGGTGGCTTGGGATTGCCACCTGCGGAATAGAACGTCGAAGGACTCCCATTTGTTTGTATCGCTGATGAAGCATTTGGTCTGGGTGATCACATGATAAGGCCATTCCCCCAGAGGACCCTCACCCCGGAGAAGATGGTTTTTAATTTCCAAGTGGCCAGAGCCAGAAGAGTGATGAATAATACCTTTGGGATAATGGCCAGCCGGTTCTGCCTATTTCTAAAGGCAATAAATATGGCGGAGTACAAACTTAACCACATTGTGTTATCATGCTGCATACTGCACAACTTTTTAAAGAGAAATGCTCCTAATTATGTAGCCTCAGTTGGGCCTGAGGCCGGACTTCATGAACCAACACTGACGGCCCTGGAAGCTGGCCGTCCTGGCTTGCCCCCCAAAGCGCCCGTGAAGTGCGTCAAAAACATGTTGATTATTTTACGGGTAGGGGGGCCATTGCTATGCCAGCAAATTTTTTAATATTTTTAAAATAACAAAAAAAATTGATATGATAAAATCTTGAAATTGATTTACTGCTTGTGTTTCTTTTAGCTGTCTCCTAGGTTCTTCTAGTGCACTTGTAGTGCCAAGTGGTTTTTCCATTATTTAAATAGCACCCATTGTCACTGAAAACACCAACTTAATACAAAAAGTGGTATTGAGCATTGAAAGAAGAAGCCACACATTGTTAAGTATAAAACCTTTTACTCCGTGCACATGCACATGTGCATTGTAAAACCTTTTTTGGTATAAAAATAACATCTTGGTTTTATAAAGTTTTACCTTGAAAATGTTTTTTTTGGACATAAACAGTCATGTTTCAAAACATAACATACACAACTCAGGAACTTATAAAGTTCAACATTGAAAAACTGAAGGCAATATCAGACATTATAGTGTTGAAAATGTGTTAATATTGCCTTCATCAGATGGGGTGATGTCACCCCTGTAAAAGCCAAATTTATAAGATGCACAGAAATTGGGAATCAAAATGGGGATTTCCCTCCTGTTCCCATGCCTACTGTCAACATGTGCTATCCCCCATCATGGGGGAAATAATGGATGTGTTTTGGAGGTGCAACGCCTTCCTCTCACCTACTAGAGTTGCGAGGAACAGGTTGCACCCAGAAAACGCGTACATTGATATTCCCTGATGGCAGATAGCACATGTTGACACACTGTGTGCATCTTCTAAATTTGGCTGTTAAACTGTATTAAACTTTAAATTTTCGTAAAAAAATAAAAAAGGTGTAATTTTTTGGATTTAGATTCTTCCTAATACATCAATCATGTTCTTCATCCTTTGTTCAATCTCCTTGGTTTTCTCCTTTCTGAAGTCTAAATCCCGAATACAAAACATGATGTCCTAGATTAGCCTTTGTGCACTGTCAGTGGTGAAATGAGTAGATTGTTCTTCCACAACATGCACATTACCTAAAAAAAAAATACACACCATGTATTATAAATATGCAGGCATACATCTATTACCTGAATCTGTGGTGTCAGACACTCACCTGTTGTGGTCACTATTTCAGCCACCTCTCCTTCGTCCACATCCTCTGGTTGTGTGCTTCCCATTCTTTAGTATGTGGGGGGTCCCTGGTGTCCTCAGACGTCCCGAATCTTTTCTCCCCTATGAGAACGAAACAAAAGGTATACTTAGCACACCGATATTTGTGGCCAGAAATATGAATGTGAAACATTGCTTCGAAGTGGGGTACGATTGTCTGTTTTGGCAGAGTTCCAAGCTGAAGACATTTATTCCCTTAACAAAGCTGGAATACTTACCTTTTTTGGACAAGTTTCACACATGGAGACACCCCAAGTATTCACTGGAGTACATGTGTGGGGCATCCTAAAAAGTTTGTTTTTGATGTGTAAACAGTTGCTGAGTGCCCTCTCCTTACATTACACTGAATCAAATTTCCCTTTTTATTCTAGTTACAAACACATCTAGACAACAATGCCCTAAACTTCTTTTAATACAAATTAGCATGACCAAATGTAGTTAACCCTGTATCTGCCAAAAACATTGTATTTAGTTGGCGAACGAACAATGTTTACTGTGAATGATTACTGTGCCCACGAGCCTGAAAGTTGCCATTTTAAACTATACAACAGTAAAGAAAAGCACATGGAGCAGCATGCAAGTAATAATAATAATAATCGGAACACACGACAACTACTTACTTTTTAGAAGCACTTTCTTGATCCTTCTGTACTGATCCTGCTCCCTCAATTTCAGGTCTGACCAGCTTTTCCGCAATTGCTCCTTGGATCGTCGTACCCCAAAATTCCTGTGCAGATTCTTCACAACTTTAGTCATGATCTTGGCCTTTCTCACATGTGGGTTTAGGTACGGTCCATACTTCCCATCATAGTCAGCCCTCTTCAAGATGTCCACCATCTCCACCATCTCTACAAAGGCCATATTTGAGGCCTTAAATCTTCTCCTCTGGGATCGGGACGTTTCGGGCTCCGGGCTTTCTTACTCCTCATTACTGCTATTACGCACCTGCTGTGTCTCCACCATGTTCATCTCCCACTGCGCCAAAAGAGAAGGGGCGGGGAATATTCTAGAAAGAACGTCAGGAGCAGGTGATGCGGGCGGAGTTTCATGCATGCGCAGTGTATATAAAGCTAACACGCGTGTGTCGTACCTACGTACCTACTGTGTGCGGAGGAAGGAGGACCGGAAGCGCCAAATGTTATAACGAAGGTAACATTTTAACTTCAGACATCAGTGGCCTATACTGATTCTAGATTGAGGCCTATATTGGGCTAAGATTAGGAGAGTTTAGCCTAAAATTAGTGGTTTTGTCCGGTGTTTTGTTTTGCAGCAAATATGAAACAATTTAAAGACCCTGGATTCATCGGCCAGTTCATAGACAAATACAGGGATATGAGAAATTTGTGGAAGGTTAAAAGCCCCATATAAAATAAAAACCAAATAAACCAGCTAGAAAGGCATCGCTGGAGAAACTGCTGCAATTTGTGAAGAGGCAGGTCCCTGATGCAGAAATCGAGTTTGTGGAGAAGAAAATTGGTAGCTTGAGAAGCACGTATAGGAAGGAGCTTAACAAGGTCCAGGCTTCCATGAGATCAGGAGCAGCAGCAGAGGATGTATATGTACCCAGTGGTACTACAACAGGATGCGGTTTCTGGAAGACCAAATGGAAGCCAGGGAATCACTTTCTACACTTCCATCCAGCCTTCCCTCAACCCCAGCTGAGGCTTCCGAAGACCAACCTGGACCTTCCATCCTGGAGCAAGTGGAGGAGCCCAGATGGAGCCCGGTATAGTATTTTTGAACGTATTTATTGTCCGAAAATTATTGTTGTTAACTAGATGTTATTATTGATAAAAAATGAATGATTGAACAAAAAGTGTTTTAAATATCAATAGACAGTAGGGGCCAAAAATGATTGTGACAAGAATGAAAAATGCTGGGCTCAGAATGATAGTCTTTTCTATTTATTAACATTCAATTTGCAACAGTCATGAGCTGAAAATTGTGTGTGATTGATGAACCAAAAAATGTCCCTTTTTCATACACAGGAAGACCTCAGCCAGGACGAGGCTCTGGAATGTGGCACACAGAAGGAGGTGGAGGTAAGTGTCAGTCATGAGGTGGTGGGCCCTGTAGGCTCACCCAATCCCAGGTGCCTCCCCTCCACCTTACAACAAAAAGGGCCAGGAAGGGGAATAACGTGGAGGAGGCAGCACTGGGCCTCATTAAGGAGTGCTTCTGAAAACACCCCCCGATGCTGAAGAGGTCTGTGGCTACTATGTAGCTGCCAAATTGCAGCAAATGGAGGGTCAAGGCTTCATGTGTGATAATCTAATTTTTCATACCCTTCGGAAGGGGTTGAGGGGCCAAATTAGTGAGAACATGCACTTATGTACGCTCGCCCATCCTCCTCCTCCTGCCACAAGTCCACCTCCAGAGCCACAGTAACAAAATAATGGCCATCGCCCACACGCATAACTGGCCTTTACAGTAAGGAGCACATGGAGGGCATATACATGCAAGAAAAAGACAATTCCATAGCTCAACTCACCGACCAGTCTGCTGACCAACCAAATTAACCAAATTAACAAACGCATGTGAAAGCTGCAAGGCCTCGTCAAGGCACCCTGTATTACTTGCAGTCCTAACACTAAAAAATTTATAATTTATAAGTGTCTCCACAGTGGAAGCACATGCATGTGCCATTCAATGCATGTGCTTCCACTGTGGAGACACTTATAAATTTTGTAGTGTTAGGACTGCAAGTAATACAGGGTGCCTTGACGAGGCCTTTCAGCTTTCACATGCGTTTGCAAATGTGTGCTAACTAAACCCCTGCTTTTAACATACGGTTCGACAGGTTAATTTGGTTGGTCAGCAGACTGGTTGGTGAGTTGAGCTATGGAATTGTCTTTTTCTTGCATGTATATGCCCTCCATGTGCTCCTTACTGTGAAGGCCAGTTATGGGTGTGGGCGGTGGCCATTATTTTGTTACTGTTAGTATATGTGGGTCGGGGACACACTGGACACCTTTGCTGCCATTGTGCTCTTGCTGGGTGTCCAGTGTGCTCCTGTCCCTTTAAGGGGGTCCAGAGCCACAGGCTGCGGGGAAGGCTGCAGGGCGTGGAGGGGAGGTTGCAGGGAAGACAAGAGATTGATGGCCTGGGTTCAATCTGGTCTGACAGAAGAAGCAGCCTGTTGTAGTACCACAGCCTGGGGACATATATGTAATCTGCTGTTGTTCCTGATCTCTGGGAGTCCTGGACCAGATTGTGCTCCCTTAAATATGGACTTCTCAGGCTACCAATTTGAATTTACAAAGAGTTGATGTGTGCCCTGGGGGCCAAAGGCTTCGCAAATTCAAGCAGTTTCTCCAGCGTTGCCTTCCTCTTTATTTTGATATTATGAGCCAGAATAAATGGAGATTTATTTATATGAGAATACTTGCCTATGTGTTTTTCTTCAAAAAGGACAGTTTGTTTGTGAGTAGGCAGGTACATTTTAAATATACAACGTCAAATTAACAAGGGACACAACACAAACCAACCTCCTTGAGCTTTATAAAAATACAAGATAATAATGTTGTCGTGGAAACTTGACACACCAAAAAAAAAATTATAGAGATCACTAGAATCCAAAAAACAGGAGATCTTGATTAAAAAAAAAAAAAAGATGACTATAAAAAATAATTCTAAACATTATTATGGAGATCTGGCTTTAAAAACAAAAAAGATTATTCATGAGATCACAAGAAATAATAAAGATATCAGTTTGTCATAACATAACATTGTGTGAATATCAGCAGCAAAACAACTTCATTCTTCTAGCATTATAAAGAACAAAAGAATGCGCTGCATTAAAATATCCAATAATTTACAGCATGACGAATGTGCTAGCTCCATTACGAACGCTAGTTTTACCAGACCGAGCGCTTGCGTCTCATACTTGATTCTGAGCATGCGTGATTTTTTGCACGTTGGAATTGCATACAGACAATTGAATTTTCGGATAGGAACTTTTTCAGACCGAGAACCTGCTCTCAATCTTTTGCTGGCTGGAATTCCGCCAGCAAAAGTCAGATGGAGCATACACACGGTCGCATTTTCTGACCAAAACCTCTCATCAGAGTTTTTCTGGCGGCATTTCCGATCGTGTGTACGGGGCATTACTGTTTTAAAGCCTAAACCCAGCCAATTGTTTTTTTTAAAGTACCCATAATTTCCAAAAATTCTGTGAGTTTTTAGTTTCTGAGGTAGTTTCTGAGGTAGTGATAGAGGAGCGCTGGACACAGACTTTCACAGGTTATCAAAATTTGGCCAAAGTCATTACTTAAGCCTAGCTGGCATGCATTCCGTAGCTTATCACAAACACGAAGATCTCCCACAAGAGGACATTCACCCGAGTTGAGAAATCTATGTGTTATAGGTCAAAGAGAGCGTCAAAGGAGACATTTTTAGGAGTCCAAAGTCTTTATTGTTCAACTGGTTACAACAAGCATGGCAAAGAACAGCCTGTAACCAGTTGAACAATAAAGACTTTGGACTACTGCAGATTTTTCACATGGCATTCTCTTTGACCTATAACACTTATGCCGCGTACACATGGTCGGATTTTCCGACGGGAAATGTTCGATGGGAGCTTGTTGTCGGAAAGTCCGACCGTGTGTATGCTCCATCGAACATTTGCTGTCGGAATTTCCATCCACAAATATTTGATAGCAGGTTCTCCAATTTTCCACCAACAAAACTTTGTTGTCAGAATTCCCGATCGTGTGTACACAAGTCCGTTGCACAAAAGTTCATGCATGCTCTGAATCAAGCAGAAGGAGCCGCGCTGGCTATTGAACTTCCTTTTTCTCGTCTTGTACGTCACTGCGTTTCCACGTTCGGAATTTTGGGCCAACATTTGTGTGACCGTGTGTATGCAAGACAAGTTTGAGCCAACATCCTTTGGAAAAAAATCCACGGTTTTGTTGTCGGAAAATCTGATCGTGTGTACGTGGCATTAGTTTTTCATTTCTGTCTGTGAACCATTGGGGGGAATTTTCCCCCATTTCCTGTTCCTGTGACACGAGCACAAGGATTAAAGGGGCAGTAGGCACTAATTCGCTAAAACACAGAGAGCACTAAAAATATCAATCCCTACTTCACAATATCGAAAATGTGTTTTTGTCGGATTTCCTATCACTTTCTGTCCAGATAGAAAACAAAGGGAAATCTCTCTAGTAGGGGTATGACCAACAGTAAGAACAATGAAGAGGTTCTAACACTTTACCATTCTATCCACAAGCTATAAAACATTTTGGCTGCATTTGGACTTTTTGTTTCTGCTATAGCAGCTGGCAGTTAGTCTAACATTTCACTACAAGCTGCTGGCTATACAGTGTCGCCGATAAGGCAGTACAGCCAGCCCTCTTGTACTGGGCCCAGACCCCATCAGTTCAAAAGGGGGGCCCAAGCACCTGCTGAGCAGTAGGTCCGGCTGTACTGTCTTACTGCCGACACCGATCCTCTTCTGCCTCCCCCGGCAGCATTTCCAGCTTTTCCTCTTCTTTCTCCCTTTGGCTGCATTGCAGGGAGATTGGTTCTAGCACATGCACCCATTCCATCTGCTGTCCAGGCTGCCCTGTGTGCCCCTTCCCCCCGCAGTGCTGCTGGCTTCCCTCCTGCCCTGCTGGCAGCCAGCTGCTGCGGGTGCACAGGGGGATGCTTCAGGATGTAGGATGGGCAAAGGGGTTGGTAAATATGTAATTTACTGGCCCTTTCCATTCCTGAATGAACACAGTGAACGATCGGCACCAATCACTCTTGTGTCCATTTGTCACTGAAGCATAATAAACTGTGTTTATTATGCTTCAGTTTATGAATGAGCAGGAAGCCTCCAAGCACTACCTATTCATTCATCTGTGCAGCTGAGGCTACAGAGAAAGAGATTGTCCTCAGTCACTTTCTGCCAGGGGAAAGGGACCCTGGCAGGTAGGCTGAATGGGGCCCCGTGATTTCTAACAGCAGCCCTGTGGCTATATAGTAGAAGTGGTACAAATGGCTATAAAGCAAATCAATCACTTGTACATTTTGGGGAATGTGAAGCCATCTGCCCCTGAATGACACCCCCCCCCACCACCCCGAGCTCACCTGTTTCTCCTGGGTGCCCGAGATCTCCATGGCAAGTGGCAGGTTGGAGAGCGACGAGAGATTAAATGTATATAGAGAGAAGAAATCGTGGACCTGGACAGAGCATCCCATCCTACTCAAAGTATAAATATTAAAGTTAATTTGGCAAAAAAAATCAAACAATTTAATCAAAATTAAATATACAAAAGCACACCCATCCCCAACCTATTAAAAATAGTTCCCCCCATACACACCTCTGACCTCCCTTGAATCAGATTACTTGCAAACCCAGTCTTCCTGCACTTCAAATGTTCCATCAAGTAAATTTAATCCTCAGACATTGCATGGTCCTAGACCATATAGGAGTAATATCTGCTGCTTTGGCTAGTCCAGTTCCCAATGTAAACAGCCCACATTTAGACATGGCAATTAGTTTCATCACAAATTTGTGTTTTGTAAAAATTCGGCATATTTAATTTCCGAATTACTGAAAGTCCGCTTAACAAATTTTTTCAAAAACAAATTTTCGAAAAGAATGAAGATTCAAAAGAACGAAAATCCGAAATTCGAAAATAAAAAAAAATCTGAAAATTCTGAAATCTGAAAGTATGAACGAAAATCCGAAAATTCGAAAGAACGAAAGTAAGAACGAAAATCTGAAAATTCAAAAAGAAATAAAATCCGAAAATAAGAACAAAAATCTCAAAGAACAAAAAACATTCTATTATAATTAACCATGTTAGCCCCGGAAGGATTTACCCCCTTAATGACCAGGCCATTCTTTGCGATACGGCACTGCGTTACTTTAACTGACAATTACGCAGTCGTGCAACGTTGTACCCAAACAAAATTGATGACCTTTTTTTCCCCACAAATAGAGCTTTCTTTTAGTGGTATTTGGTCACCTCTGCGTTTTTTCTTTTTTTGCACTATAAAAAAAAAAAAAAAGCAACAATTTTGAAAAAAAACAACAATAATTTTGAATTTCTGCTATAAAACATATCCAATAAAAATATGTAAATAAATCTAATTTCTTCATCAATTTAGGCCAATTTGTATTCTGCTACATATTTTTGGTAAAAAAAAATGCCAATTAGCGTATATTGATTGGATTGAGCAAAAGTTATCTACAAACTATGGGATAGATTTAGGGACTTTTTTTTTACTAGTAATGGCAGCGATCAGCAATTTTTAATGGGACTGTGACATTGCAGCGGACAAATTGGACACTAAGTGACACTTTTTGGGGACAAATAGGGAAGGGAACACATTTAACCCTTTGATTGCCCCTGATGTTAACCCCTTCCCTGCCAGTGTCATTTATACAGTGATCAGTGCTAAAAACAAATGCACTGACACTGTATAAATGACACTGACAGGGAAAGGGGTTAACATCAGGGGCAATCAAAGGGTTAAATGTGTTCCTTTCCCTATTTGTGCTTTCTTACTGTGTGGGGGATGCTGACACTAGACGAAGAGAGAGATCAGTGTTCCTGATTAGTAGGAATCACAGATCTCTCTCTCCCTCTGTGACAGAACAACCATCTGCTTTGTTTACAGATCAGATCACCATTCTGTCATTCCCCCGAATGATAGCGCTGATTGGCTCCTCTGATTTCCTTTCAAATTTGGCTGAACGTAACAAATACAAATTTATCCAAATTTAAGAATTATCAAAATAACGAATACCGCATCTATATGAATGGAACGTAACAAATTACATATTTTTTTCAAATTTACGAATTATCGAAATAACGAATACCGCATCTATACGAATGAAACGTAACAAATTGAAATTTTTCAGAATTTATGAATTTATTCGAAATAACAAATATCGATCAGAACGAAAACGAACAAGAACAAATTTTTCAGCAGTGCACATGTCTACCCACAAGATCTCAGATGCAGTTATCCAAGACCTCTCCTCAGGACCAAACCCTTTCCAATGTACGAGGTACTGAAGAATACCTCTACGGAGCCAGGAATCCAGAACTTGACTAACCTCGTACTTTAGATTATCCTCAGAGACCGAAACCGAGGTAGGGAGAGGACAAGAGGACTTATTGAGGACTAAAGTCTTCTTAGGAATGGGTAAGGGCATGAGAAAACCATCAGGAGTCTGAGCAGGCTCCCCCAGACCCTTAAAGATGAGCTGGACATCCAGCACAGGACCATCAGACTGGGCAAATTTCAGTGGATCCCTGAGGTCAGGTTGATTAGAAGGTGACGTGTCACAAGAGTCAAGCTGGATAGCTGAAACACAAGCAGAATGCAGAGAGCCCAGAAAGAAACATTGAAAACCCCACCTGGCCAAATGAGACAGTCTATCCAAAGGATGGATTGAGCCTCTTAAACAGATTTGAATGGACGATGTAGTAGTAGGGTGAGGCCAGGTTACAGAAGGTTCTGAATAAGAAGAAGCAGGAAGCCCACTGGGCATAGGCTGGACTGGCATAACTGGTGCAGAGGCCGACTGAATAGCATCGCCAGGTGAAGCGACTACCACAATCGAATCGCAGCGCGTACCGACTGTGGAACTGGTGGACGAGTTAGCCTGGGTGTGCGTCCAAGGGAGTTTAGGGACAGCCAAAGGTGATTATGCAAACTGGAGTGAATGATCGGCTCAGGTTCATAGGTGAGCTCCTCATCCAGAGTGCCACATGACCTAGAAAGTGTATCAGTCCGACTATTGCAGGACACGCCCCAGAAATCGCTATATACAGCAAGAAGAGTAGAAGATACTGGTATGGTGGCAACAGGAAGTTTCTCCTTTGGGGCAACCTTGAGTAGGCAAGAAGAGGAACAGGAGGAACCCCAAGGCAGGATCTGTCCAGCAGTCCAGTCAATGTGTGGGGAATGGAGCCGTAACCAAGGAAGACCTAATATGATAGGAGATGAAGCATTAGGTAAGACAAGGAAGGATATCCACTCCTGGTGGAGTGTCCCTATCGACATCTTAACAGGGAGGGTCTGGAAGCGGTTAGGGCCCCCTGGGAGAATGGTGCCATCACTCGCCAAGACCACCAATGGCGTTGTGAGGGGCAAAAGAGTAAGTCTCATGGAAGATGCAGTTTCCCAATCCATGAAATTGCCAGCGGCTCCGGAATCCAGATGACCGAATGAGAGGAACGTCGACATGAAGAAACACAGAAAGGAGAAGGTGAAGGTGATATTTCAGGGTCTAATACTCCACCTTCCAGATTTATTAGCCCCGAGCATTTTTCCGGATGAAGACAACAGTGTCACGAAAATGACCTTTGACCCCACAGTAGAGGCACAGGCCCAGAGTTCTGTGCCTAGCATGTTCTTCAGAAGATAACTTGGTCCGGCCCAGCTGCATAGGTTCCTCAGCAGACAAGGGGAGCTCCTCGGGTCGAAGAGAAGGAACAGGGAGCTCAGGCTGCCTAAAGAACAGGGAGTGCTGGCGTCTTTTTTCCATGGCCCTCTCCTGAAAGCGAATATCGATCTGGTTACACAAGGTGATGAAACCGTCCAGATCAGCAGGGAGGGATCTTCCTGCTAATTCATCCTTTACTCTATCAGAGAGGCCATGTAAAAAGGTTGCAACTAGGGCCTCATTATTCCAGCTCAGCAGTCAAAGAACGAAAATGAAGAGCGTACTGTCCCACAGAAGCGAACCCTTGATGGAGACGCAAAAGAGCGCTGGCCGCTGAGTAGGCACGGTACCTCGAAGATATTCCAAAAAAGTTTCAAGAAATCAGACAGGCTAGAAACCACTGGATCATTCAGTTCCCACAGAGGAGCAGCCCAGGCTAATGCCTCATCGACAGGAGGGATATAATATAGGCTACCTTCGCCCGATCGGACAGGAAGTTTTGGGGCTGGAGTTCAAAATGAATTGTGCACTGGCTAAGGAACCCCCTGCAGGCCTTGGAGTCCCTAGAGAAGTGGCCCGGAGCTGGCAGTTGTAATGAATGTGTGGCTGCGACTGGTGCGATAGGTGCAGCAGCAGATAGCGGTTGAGGTTGTTGAACCAGGGGTCCTAATGAGGCCTGAACCTGTTCAAAATGGGAGGCCAAATCCTGAAGGAATCGCATCACCTGGGTCTGATTAAATTCCTGGGTCTCAAGTCTGCGGACTATGCCTTGCAATGGATCAGCTGCAGGAAGCGGCATGTCAGCCGGGTCCATGACTTATCAAACTGTCAGGTCACCTGAGACCAGGTGACAGACACACTCTGTAGGAGTCAGGAGTGCACCGCTAAGGTAGTGGACCCTAGGACTGACTGCTGCGGATTGAACCCTGGGAGGTTCAGGAAGCAGGTCTACTAGATCACTAACACAGATCCCAGTGGGAGCTAGAGCATAGATTCCCCAGGACACGGAGTCTAAGAGCCAGCAGGTGTTCAACGGAGCCCCTAGTGGTGATGATGGACTGCGCTGCAGTCTGGCTTCATGTCGCGGCCCCAAGGGTCTCACAGCTCATGCTCACGGTAGACTACAGGAGATAGAGGAAGGAAGCAGCAGGCTGGAACAACAAGGATAGTAAGGGGATAAGCCAAGATCGGGGCAACTAGCAGACAAGGACAAGAGAGTACACGCCAAAGGTTCAGGGTCACAGGCAAACAGGCATAGTCGGGGACACGCCAAAAGGTCAGGGTCACGAGCAAACAGGAATAGTCGAGAACAGAGACAAACGTAGAGCACACAGCAAGCAGGAACCCAAACAGACAATGGTTGATCAGTAAGGTTGGCTTGCAATGCACAGGTTAATATAGTGTTCCAATATAGAGGCTGAGGTGGAGCTATGCTGAGGGAAGATTATATATGCAGTCAGGTGAGAGTGGCTGGCCTTTAAAGGGACACATGGAGAGAGGTAAGCTGACAGACACACATTACTGCATAACCATGACAGTTCTCCCTTTCAAGAGCCAAGCCATCAGCTTGAAGAAGCCGGGATCTGAGTGGCAGACTGGGCCCTGAAGGAGAAGGTCCTGCTGGATTGGAAGATGCTGAGGGGGGGCTATGGACCAATTTCCCAGGGAAGGGAACCAGGTCCTCTTGGGCCACCATGGGGCGATCAGAATCAGTCTGCAGTCAGAATCAGAGACTTCGTTTCTGCAGTATCCTCGGGATTAGAACTAAGGAGGGAAAGGCATATGCTAAGCAGAAGTCCCAAACTTGGGCCAGCGCGTCTACCCCCTCTGAATCCCTTTCCCGAGAGAGTGAGAAGAATCACTTCACTCTTCTGTTCCTTCTGCGGGCGAAGAAGTCGATCTCTGGGTTGCTGAAGTGCCGGCACACAAGGGAGAGCACTTTGGGATTCAATGCCCACTCCCCATGGTGAATCGGCTGCCGACTGAGATAGTCCGCTTCAACATTATATGTCCCCTTTATATGTAGAGCTGAAATAGAGGGGATTCGTTGCTCTGCCCACCCGAGGATTTCCAGAGCCAGGATCAGAAGAGCGCGAGACCTGGTGCCTCCCTGATGATTCAAGAATGCTACCACGGTTGCATTGTCGGAAAGGATCTGGACCTCTCGGCCCCTGATTCTTTCTTCAAAGGCCCTTTCTGACTGCCATGAGTTCTCGAAAATTGGGGGAAGCATTCCTCTGACCCTGGTTCCAGGCACCCTGAGCTCGAAGTTTCTCTAAGTGGGCCCCCCAACCCCAGGCACTTGCATCCATTGTTATCCTGAGGGGTTGGAGTTGACATCAAAGGTGGCCCTTCTGCAGCCTCTGAGGGTAGAGCCACCACTGTAGAGACTCCAGGGTACTCACTACCTTTGCCAGTGCTGCACTCTCTGCTCCGAGGGGATTGCGAACCTTAGAAAAGCCTGGTGTTCTGGAAAGATAGGGACGTGGAGATAGGCATCCTTCAAGACAATTGTTATCATGAATACGTCCTTGAGAAGGTGCTTTCTAAGAGTATAAACTCTTTCCATGCGGAACCTCCTGTACCGCAGGAAAGCATTTAGCCTCTTTAAAATGTATTATGAGACGGTACCTTTGGGACTACGAAGATGTGCGAGTAGAATCCCTGCCCGCATTTTCCCCGCTCCTGGAGGAAAAACGCTGCCACCATTTTCTTGAAGCCGGAAGTGACGCGGGAATGCGGCATCGTCATTTCGAGAGCTGGAAAGGAAGCCACGTCATTGCTCTTCCAAACGCTGGATAGATGGCACCGGGCTCTGTAGGAGAACTGCCGACCGTGCCATCTTCTCACTGCCAGACATTCGCGTGACCCAGCAGGAGCCTCTAGAAGTAGGGGAACACCGTGAGAGCCACCGCTATAGATTCCGGTGTTCCCCATGGGAAAAAACTGACTGCTAGCTCCCCTATTAAACAGATGCCCAGTAAGGGGGAGGGAGCAGAAAAGTGGTCCCTGAAGTTCTGGGTACCCCACTGTACCCAGGGTCCTTCAGTACTCAGGGGGCTCTTCCAAATTTGCTGCCCCCCTGAGAGAAAGGGAGACCCCCAGAAAGGAAAGATATCCTACGGGACAAAAAAGCTTCACAAGCTTGTGGTCTGGCTCCCAGGAGGAGACCACCAGCCCCAGCCTTCGGGTCTTTCTTGGGAAAAAAATAAACGGTTTCGCTGTGGGGACACAATCAAGAACTGAGAAGTACAGGGAGGGCCGGGGGTTTTAACCTCTTTGTTGATTGTGTTTGCTGTCAGGTGGGACCAGTTATCTCTCAGGGTGCCGTCCTGGAAGACGACTTGAGAAGTACCTAATAATTTGGGGTGTACTTGGATTGAGCATGCATCTGCAAAACAAATTATTAACAAAACACATAAAACATAAAAATTTGCTACAAATTTTATTGGTCAACAAAACAGGACTTGGAAAAGAGCAAGGAAAGCAAAAAACACATGTATGTTAATTTGAAACACTAACATAATGTGGTTTTGAGGTCTGACCATTTTGCAGAGGAAATTAACAGGAGTTAAAAGGACTGCGCCCACAAACGGACAGTCTCTTAAGAATTTAAACATTTAGTAGTCACAACATCTTGAGGAAGATTATGCAAAATATTGTAGCACAGGCGATTAAATCAAAGTGAAACTAACAACCTACAAACAACACAGATTGACAACATCAAAAATATTTCAGTGAAAAATATCCCCCCCCCCCAAAAAAAAAACCAAAAAAAAAAACAAATGTAAAAGATACTTGCTCTAAAACACATCTGTTTTGCAAAGACATGACAAACAAAATACAAAGATAAAATACATGTGTTACAAACTCTATAGGGACACCCAAATGTACTCTCTTGCCACACACGTACACGCACCATAAAACAATCTTGCCTCTTTTCAGGGCAAGGTAAAGAATGCTATCTGCAAGCTTTATAAACATAGCTTTGTGTGCTAATGAGGCAATTGATAACTCATGCACAGTCCATGAAACACACAAAATGCAAGTTCACCCAATGTAGAGACAGAACTTCAAAGTGGTACACCTCTTAAGGATGTCCTTAAATTACTAACCCAAAAAATACACCCTCTGAGCATGCCCAGAATAATCCAAGTGCTGTTCACAAACAAAAAGCACAAAAAACCCAGTCTTTGAGCATGCCCAGACCAACCCAAATGCATGTCACACATCAAAGGCCACAGAAAAAAAAAACAGTCTCAGAGCATGCCCAGAACAACCCAAATGCAGCTAGCACAAAATAAGCCACTCCTCTGTCCAAAATTAAGCACATCATCCAGCATGCTACGAAATTACAGATGGGACAAACACCCCTGGTCCATGGGCAAAAGTTATACAACAAATACCATTGCAGTCTTTGGGAACTTACTTGTTTATTTTGCGAGTCCCCACTTGACTGGCTTATATTTTAGTTATTGGCCTTAAAATGGGTATGGGGGGCCCAGGTCCCACCCTGAGGGACATATATCAATGTCACCAATTTGGACAACCCCAAAAACGAAACAAGGAGAAGTGCCTTTAAAAATGCAAAATTGCTTAAAAGCTAGTAACTTGGGGGGGGGGGGGCTTACTCTGCCTCTAAAGTGGTACATCTGTTGCATGTATCCAAAATGCTGCTTCAAATATGTACGTCTTTAGAGAAAAATTACAAATATACATTGTAGCTGCAAGATTTTAACCCAATACAAAAAATAGCCTGTCCCCCCCCCTAATACATACAATGCCATTTGGGCCTGTTAAGGCTTAAAATGAGAACCCCCACGTGAAAAATATCACCCCAAACTCAAAAAATATTTGTTGTATGCTCTGAAAAAGGATGTGGTTTGGATTGGTGAAGGCAGCTCACAGCCTTTGGCCGAATAGAGTGTGGAGTTTCCCTTTAAAAGCAAAAGTTAGTCCATGGAAATCCAAGGGGTTAGAGGGGGGAGACAAGAGCATTGGAGAATAGAGTGTGGAGTTCTTTAAAAGCTAGCCCAAGGAAATCATATGCATTAGAGGGGGAAGGTTAAATGCCATTTTAGGAGGAGCTAGAGGAGCAAGAGTCTTTTTTCATAATTTTAACAAGGTGTATGTCACATGTTGGCAACGTAACATGCTAACATGACCCGTGTGCAAATTTCCTTAAAAAAATACATAAAGGTGAACCAGTGTAAAAAAAAAATGTCAAGTTTAGAGTTGCGCCCGTTCAACCCATGCAATTGCATGTACGCTGCTTAACATTTACTAAGATTTTGGCCACGCAGTGAACAAACGCATTTGAACGAGCGCAAGAGCCACTTGCGTATGCGCACTGCTTACACTGATCTCACACAGTTCGAAACGTACTTGCAGGCACAGCAGGCTTTCTCTGAAAAAGTTACTTTCTCATTCTATTTTGGGCATATTTGTTACTTGGGCAGTTGTTACTAAACATCCTCACATCACCCCACATCACCCCATAATATTGGCATCTCCATCTTCTGTTAATATTAAATTGAAGATGCCGTGCGCCATGTCCATAGTGGTGCACAGATTGCATTCTCCCGTGTGCCAAGATTGCTGTAGTAAATGAGGGATTTGTGCTCTATTCCTGGCACACCGTTTTGTAAATATGAAAATTTGTGTTGCGCCTCGCCGTGCGCCTCTACTGGTGGCGTGCGACTTTCGGAAATCAGCCCCATAGATTGAACTCCTTTCTGGTTCTCGGTGTCTGAACATATTTCAAACTACCCATACATTCCCAAACTTTCATGCAGGGAGGCCACACACCAGAAGGCTCCATAATCACTCATGTGGCCATACCACATAGCTGAGAGGGGCAGGGTTCATCTGGTGATGTTAGTGAACATCTATTTGCTTATCTCCCCTGTAAAGAATGAAAACAGAAGCGTTCAGCTCTGAGCACTTCTGGGTTCATAGCTGTCAAACCATGGCTCCTCTGGTTAGGAAAACAGATTGAGCATAGCCTGTGCTGTATCAGCTTTAACAGAGTACAGATGTTATGTTAAAAGCAGTGGTGGCCTGTCCATATGGGACGACGCCCCCCTAATCTGTGCGCCCAACCCCTAAGCTACATGCAGGGCGTGGACGCGTCGATTTCAATGGGTTTTTTTTTTAAGAACACGATTAGAGCCTGAAGCTCTAATTAGCCTCCAAAAAAGGGTGGGCTAGGGACGAAGAGCACTGCGCCCTGAGCCCACCCAGTTGTGTTGTAGCAAATTATTATTTGCTGTCTTCCTGTTTCTCCACCCGGCCAATCAGGAAGCAGGTCCTGAGACCCGATTGACTGGGGAGTCTGAAGACCCCTTTGGCCGGGAGGCAGCGACCGCCGGGACACAAAGGAGACAGAGGGGGGAAGCAGCAGCGACCTAGATGGGGTAAGTGCCAATTGATCGGCGAGCGAGTGAGCAGGCGACCGGGAGAGGGGGGGGTACAGTGGGCTGGTGCGACCAGGGGGGGTAGATGTCTCAGGTTTGTTTGCCGCCCCCCCCCCTGACAAGTGGAGCACTAGCTGCCACTGGTTATCTAGTAATTAGAACCTGTCACCTACAATATACTATCACATTAGGAGCTTGTCATATTTGCTACCTATTTACTCAAGCCAAGCTTATTGTCATGGTCTAGCCTGCAGATTTCTGTTTTCACCTTTGGGCGTCGCCTGCTCTACTGTAGGTTTATGTCCTTTCCCTTCAATTACTTCCTGGGTCACCTCCCTGCTTTCTTCCCTATATATACACGTGCTCAGTGCAGCGCTCCTTGCCTGAGCAACCTCACAGTTCTCTGAGCAACTATCTGGTTACTACTTGTGTAGCATGTCTGCCTACTAGTGTACCGATCCTGGCTTTGTCTACTGTCTATGCTTGTCTGACACCCACCCTGACCTTGGCTTGTTTCCTGGTTTTCCCTTCAGTCTCCTGTTGTTGTAATCTGCACTCACTAAGAGGTTTCTGCATTCTCAGCTGGGCATACCTGGGGCCCCCGAACCTTGTTGCAAATATCTTGTGACAACAATTTGCACTACCTTTAGTTTGGGTCCTCCCCAAAACCATATTAGACCCTTATCCAGGAATGCTTTTCCCCCTCCTGAACCAAACCAGGCCAAATTACCTCAACCTTGGTGGAGACGTGTTGATGGAGACAAGAGCCTCATCCCCAGAACCCGAGCCCAGTGGCTGAATCTAGAAGCCCTCTTTGGAACAAGAAGGCCTCAAGATATCTAGCCCTCCCAACTCAATGAATGAGTATATAGTACCCCTTGTTACCCATTTGCAAAAAAGTAAAATGGTAAATAAACACACATACTATAGAAAAAGTTCTTTATCTAACCAAAAAAAACAAAACAATAAATAAACATTGTCCCCACATGTAAATCCATCATCCAGTGAGTAGATCCATCATCAATTATGATAAACGACTCACACCACGGCCATGTGCTCAATGTTAACAAACTAGCCAAGGAAGCAGGCAGACATCATTATCCAGGTTGGTTCAACTCATGGTTGACTTGAACTCAAAGCTCATCCCTAGTTGTGCCTAACTCTTGTGTTGCTGTCTGTGACTACATTGTGGACATTTGCCTTCACTTTCTGTCTTAGTGACACCAGTTCAGGAAATGTAAAGCAATGGTGTAACTATGAATGAAACAGGCAAAAACAAAAAGCTGTACCCATTGAAAGGTGTTCTCATTACAAGGGTAAATCTCACACAAACAACAAAAGCCGATGTTCAAGCCTAAAACTAAAAAAAAGTTTTGTAACTGGGCCTTCAAAGGACCATATACAAAAAAGATTTAATGTAAAGATATGGCTGAATATGTGATAATCTCTCTGTGTGTAGCAAGCCAATTATTCCTTTAGGAGGCCAGTGTCTACATCACAGGGATTGATTGGGTTGGGACAAGTTGCTACATTTTGCTGATCTGTGCTGATTAAGCTCAAATTAAAGAGATAACCTGCTGGTTCTGTCTCATAGATACCAATGGGAAGATTGCCCAACATGCACTAAATAATAGATGTGTGTGTCAAGTGAACAGATCATACAAGATTCAGTGCTATGCAATCCTACTTCAGCCAAGTACGTTCAGTAGATGTACGTATCTCAGGGACGTCTGGGTTTCCAATGTTAGTGAAGGAAATCTGGATTGTTGGAGGTCTTGTATTTCAAGCCAGCGTTATACTGGAGCTGTTTATAAGCATGTATAGATGGTTCCTAGCAGAAATGTTGGTCCTGATATCACCTGGATGTTCAGTTTCTGCTAGTCTCCTTTCTTTCCCAGAACTAGTGATGTATGACACACAACTCATGGCAATGAGAAGTTTGAATTTGCTTACTTACCTCTCCTACAAAAAATGTCTGCCACAAAGTCTTCAACTCAATCCCGATGGTTTTGGAAACTCCTGGAACTCTTGTGCCAAAAAAGGCCCCTTGTTGGTTTAAGTTTGGATATTAAGGAACAGAGATGGATGTACCTTTCATCCACTATAATGTATTTCCAGCTCATTTACTGGCAAATTATTGTGATTTTCATGAACTTACTGACAATGGACCTGCTATATATCAAAATATGTGTTTATCCGCTTGCCGAATACCTCATGCAGCTATACTGTGGCAGAATGGCATGGCTGCTCAAAACCCCGTCATGTGTGTACGTCATCCTCTTTCCTCATCGGGTCCCCTGCTGCACAGCAGGAGACCCGATGCGTGTGGCCAGCAGCCACGATCACCGCCGGCCACGTGCGATCGCACGCATGAGAGCCAACACGGAATTTGTGTGTGTAAACACACAAATCCTTGTTCTGTCAGGGGAGAGGAGACCTATCATTTTTTCCTACTAAGTAGGAACAACAATAGGTCTCCTCCCCTAGTCAGTTCTACCCCCTTACAGTTAGAACACATTGAGGGAACACAAATTTAACCCCTTGATTGCCCCCTAGTGTTAACCCCTTCCCTACCAGTGACATTTACACAGTATCCAGTGCTTTTTTTATATGTGAATGGTCCCAAAAATGTGTAAAAAGTGTCCGATATGTCAGTGCAATTTCGCACTACCGCTAAAAATAGCAAATCTCCGCCATTACTAGTAAAAAAGAAAAAAATAATAAAAATGCCATAAAAATGCCATAAATCTTTCCCATAGTTTGCAGACACTATAACTTTTGGGCAAATCAATCAATATACGCTTATTGCAATTTTGTTACCAAAAATATGTAGAAGAATATATATTGGCCTAAACTGATGAAGAAATTTGTTTTTTAAAAACATTTTTGGGGATATTTATTATAGCAAAAAGTAAAAAATATATATATATTTTTTTTTCAAAATTGTCACTCTTTTTTTGTTTATAGCGCATCAAATACCATCAAAAGAAAGCTCTATTTGTGGGAAAAAAAGGACGAAAAAAATAGTTTGGGTACAGCATTGCATGATCGCGCAATTGTCAGTTAAAGCGACACAGGGGGTAAATCTTCCGGGGCTGAAGTGGTTAAAGTTCTCAACATTAAATGTCCAGGGGGACCAAGAACTACAGATGCTGATCAAGACCATGGAGCAGAAAGATCTACAATAAGAGAGGACTTCATGTCATGTTAAACGGCTTCTGTAACATGTGAAACTTCTGTTTTCCCAAGTGGGCATACTGGTGAACAAGGTAGTAGATGCATTTGTATTGGAGCACGTGGCCCTCTGTCCATTACACCAAATAACATACAGGCAATGGTGGAGTTGCAGACACATGACATCCCTTCACTCTCCTCAATTGAATGCAGCAGCTGGTAATTTACTTCAGTTGTATTTCGGTGTATCGTAAAGGCAGATCAGATCATTACAACTTGTGATACTATTAGTTACACGCCATTATTCAATATTATAATTGTGCACATATGTGTCTGAAACAAAATAATTAAAAAACCCACCAAACTGATTTTCCATAAACACTTTCTGAGTAGGACTTGGACAGTATTTATTTTATTAAGATGTGAATTTAGTTTCATTTGATGAAAACTATTTTAGGAATCCTTATCAATTCTTTTAACAATTCCTAGATTTTAGTGGGGATCTGGCTGCTAGTCTGACCCCAGCGATGCTGTTGAGTAAAGTGGGTGCTGCATTTTCTCTGCTCTCGGCTGTTTGCTTCTCCCATCCACAGCACTGAGCTGGTTCTGGTTCATGTACTCTTGCACACAGCAGATGATTGACTGTCTGCTGTACCCTTCTCCTCAGGGAAAGCCTGAGAAGAAGGGTACAGCAGGCAGAGTAGGTGTGGATGAGCTCTGGGTTCAGTTCAACTCATATTTAGACTAAATTTTGCTTGTTTGAAGGTGCAGCAAATGGCCAAACTCTGATTGCTACTTATTGTGACAGCTTCATGCTCAGGCTGGTTGTATTACTACCGTTGCTAAATGTGACAGCTTCCCATCTAGGCTGGTTGTTATTAAGCTGGCAACCGCTGGCACTCTAACAACCAGTGACTCATCCCTGCCTGGTCCATTCAGCTGTGAGCTATGGATTAGATACCCAGCAGACAGGTGAATATATACAAAAGAATGGAGTAAAAAAAAAAAAAAAATGTTGTGGGATCCCCTAAACTCATACCCAAAACAAACCCACAAAAATAGCTAGGAGACCCCCAAATTCTCTTTTGAGTTTCATATGGATTTTAAAGGGTAACCCAGTGCAAAAAACAAGAAAATAAAAGTGTGGGGCCTTCCCAAAATCCTTACCAGAGCCTTGCCTGAGCATGCAGCCTGGCTGGCCAGGGGTGGATTGACATGGTTAAGAACTATACCAGGCCACATGCCCTAAACATGGGGAGGGTAATTTGCCAGGGGGGCTCTCTTGGAAAGCAGCTTGCCCACAATGTTGACGTGGACAAGGGCCTTATCTCTGCAACCTTGGGCCCAGTAGTTCTGGAGGTCTGCGGGTTGGGGGCTTATTGGAACCTGGAAGCCCCCTTTAAAAATAAGGGTGCCCCTAGATCCTGGTCTTCCCCTATGTGAATGAGTAAGGTGTACAAAGTAATCCTATTTATTCACAAAAAAATGAATTAGTAAATAAAGAGATCACACACTTTGACAAGTCCTGAAAAAAGTCCTACGATGTAAGTCCATCAATAATCACATCATCCAGCGATGCAGATCCTCATCAATCAATGCCTGCTGATCTACTGAAAGTAATAATTTAATAATTTCCCATTGGGATTATTAAAGTATTCTGAATCTGAATAATGCACTAACCAGTTGATGTATCCAATCCTGACACCTGCTTACCATGGATGACAACACCCTAGCTGAAAGCCAAATGTTAACAAAAGGGTGGGGTCTCCTGGGTGACAACATTGACCAAATATGGACATGACCATATTTGGTTAGTGACGTCATGGATTTGGCTCCTATCCTCTGTCCTGCTGAACCCCATCCACTGCCCAATTAACCCCTGTCCTCAGCCCCACTCACCCCTGCATAGCCACCAGAGACTTCGCATAAAAAAAAAAACAGAACCAGAACCAGACACCCCGCATAGCCACCAGAGACCCCACATAGTCACCAGAGACCCAGCATAGCAACCAGAGACCCTGAATAGCCACTTGAGCCTATAATCACTGAAAACCTTTACTGTAGATCTCCGTGTGAAAACTTACTTAAAGTGGGGTTCCACCCAAATTTTGAACAATATCTGTATGTATTCTCTTCCTTGCCTAGATGCTGACATGCCGTTTAAAAAAATTGAAATCGCCGTAATTACCTTTTATTTTTCTATTCTTCTTTGCACTTCCTGGTTCTCCTCCCGTGGGAGTAGGCGTTTTTCTAGCCTCTCCCAGACTCCTGGGAGCTAGTCTCAGGCTTCCCAGGATGCCACTGAGCATGTGCGGGAATGAGCGGTGAATGCTGGGAGCACAGCATTCACCACATCCAGGAAATAAATGCTTGTGGGCTTAAAATGCCCACAATGAAGATGGAAACCGCCTGCAGTGAATAATATAAGTTATTCTTTCCGACGAAATCTGACACAGGCGGACATATTACACACAATATGCGAGTATGTAATGCTGAGAAGAAAAGTTTGTGATTGCTCATCGCAAGGGGGCATTACAGAATGGCTCAGAGTGTGAGCAAGTGGAACAAAGACAGGTATAGTATTTTCTTTTTTACTGAGCCTTTAGCATTAGCGCAAAAGAAAGCTTAAGCAGGCAAAGTGCCAATGGATGGCACTGAGAGTCCAGAGATGCTAGGAGAGCTGTGGGGGTTGGAAAGGCAGTTGCGCTTTTACTATGCATGAGGTTTAATAAAAAAACAATCAAAGCTTTATATGTGCCATGTAGTGATATCTGGAGTCCAAAAGGTAGACACTCTTGAATGTGTTGGTCTTTGATCAGACTTCAGCAGATTATTTCACTTTAAAGGGGTGTTGTACAGCAGCACAGGCAGTGGAAAAGGTGAGTATTTTTACTATTTTTGGAGGGATAGCTTTTAGGACAATTTCATTTTCATGACAGGGCCGCTTTAGGAAGGGATCTTATCCTACAAGTGCCTTTCCTTGACCTTCTCCTGTACCATATTCCCCATAACCACCTTTATATTTCTAAATGTCCTACGCTGTATTCTTCACCCTCCTTCCATTTTGTTCTCCCCTGCAGTAAGCAAACATCTGAAGATCTATTCTCACTCTTTTGACGTTAAAATTTCACATTATCTATGTATTTTTTGCTTACCGCTTTTGCCCACTGGATATTAAGGAACAGAGATGGATGTACCTTTCATCCACTATAATGTATTTCCAGCTCATTTACTGGCAAATTATTGTGATTTTCATGAACTTACTGACAATGGACCTGCTATATATCAAAATATGTGTTTATCCGCTTGCCGAATACCTCATGCAGCTATACTGTGGCAGAATGGCATGGCTGCTCAAAACCCCGTCATGTGTGTACGTCATCCTCTTTCCTCATCGGGTCCCCTGCTGCACAGCAGGAGACCCGATGCGTGTGGCCAGCAGCCACGATCACCGCCGGCCACGTGCGATCGCACGCATGAGAGCCAACACGGAATTTGTGTGTGTAAACACACAAATCCTTGTTCTGTCAGGGGAGAGGAGACCTATCATTTTTTCCTACTAAGTAGGAACAACAATAGGTCTCCTCCCCTAGTCAGTTCTACCCCCTTACAGTTAGAACACATTGAGGGAACACAAATTTAACCCCTTGATTGCCCCCTAGTGTTAACCCCTTCCCTACCAGTGACATTTACACAGTATCCAGTGCTTTTTTTATATGTGAATGGTCCCAAAAATGTGTAAAAAGTGTCCGATATGTCAGTGCAATTTCGCACTACCGCTAAAAATAGCAAATCTCCGCCATTACTAGTAAAAAAGAAAAAAATAATAAAAATGCCATAAAAATGCCATAAATCTTTCCCATAGTTTGCAGACACTATAACTTTTGGGCAAATCAATCAATATACGCTTATTGCAATTTTGTTACCAAAAATATGTAGAAGAATATATATTGGCCTAAACTGATGAAGAAATTTGTTTTTTAAAAACATTTTTGGGGATATTTATTATAGCAAAAAGTAAAAAATATATATATATTTTTTTTTCAAAATTGTCACTCTTTTTTTGTTTATAGCGCATCAAATACCATCAAAAGAAAGCTCTATTTGTGGGAAAAAAAGGACGAAAAAAATAGTTTGGGTACAGCATTGCATGATCGCGCAATTGTCAGTTAAAGCGACACAGGGGGTAAATCTTCCGGGGCTGAAGTGGTTAAAGTTCTCAACATTAAATGTCCAGGGGGACCAAGAACTACAGATGCTGATCAAGACCATGGAGCAGAAAGATCTACAATAAGAGAGGACTTCATGTCATGTTAAACGGCTTCTGTAACATGTGAAACTTCTGTTTTCCCAAGTGGGCATACTGGTGAACAAGGTAGTAGATGCATTTGTATTGGAGCACGTGGCCCTCTGTCCATTACACCAAATAACATACAGGCAATGGTGGAGTTGCAGACACATGACATCCCTTCACTCTCCTCAATTGAATGCAGCAGCTGGTAATTTACTTCAGTTGTATTTCGGTGTATCGTAAAGGCAGATCAGATCATTACAACTTGTGATACTATTAGTTACACGCCATTATTCAATATTATAATTGTGCACATATGTGTCTGAAACAAAATAATTAAAAAACCCACCAAACTGATTTTCCATAAACACTTTCTGAGTAGGACTTGGACAGTATTTATTTTATTAAGATGTGAATTTAGTTTCATTTGATGAAAACTATTTTAGGAATCCTTATCAATTCTTTTAACAATTCCTAGATTTTAGTGGGGATCTGGCTGCTAGTCTGACCCCAGCGATGCTGTTGAGTAAAGTGGGTGCTGCATTTTCTCTGCTCTCGGCTGTTTGCTTCTCCCATCCACAGCACTGAGCTGGTTCTGGTTCATGTACTCTTGCACACAGCAGATGATTGACTGTCTGCTGTACCCTTCTCCTCAGGGAAAGCCTGAGAAGAAGGGTACAGCAGGCAGAGTAGGTGTGGATGAGCTCTGGGTTCAGTTCAACTCATATTTAGACTAAATTTTGCTTGTTTGAAGGTGCAGCAAATGGCCAAACTCTGATTGCTACTTATTGTGACAGCTTCATGCTCAGGCTGGTTGTATTACTACCGTTGCTAAATGTGACAGCTTCCCATCTAGGCTGGTTGTTATTAAGCTGGCAACCGCTGGCACTCTAACAACCAGTGACTCATCCCTGCCTGGTCCATTCAGCTGTGAGCTATGGATTAGATACCCAGCAGACAGGTGAATATATACAAAAGAATGGAGTAAAAAAAAAAAAAAAATGTTGTGGGATCCCCTAAACTCATACCCAAAACAAACCCACAAAAATAGCTAGGAGACCCCCAAATTCTCTTTTGAGTTTCATATGGATTTTAAAGGGTAACCCAGTGCAAAAAACAAGAAAATAAAAGTGTGGGGCCTTCCCAAAATCCTTACCAGAGCCTTGCCTGAGCATGCAGCCTGGCTGGCCAGGGGTGGATTGACATGGTTAAGAACTATACCAGGCCACATGCCCTAAACATGGGGAGGGTAATTTGCCAGGGGGGCTCTCTTGGAAAGCAGCTTGCCCACAATGTTGACGTGGACAAGGGCCTTATCTCTGCAACCTTGGGCCCAGTAGTTCTGGAGGTCTGCGGGTTGGGGGCTTATTGGAACCTGGAAGCCCCCTTTAAAAATAAGGGTGCCCCTAGATCCTGGTCTTCCCCTATGTGAATGAGTAAGGTGTACAAAGTAATCCTATTTATTCACAAAAAAATGAATTAGTAAATAAAGAGATCACACACTTTGACAAGTCCTGAAAAAAGTCCTACGATGTAAGTCCATCAATAATCACATCATCCAGCGATGCAGATCCTCATCAATCAATGCCTGCTGATCTACTGAAAGTAATAATTTAATAATTTCCCATTGGGATTATTAAAGTATTCTGAATCTGAATAATGCACTAACCAGTTGATGTATCCAATCCTGACACCTGCTTACCATGGATGACAACACCCTAGCTGAAAGCCAAATGTTAACAAAAGGGTGGGGTCTCCTGGGTGACAACATTGACCAAATATGGACATGACCATATTTGGTTAGTGACGTCATGGATTTGGCTCCTATCCTCTGTCCTGCTGAACCCCATCCACTGCCCAATTAACCCCTGTCCTCAGCCCCACTCACCCCTGCATAGCCACCAGAGACTTCGCATAAAAAAAAAAACAGAACCAGAACCAGACACCCCGCATAGCCACCAGAGACCCCACATAGTCACCAGAGACCCAGCATAGCAACCAGAGACCCTGAATAGCCACTTGAGCCTATAATCACTGAAAACCTTTACTGTAGATCTCCGTGTGAAAACTTACTTAAAGTGGGGTTCCACCCAAATTTTGAACAATATCTGTATGTATTCTCTTCCTTGCCTAGATGCTGACATGCCGTTTAAAAAAATTGAAATCGCCGTAATTACCTTTTATTTTTCTATTCTTCTTTGCACTTCCTGGTTCTCCTCCCGTGGGAGTAGGCGTTTTTCTAGCCTCTCCCAGACTCCTGGGAGCTAGTCTCAGGCTTCCCAGGATGCCACTGAGCATGTGCGGGAATGAGCGGTGAATGCTGGGAGCACAGCATTCACCACATCCAGGAAATAAATGCTTGTGGGCTTAAAATGCCCACAATGAAGATGGAAACCGCCTGCAGTGAATAATATAAGTTATTCTTTCCGACGAAATCTGACACAGGCGGACATATTACACACAATATGCGAGTATGTAATGCTGAGAAGAAAAGTTTGTGATTGCTCATCGCAAGGGGGCATTACAGAATGGCTCAGAGTGTGAGCAAGTGGAACAAAGACAGGTATAGTATTTTCTTTTTTACTGAGCCTTTAGCATTAGCGCAAAAGAAAGCTTAAGCAGGCAAAGTGCCAATGGATGGCACTGAGAGTCCAGAGATGCTAGGAGAGCTGTGGGGGTTGGAAAGGCAGTTGCGCTTTTACTATGCATGAGGTTTAATAAAAAAACAATCAAAGCTTTATATGTGCCATGTAGTGATATCTGGAGTCCAAAAGGTAGACACTCTTGAATGTGTTGGTCTTTGATCAGACTTCAGCAGATTATTTCACTTTAAAGGGGTGTTGTACAGCAGCACAGGCAGTGGAAAAGGTGAGTATTTTTACTATTTTTGGAGGGATAGCTTTTAGGACAATTTCATTTTCATGACAGGGCCGCTTTAGGAAGGGATCTTATCCTACAAGTGCCTTTCCTTGACCTTCTCCTGTACCATATTCCCCATAACCACCTTTATATTTCTAAATGTCCTACGCTGTATTCTTCACCCTCCTTCCATTTTGTTCTCCACTGCAGTAAGCAAACATCTGAAGATCTATTCTCACTCTTTTGACGTTAAAATTTCACATTTTCTATGTATTTTTTGCATACCGCTTTTGCCCACTAAAATTTACCTTGAAGGGAATGTCAGCTGAGAATCTCTTACCTCAAAGACAAATGCTTTGTCTTCTGGGACGATCTCTCAGCCATTCTAATGAAATGTTCCATCCAAGTGTATCCTCTACATTGCATCATGGGGATGCGTCCTTGTGCACTTCGGCTGAATAAATCTGCACAGCTGTTCTTTTCTAAGTTTCAGGCGAACCACGGGCACTGTATTAGGATTCCCCTGTGTACCGTGATTTATGCTTGAATTCAAATACAGCATCTTGATTTTCATGTCATCTCTTTTTGTTGCTGTTTATGCATTTTGTAGCAAAAAAGAACCTAGTAAATAAAGAGATGTTATGTGAAGTATACTTTGGTGGTGTGGAAAATTCTGTGAGCATAGTTACCTATTTGAATCTTTCTAAAAACTTTGCACTAAATGTGTAACTTCAGGAAAATATTCAAGAAAATCACCCTTTAGACCGGTTATGTATTTTTTCACTAATTTTTTTTTTTAAAACTTCTAATATACTAACTTAGTGACAGTGTTGTGAGCTTTTTTTACTCTATTATCTTGTATAGTGCTGGCATTGGTTCTAAAGGCAGAGGGTTTTTATTTTACCTTAATGCATTCTTTGCATAAAGGTAAAAAACCTTCTGCAAGCATCTCCCTCTACAGCCCCTCTAAATACATACCTGAGCCCAATCTCGATCCAGTGATGTGCAGGAGAACAGAGGCTCTCTTGGCTCTCTCTCGCCTCATTGGCACAGACACAGCTGCTGTCAATCACAGCCAGTGAGGAGGGAGAGGAGGGCCAGGCCGAGTCGCTCTATGTGTGTCTAATGACACAGAGTCGGTGTTCTGCCGAAAAAGTTCCGCTCGGCGGATAAGGACCCCCCTCTACTGCGCAGGCGCTGCGCCTGTGCAGTAGGATCCGGCGGAAATAGCCGAAGGTGAAAAGCAGCTGTACACGGTGCCTGTAAGAGGGCCCCTCGCGGGCTTGCTTTGCTCGCCACGCTTCGGGCACGGCCTCGCTTCGCTCGGCTCTTTTTTATTCCCCCTCTAGGTCCACTTGGATGGTGGGGAAGTAATCTGAACCTAGGGCGCAGGCGCTGTGTACAGCTGATTGAAGATTTTGAGCTTCGGCTATCTCCGGCGGCTCACAGTAGTTCGGGGTCCTTATCCGCCAGGGGGGGTCCTTATCCGCCAAGGGAACTTTCTCGGCAAGACACCGGCTCAGGAGCAAGCAGCAAGCGGCATGCTATGGGGGCACTTGAGGGGGCCAGGAGTGCCGGTAGAAGACCCAAGAAGAGGAGGATTGGGGCTGCTCTGTGCAAAACCATTGCACAGAGCAGGTAAGTATAGTTTTTTTTTAGGGATGAGCTTGATGTTCGGGTCGAACATGAGTTCGATTCGAACATCGGGTGTTCGCCCGTTCACCGAAGAACGAACATTATGGGACATTAGCGGGAAATATGAGCGCCCACGGAACACCCCATAATGCACTTCGAGATCGCAGTGCATTGCTGTATGATGATTGGTTAAAGCATGCACCTGACCTGCATGCTTTGGCTAAGCCCAGCGCCCTCTGCTAAGAGAGCCATAATTGGCCAAAGGCAGGGTGCCTTTGGCCAATCATGGCTCAGGGGGACTAAGTCCACGCCCCACACTATATAAGGCTGCCTATATATATATATATATATATATATATATATATATATATATACAGTCAGTCTAATATATATATATATATATATATATATATATATATATATATATATATATATATATATATATATATATATACTCTGCATCCAGTCAGTGTAGCCTATATCTACATTCTACAGTGCATTCTGTGGTGTACTATTTCTAAACTACTTCAGGCAGTGTGTTTGATATATATATATATATATATGCACACATACTGTCTCTGATGACTGCTGAAGGTCCAGGGGCCTGGAGATGATGATTTTTTGGTATTTACATATGTACAGTAAGTGTGACTATTGATGAATGAATGAAGCTACACCAATATTATTGTAGGAATACAATCATTCATGATGTGTTGCATATCTTTTTTGTAGATTGGCCAACCCTTCCCTGAAGAAGATTTGCAGAAGGAACAAATTGAAGTGTTTCTGTGAAGAAATTCTTGTATGGGGCACATTGTAATTTTCATGTGATTAATCTTTGCCAGCTGTTTATAGGTATTGCAACTCTATGAAAGATGTATTACCCTGCAAAGATTGTGTTTTTTAGGTAAATGTATTTTGAAGTGTATACAATAAAACACAATGGGGTTGATTTACTAAAACTGGTGCAGCTCTGCATAGAAACCAATCAGATTCCAGGATTTCTTTTCAAAGCTTAATTGAACAAGCTGAGGTTAGAAGCAGATTGGATACCATGCACAGCTGCACCAGATTTTGCACTCTTAAATTTTAATAAATCAACCCCATTGTGTTTTATATATTTAGTTTATTTGCCATATAAAGTCCCATGGGAGGCAACAATTGGTAAAATATATAATAGTAAGCCCCAGTACTGGTTTAAGTGTGTGCAATAACACCCCCCCCCCCCCCCCGGTGATTTGGTAATACATTTACAGCACTGGCAGGCAGTGGCAGGCTATATTAATAATCTCCAACATTAGTAGTTATTAGCAGACAGTAATAATAATAACCTCATCCAGCATTGGTAGTCAGTGGCAGGCTGTAATATTAACTTGATGGGCAGTGGTAGGCTCAGGCTGTAATAATAAGAAAACCCAAGAAAACCCCTACCCAGCCATGGTGGTTAGTGGCAGGCTGTAATAATACTTCCCCAGCACTGGTGGCCAGTGGCAGGCTGTAAAAATGCAATAACCCCACCACAGGCTTTTAAAGTTAAAGTGTTACTAAGCTCAGGAGCCTGCATTCACTATATCTGGTCTCCCACAGTACACAATACACAATACATGGAAATGCAATTATTTTAATAAATATAAACTTCTAAATACCTTTTCCCGTCAGCAGCATATAGCAGTCTTGTGACTTCTACCAGTTCCTGGTTAAAGCTTGTAGGTGTTTTCATACTGCACTGAGCTGTCCTATCAGGATTCAGGACCCCTGACCCTCTGTCTGGACAGTACTGATTGGCCCTGTTCTGTTCACATGCACTCTCCCGAAAAAATAAATTCTCTAGCAATATACATCAAACTGAGCATTCTCAGCCTGACTTCAAAAGCTCTGTACTACCCGGGCCTGTTCTGGAGTCAGTGGAAGAAGGGGAGGATCTGTGCATACAAGATCAAACAGCCTTTTTACACAATGAGCAGGATTAACCCCTTAGGTTCCACAGTGAGTATAACAAGCATCTACGTTGACAAATAAACCAGGTCTGGAAGCCCTAAAACACAACTGAGTTGAGTAGTCCTTAAGGCTTTCCATTTGATGTTAATCCTTACAAAATACAGTACACATATTTTACAAATAAATACAAGGCACTATCCATGACTGATAATTCACAAAGCAATATTGATTTTTTCTTTTGGTGGAAGACCTTGTCTTATCCTTCTTCATTGACAAATAAAACAAGTCTGGATGCCTCAAAACACAACTGGGTTGAGTCCTTGAAAGCCTTCCATTTGATGCTGACCCTTACAATGTATACTCCATGACTCAGGATTCACAGTAATATTGTTTTTTCTAAAGCAAGAGCACAGTAGACATTGTTTCCCTTCAGAAACTATGTCTCTCATCGAAACCTTGGACAGCCCCATCTGTCAGAACAAAAATGCTTGGTTCAAAACAGATTAGTGAACAATGGGTTTCAGCACTGTAAGTATTTTCTCAAATGTCTTTTACTTATTTTAGCAGGTGACACAAGGTTGTTAATTACATTTACATTCTTAAATCCTATGTCCTTAGCAGTTTGGCATCCTAAACAGCCTAAGTTACCTTATTCACTTCTAGAAAGATAAAAATTGTTGATGCCCATACCAGACACACAAAGGTGGTTTGCAAACTTCAGCCACTAACATGCCTTACAGAAAAGTCATGATGGTAAATGGCAGGAGCTGAGAATGCAAATTTCACTAGTTCAGGATAACTTGTTTACTTCAGTGTTAGTAACTGACTTCCCTTCCTCATTGCTTCACCTTACAGGTGCATCTCAAAAAATTAGAATATCATCAAAAAATTAATTTATTTCAGTAATTCAATTCAAAAAGTGAAACAAATATATTATATATATTCATTACACCCAGAGTGATATATGTCTTACAGCTAGTGAAAACCCAAAATTCAGTATCTCAGAAAATTAGATTATTGTGAAAAAGTTCAATAGCTAATTAACTCAGAACACCTGTAAAGGTTTCCAGCACCTTTAAATGGTCTCTCAGTCTGATTCAGTAGGTTACACAATCATGGGGAAGACTGCTGACTTGACAGTTGTCCAGAAGACAGTCATTGACACCCTTCACAAGAAGGGTAAGTCGCAAAAGGTCATTGATAAAGAAGCTGGCTGTTCACAGAGTGCTGTATCTAAGCATATTAATGAAAAGTTGAGTGGAAGGAAAAAGTGTGGTAGAAAAAGGTGCACAAGCAACACGGATAACCGCAGCCTTGAGAGGATTGTGAAGCAAAGGCCATTTAAGAATTTGGGGGAGATTCACAAGGAGTGGACTTTGGCTGGTGTCAAGGCTTCAAGAGCCACCACACACAGACATATCCAGAACATGGGCTACAACTGTCGCATTCCTTGTGTCAAGCCATTTCTGAACCAGAGACAACAACAGAGGTGTCTTACCTGGACTAAGGAGAAAAAGGACTGGACTGTTGCTCAGCTGTCCAAAGTCCTCTTTTCGGATGAAATTACATTTTGCATTTCATTTGCAAATCAAGGTCCCAGATTCTGGAGGGAGGATGGAGAGGCACAGAATCCAAGTTGCATGAGGTCCAGTGTGAAGTTTCCACAGTCAGTGATAATTTGGGGAGCCATGTCATCTGCTGATGTTGGTCCACTGTGTTTTATCAAGTCCAAAGTAGGCACATCCCTCTACCAGGAAATTATTTTACAAAAGGTTTATTAATAGATAATCCAACATATCAGGACAGCCGTTAGATGGTTACATCTTGTAGTAAACAAACATGAGGCAAAGGACAAAGACAAATAATAGTAAAAAGGGAGAACATAAGCAGTGACATTACACAGGTTGCAAACATAAAGACCCAGGTAACCAAGAGAGTAAGGGGAAGTCCAAAAGCAACCTTTCGAGGTATCATGTAAGTAATAACATATCTGCAAACATAAATGTCCAATTATAGAATCTGGCATATCTAAACAAAGACACACATGATCTAGAGTCCCCCTATTTGGGAGGATACAACATAAAAAAAAATAATAATATAAAAGGCGCAATATTATCAAAATAACCATCCTGACTAGGACAATACCTGTCCGCCTGATAACCTTATTAAATGATTGCATAAAGCATATTGAACAGAAAAGAAAAAGGAAAAGGAGAAGAGAAGAAGCCTTTAAGAAGGAGAAAAGACCAAAAAGAAAAGGAAGAAAAGGGAGAAGAGTCCACGTGGTATGCGTCGATGGAGCGTTAAATTGAGAGAAGCGTACTGTTAAACTGGGAGGGCTGAGAATAGGTGATCCACGGTTGCCAAACTCTGAGAAATTTGTCATGTGTATCTGAGAGGATGACCATTAGCTTCTTATTCACCATGACATCATTCATGAGATTTTTGACAGCCTCAAAGCTAAGTATGGGAGTCTTCCATGCCCTGGCAATAGTCAATTTAGTTGCAGTAAAGAGATGTTGGGCCAATTGCCATTCCGAGCGTAGCAGTTCAACAATTGGTTTGCCTAGCAGGGCTTCATAGGGGTCCCTTTTTGAGGTTAACATGAAATAAATTAAAAATGAACTGCAAAGTTGATTTAGGCTCCTCGAAATGGTCGACTGAAGTGACAAAAAAAAAAAAAAAATGAAATAATTTACGAAGAAGTGTATAGATTCTGACCCATAACCTACATGTTCTTGGGGGCATGACCACCAAATATGTGCCATGGACCCCTCCTGTGAACATCCCCGAAAGCAGAGAGGAGAGTAAGTAGGGATAAAATGGGCCAATCTAGCTGGTGTATAATACCACCTATACAGTACTTTATAGGCATTCTCTAATATAAGAACATTTTTTGAACTCTTAGAAAGAGCTATAGTCATAATCTGCCAATTCTCTGGGTCTAACTGTCTCCCAAGTTCTTTTTCCCATTATAGATGATAAGGCCTCAGCGGAGGCATTTTTGCCTAGATAATAGATCAATATACCAAGAATGGCCCTGCATAGGCTCTCAAAAGGAGTCAGAGTATATGGAGTAGGGCAGGATTTAATAAATTGCTGAAGAAAATGCCTAAGTTGCAGGTAGCTATAATTCTCTCCTACAGGGATATTATGAGAGGAGCGTAAGGCATCAAATGTTAGAATCCTAGTAAGCGTAAACAGGGAATGAATGTTCATGAAACTATTCGCGGTCCTCTACCAGGAAATTCTAGAGCACTTCATGCTTCCCTCTGCTGGTCAGCTTTATGGCAATGCTGATTTCATTTTCCAGCAGGACTTGGCACCTGCCCACACTGCCAAAAGTACCAAAACCTGGTTTAATGATCATGATATTACTGTGCTTGATTGGCCAGCAAACTCACCTGACCTAAACCCTATAGAGAATCTATGGGGTATTGTCAGGATGAAGATGAGAGACACCAGATCCAACAATGCAAACAAGCTGAAGGCCGCTATCAAAGCAACCTGGGCTTCCATAACACCTCAGCAGTGCCACGGGCTGATTGCCTCCATGCCTCATCCTTTTTTTTAATTGTTCTTATGTAATAATCTACTTTTTGGAGATACTGAATTTTGGCTATTCACTAGCTGTAAGACATAATCATCAAAATTAAAAGAAAGAAATACTTGAAATATATCACTCGGTGTGTAATGAATCTATATAATACAATACATGAGTTTTACTTTTTGAATTTAATTACTAAAATAATTTTTTGATGATATTCTATTTTTTTTGAGATGCACCTGTATTTACTGATTTATTGGCTATGAGTAGAGGAGAAAGGCTGCTTCCAGAATCTAACAGAAGGAAGCAGGACTATTACAAAAAAGTGACCCAAGACCACAGCGTTAAAGATCTAGTAACATCTTCTGATCCAGAAATATGATTAGTACAACAACACCAAAAAGGACAGAGAGCATCTCATCAGTGTAGGGATGGCAATTCATTGGCCAGTAAGTGGGCTAATTGTGTAGAGTTGATGTAGAAAGCTGCAGTCCCTATATGGATGTTTCATCTTCTGGTCATATCATGTGGACACGTGTAGTAGCAGAAATATTATGGCGACTGGCACAAAAATGGACATAGATGCAATTCAACTTTGTGTTGAGCTGTTAACTCTTTAAATTTGCATATATTAGTTGTCTATGGTTTCCTATGCAACGTCCTTAATATGCCCATGATATTACAGGAAAAGGTAATATCTTTCTATTACCTCAGTGGATGCTACTGGAAGACTAGTTATGTGTTCTGTGATGTGTCCTTAAAAATACATTATAAAGTACCAGAGTGAATGTGGACCTTTGTCTATACTATTATTGGTACCTAGGTAATATTTCTGGTCCTGCTTCGAGTTCATTACATAAATGTATCTTGCTGGATCCTACAGCACCTGTTAATCAAATTTGCTTTATCAAATCAAATTGGGAGAATAGGAGAGCTCTTTACCCAAGTAATCTTTCTGTTTTTTTTTTGGATGTATCATTTGCAAAGTAAAAGAATGCTTCATGAATTATCAATAATTATGAATGTCAGGATGACAGTTATCAATATCTAATTAATTGTGAATTACTGGGCCTGAGGAAGTGAAGACTCACTAAGAGCAGTACCCACGTCTTTGTGTTGACAACTGGCCTTTACGCGCAAATCAACTGCATCCAACTCCATCCGACAGTGACTTATTCCTTCACCCACAATATGCCCAAATCAGCAAAGTGCCACATGCTTACCAGTGGGAAATTAATTGCCATCTGCTGTAAAGATAAATTTACACATTTTTGGCAATATTGGAATTTTTTCATTAGCTTTCAGAGGTGATCTTCAGACATGACCTGAATTTACCCCCAGACCTCCCTCAAACCCTTTTTACAGTGGTGGCTGGTGCTCAAAAAATTTTTTGGGGTGCAAACAAACTTAAAGATTCTAACAAATACTGAAAAAAAAACATTAATTGCAGCCTCACTGTGCCATCAATTGCAGCCACTGTGCCCATAAAATGCAGCCACCGTGCCCCATAAAATGCAGCCACTGTGCCCCATAAAATCTAGCCACTGCGCCCATCAAATGCAGGCACTGTGCCCATAAAATGCAGCCACTGTGCCCATCAAATGCAGCTACTGTGCCCATCATATGCAGTGCCTGTGCCCATCATATGCAGCCTATGCCCATCATACAGCCTCTATGCCCATCATATGCAGACTCTGTGCCCATCATATGCAGCCTTTGTGCCCATCATATGCAGCCGGTGCCCATCGTATGCATCCTCTGTGCCCATCATATGCAGCCTCTGTGACCCCCTCCCCCCACGCTCCTCATCTGACCAGCACAAACTTACCTCATCCTGGTGGACGGTGGCGGCAGCAAGCTGTGGGACATGCAGCGGGTCAGGCGACGGCTCCTGTGTCCTCCATGGTTCTCCCGTGCGCCTCTTCTTCCGTTCCGTTAGGCGTCCAATCAGAAAGCCTGTGCCTTCAGCCAATCAGGTGATGGACATTAGATCCGTGCCTCCTGATTGACTGAGAGATAGTTCAGTGTTAGAAAAGCAAATAATAATTTCCTTTGCTAACACACCTGGGCGGACTGCAAGCACAATGCTTTGCGCTCCAAGTCCACCTTTTTTGAAGTCTATTAGAGCCTATGGCTCTAATCAGGTGCTTTAAAAAACACCCTCGTCGCTGTAAATCAGGCGCCCAGTGTCCGAAAAGGGGCCGGACGCCTGAACAGGGGGTGAATACAGTGCCCATGGATAGATTCATGCTATGCAGATAAAGAGATCTGACTAATAATGGGCAAATTTGCTTGGGTTTGCTTTGTGGGCACATTCAGCAAACATGTTGAAATATCTGCAAATTTGAGGTCAAATTTGAGTTCGGTTAATGTACACTTTTTCATGTGTTTAGGCTCCAAAAAAATTGCCATTAGATACACTTTAGTAGTAATAATAAAAAAAAAAAAAATAATAATAATAAACAGACAAAACTTTAAAACAGATACCTATGATGAAATTGTATGTCTTGAAATTGAAATTTGAGCAGCCGCATAACATGTGACCGCACAAGCACATTTTTAGATAAATCATTTTTAAACCTTTTTTTTTTTTAATTTGAATTTAAATACAACAGTAATCTAAAAAAATTACCTGTGATGAATACAGGTATAAATAGTATTTTAGTGTGAGCCATTTAAAACTGCAGCCAAACCATTGTGGACCTGTGTGTTTAATTCTCTGCAGACAAACTGCTATCAGGCCATCAAAGTCTGTTGCCAAGCCCTCAGCCCAAGCATTTTCACGAGTCCCTCTGTAGCTCTTGGACTGTCTCATCAGCCTGGTTTATCTGAGCCTTGAAATCATATTTGCGGTTCAGACCTCCATTTAAATCGTGGCTCAGGGACGAATTATTTAAGAACTGTGTTAATATCGATAACCCAACACAGGTTATATTGCATTATTAGGCTCTATAAAAATGAAATGCATCACTCGTGAAAGTACTTGTTGTGATATTTATGGCACTTTTTAATCTTTATGTGATTCTCATTATAAATTACACCATAACCTACATTTCCTCACACAACAATAGTCAACAATTTTATTTGCTTGTATATATCTGAATATAGATATAAAATAACCATGCTATAACATCTGATTGATGCACAGCTTAATTATGGAACATTTTTATAAACTATTATAGTAAAAAAGAAAAAAGAAAAACATTGTCTAAAATATCATAAAATGCAAATATTTTTGGTAACAAAATAACATTTTGGAAACAATTTGGATGCTAGGCACTCAAAGGAAAATGGCTACACATATCACAATACCTTAAAAAAGAGTAAAAGACGTAACTCAATTAAACAATGAAACTTTGAATACATAACAAACAATAACCTGTATTACAATGATAATAAAAAAAATTACAAATTTTAAAAAGGATATTTAACTAGATAAAATATTGTATATGGACATTGTAAATACAAAATAATAATAACAAAACATTAAGTTGTGAAAGTGAAATTTGCAACTCGTGATGAACAACCAAAATTGATGGGTATTGCAATGGAAGAAAAATGCATTTAAAGATATATATATATATATATATATATATATAAAAAAAAAAATCAGGAACAAGGCTTCTGAAGATAATTAAAGGATCACCTTTTCACTGGCAGATTAAAAAAAGCAAGAGTCGTAAAAATCAAGTTTGCAACTCATGAAGGGCATCTGAAACTGGCAGGGAATTCAAATGAAGAAAGATGCATTTTGGGAGGAAAAAGGTTAAAGTTTGCAACAAATATTCATCAGGAGATGGATATTTAATCTTTAATCTCTTGTCCTAGGCCCCTACTTCGGATCTACTCATTATCCCGAACAAACAATGTGTCATTCCCATTATTTATGTTTCACTGCAGCCAAAGTATCTGGACCTCGTTTTAGTAAGCACCATTCATTTCAACCCATTCAGTATTAATCTCCCTGCTAACAACGCCTTTCCTGCTCTATGTGCTGTCCCCTGTTTGCTTTTATGTTTTCCGCAGAGTGTTTATAAAGGGATAATCTTTTACAAAGCAGACAAAATTTTTTGTGTATAAACTGCTCGGTTTGAATGCCTCATTGATATAGCATCTAAAGCAAAGTGTTCAGCAAGATTAGAGGCTGTTTCGCCCTAGTCAACTGGGGGAACGTATGAGAGCAGCTTCCTCCTTTATGGTGGAACAAGGGAGACTAATGATCACTTTTGTCTAATCACATTTCTCTGTGAATGCCGTAACGTGGACGGCTAAATACAGAAATAATTATCAAATTATGTTTTCTGCAGAGGGGGAAGCTGGCGTGATTTGAGGTTCTCTTTGCTGGAGTTGGCACCGGGAATGTTCGAAGCATCGTGGACACTTCTTGAAAGGAACTGGTCCATGGCTCTGGGAATTTTAGAAAAATAAAGGGGTAACTAAAGGGGTTCTCCTGGTTACATTTCCCTTCCATGGTAGTAAGACTACTACTGTCTGGCTTGTTGTATCTCTCTTGCACCCTTGAACTGAGATTTCTGAGCTGGAGTTCTTCCAGCCACATACAGTCAGGTCCATAAATATTGGGACATCGACACAATTCTAATCTTTTTGGCTCTATACACCACCACAATGGATTTGAAATTAAACAAACAAGATGTGCTTTAACTGCAGACTTTCAGCTTTAATTCGAGGGTATTTACATCCAAATTAGGTGAACGGTGTAGGAATTACAACAGTTTGTATATGTGCCACCAACTTTTTAAGGGACCAAAGGTAATGGGACAATTGGCTGCTCAGTTGTTCCATGGCCAGGTGTGTGTTATTCCCTCATTATACCATTTACAAGGAGCAGATAAAAGGTCCAGAGTTCATTTCAAGTGTGCTATTTGCATTTGGAATCTGTTGCTGTCAACTCTCAATAAGAGATCCAAAGAGTTGTCACTATCAGTGAAGCAAGCCATCATTAGGCTGAAAAAACAAAACAAACCCATCAGAGAGATAGCAAAAACATTAGGTGTGGCCAAATCAACTGTTTGGAACATCATTAAAAAGAAAGAATGCACCTGTGAGCTCAGCAACACCAAATGACTCGGAAGACCACGGAAAACAACTGTGGTGGATGATCGAAGAATTCTTTCCCTTCATGAAGAAAACACCCTTCACAACAGTTGGCCAGATCAAGAACACTCTCCAGGAGGTAGGTGTATGTGTGTCAAAGTCAACAATCAAGAGAAGGCTTCACCAGAGTGAATACAGAGGGTTCACCAGAAGATGTAAACCATTGGTGAGCCTCAAAAACAGGAAGGCCAGATTAGAGTTTGCCAAACAACATCTAAAAAACCCTTCAAAGTTCTGGAACAACATTCTATGGACAGATGAGACCAAGATCAACTTGTACCAGAGTGATGGGAAGAGAAAAGTATGGAGAAGGAAAGGAACTGCTCATGATCCAAAGCATACAACCTCATCAGTGAAGCATGGTGGTGGTAGTGTCATGGCGTGGGCATGTATGGCTGCCAATGGAACTGGTTCTCTTGTATTTATTGATGATGTGACTGCTGACAAAAGCAGTAGGATGAATTCTGAAGTGTTTTGGGCAATATTATCTGCTCATTTTCAGCAAAATGCTTCAGAACTCATTGGACGGCGCTTCACAGTGCAGATGGACAATGACCCGAAGCATACTGCGAAAGCAACCAAAGAGTTTTTAAGGGAAAGAAGTGGAATGTTATGCAATGGCCAAGTCAATCACCTGACCTGAATCCGATTGAGCATGCATTTCACTTGCTGAAGACAAAACTGAAGGGAAAATGCCCCAAGAACAAGCAGGAACTGAAGACAGTTGCAGTAGTAGTCTGGTGATGTCCATGCGTTCCAGACTTCAGGCTGTAATTGACTGCAAAGGATTTGCAACCAAGTATTAAAAAGTGAAAGTTTGATGGATGATTGTTAATCTGTCCCATTACTTTTGGTCCCTTAAAAAGTGGGAGGCACATATACAAACTGTTGTAATTCCTACACCATTCACCTGATTTGGATGTAAAAACCCTCAAATTAAAGCTGAAAGTCTGCAGTTAAAGCACATCTTGTTCGTTTCATTTCAAATCCATTGTGGTGGTGTATAGAGCCAAAAAGATTAGAATTGTGTTGATGTCCCAATATTTATGGACCTGACTGTACCTTCTGTATATCCCGCATTGTACCCTCCTAGACTGTATATCCCTTTTTCTTCTGTATCTCTCCCTTATTACACTAATAGACTATAATCTTCTCCACCTACTGTATTTCTTACTTATATTACAATAGATTGTAAGCTCCTTCACCTTCTGTATCCTTCCCCTACACCTATTAGTGTAACTCCAGCATTGTTGAGTGACACAATATCTCTTGGTGAGCTATATACATTACAAGATTAATACTGCGCAGACACTAGATGAAAAATGGTTAGAAAATCTGTCATTTGGACAGTTTGTTCATTTTTCGTTCAGTTAATGGGCACAAGTCGAAAATCGGTTGTGATGTTTTTGAGCCAAAAAATCGAAGGAAAAGTTTGGAAAACTTCTGCCTAATGGACGATAAATTGAAAGAGTAATGTGTTTCTCGCCTGTTAAAAATGTAACTGTTGGTACTGTGCATATGTGATCCAGAATCAAAACAAATGAGAAAATGATTCATTTATATCCATTGAAAGATTTATTATTCGAAATTTGGTCATTGCATGATGGCAATATTGTTTGCTCTCACAACCCTGTGTTAGTTTTTTGAAAACGCGGTTGAAGGATTTTTTGACTGCTGTATGGCTAGCAATATGCTAACTTTGTTGCAGATTCCTATATGACTCTGTTCCGAAGAAGGTACTGTTTGTTTCACCATGTTATTTTCAGACTGATTCCTAAATGAGAGGGTCAGCCTTTGTTATAACCACTTGAGAAAATCAAAGTGTGCTAATGAGTAAATTACATATCTGGGAGTATTTAGTACACCAAAGTATATGAAACACCTTTAGTTTACCATCTTGCAAAGAAAAGGGGTATTTGACAGTTTCAAAAAATGACATGGGTTCACAATTCAAAAGGAAAGGCAATATTTATTACATTAAAGTAGACTGTCACACTAAAACAAACCTTCTTTTGCTTTGCCTTTTCACCCATTTTTCTGTTTAAATTGGATATATTTTTTCTTTTACATTTTTTTAATTTTTTTTATTGTGCAGCACTTTTGGTGTATATGTGGGAACACATAAAAGTGGTAGCAGCAGTATTGACACAAATATATGTAGGGAAGTAAGAAATACATAATTTGCAGTTCCTCTGGTACTCAAATTTAAGGCTGAGCATTGTGAGACTATCAGCTTTCAGCTGATTATATCACCAACATTTCCTGTCATCTTGGGCATTCCTTGGTTCTCTACTCATAATTTCTCCATAACCTGGGGAGCATGGACTATAAATTTTACATCCTTCAATTGCAAGCAACGTTGTAGAGAACCTTGTCGAGCAAGTTCTCCACCGATCAAGGAATCACAAATTGATGTAGTAAATACCCAGTCATATGACAACCTGCCTCCACAATTCTATAGGTTCTTGGATGTATGTGATAAAAAGAATGCCAATCAATGACCTCCTCATAGCCCCTATGATTGTCCCATTGAACTGCTTCCAGGGGATGAAATACCTTTTGGTCGCCTTTTCAATCTGTCAAAACCTAAATTAAAGGTGCTTAAGGAGTGCCTTGATGAGAATTTAAAGAAGGGCTTTATTAGACACTCAACATCTCTTGCAGGGGCAGCCCTGTTCTTTGTTAAAAAAAAGGACTCCACCATGCGTCCGTACATTAATTACAGGGATTTGAATAAAAACACTATTAAAAAATATTATCTGCTTCCTTTAATTGTTGAAATGTTGGAAAGACTCAATTTTGCCAAAGTCTTTACAAAACTATACATCAATGTTGTTTTTCGAGGTCTGTTGGACCAATTTGTGATTGCATATCTAGATGATATTCTCATCTTTTCTGATAACCTGGAAGAGCATCACAAGCACGTTTGCACTGTGTTTGAAAAATTAAGGCGGAGTTCCACCCAAAAATGGAACTTCCGCTTTAAGTGATGGTGACCCCCTTACATGCTAAATTTGGCATGTCATTTTTTTGGGGGGAAGGGTACATAGTTTTTAAGGGCACCAAGCTCCCACTTCCTCCTTTGGCTCCCCAGCGCAGGAAGGAAGTTTACCTCTGCCCCCTCCCTCCCTGCAATCTTCTGGGACACATCACAGGTCCCAGAAGATTGTCCGGCTATTCACAGTGCACAGCGAGGCTTGCGCATCTGCAGTGCGCGCCCGGTTGTGAAGCCACAGCTGGGAGCCCATGGTTAGAATGCCGGTGCCGCAGAGTGGAAGGGGAGAGGAGCGGGGCTACGTGTGCCCACATCGCTGGACCGTGGGACAGGTAAGTGTCTGATTATTAAAAGTCAGCAGCTACACTTTTTGCAGCTGCTGACTTTTAAATGGGGGGAACTCCACTTTAAGGAAGAACTGACTCAAACTGGAAAAATGTGAGTTTGACCAATTTCAAATCCAGTTCTTGGGACATGTTATTTATCCAGGAGATGTGAGCATGGGTCCCAAGAGGTTCAACACAGTTGTGGATTGGTCCGCCCCTAGAAATGTTAAGGAAATACAATGATTTGTTGGATTTGCCAACTTCTACAGAAAATTTATAAGAAGCGTTTTTAAGATGGTTGCACAATTATACAGGTGACAAAGAAAAGGATGCCCTTTGTGTGGTCATCTCAGGCACAGGCTGACTTTAATAAGCTAAAGACTCTTCATTTCTGCACCAATATTGGTACATCCCAATCCTTTTTATTGTGAAAGTGGATGCTTTACACTCTGCAGTGGGAGCTTCATCTTCGTGCTTATTTCTCTCGTTTAACGTCTTCAGTCAAAAGGAACTATGACATTGGGAATAAAGAGTTGCTGGCAATTAAGGAAGTTTTTTTTCCAAATAAAGGCATACACTAGAAGGAGCTAATCATCCTGTTCTTACTAATTATAAAAATTTGTAAATCATTTGTTCTGTCAAGACATTATCTTCTAGACAATCACATTGGTCGCTATTCTTTCCAGGTTCAATTTTATTAGCTTGTTTTGACCTGGGTCAAGGAATTGGTAAGGCTGATGCCATATCGAGGATCTTGTCTGAGCCTCTCCAGGAAAGCAACTCTGAATGTACAATCCTACCTCAAAAGAACTTCCTAGGGGGCCACACGTTTCAAAACATAAGAACATAAACCTTCAGTGCAAGAATGGTTTTTGGACTCATTTCTATGTACCTGAATCAGTTCAGGTAGAAGCCCTCAAGTTGGTGCATGACACTAAGCTTGCTGAGCATTTTGGGGTTTCCAAGATAAAATAACGTCCAACCACCTCTTGTTTGTGAAGACCATGTATCCTCAAAAAATTTTTCTCACTGCTGCAGGATGAAATGACTGAAATTAAATGCTGAAGAAGCGAGATGGCCGTAAAACACGTTGATCCTCAAAAGTGCCACATGAATGTATTGCAGATTGTGGATTAAGACATAGGTTATGTGAGTGATGGTGATTCATATGTCTATGCTGATTTTAATCTTTGTAATAAAAACTTTGTGTATTTTATATTTTGGATGAATTACTCTGTGCTGATACAAGTAAAATCCCGCTCTTTGATATTTCCTCGGCTCAATTTTTGGTGTGTTGTATCTGGTTCATTATAATCACCTGGTGCACTCTCAGTATTCTGATAAAAAGAAGCTGCAGGGTCTGCATCCCTTGAGAAGTATTTAACCTATGGGGTGCATATCACCAAAACTGAAAATTCCTATTGAAGAGGGTGCCTAAAATGTGACTTGTATCTTAGTGCAGACTTCTGGGAAAATCAGTGAGCTAACTGCAGAATCAGGAAATGACATTTCAGGAAATAACATTCCATACACCAAAAATGCTCATAATATCTCCAGGTTGTCGTATTGCATTGAATTTTACAGAAAATTATTGCAGCCGCAGATTAAAAAAGAAAGGTAATTTTTAATAACATTAAATTACAACATGGCTTGTGTAGCAATTGTACAGTATTTGGTATATTATGTTTTTTTTTAACATATACTGTATATATTTTTTATATTTTTTACCAATAAAAGTGAATTTACCGATCAGGCTGGCCATACACTGACGAGTTTTAATTCATACAGCACTGAGAGACAACTCTTCTATTGTGGCTATTGTATTTGGACAGCTGACCCTGATGGCTGGTAAGGTGTCAGGCAAGAGGTGGCTAACAAGGCCAACCACTGAAACAGACAAAATTTGTGCATTGAATGGCCAGCTTTAGTATTACGGTGCACTTGACTGAGTAGTATTAAACAGACTGATTCTTTAGGACATCACCCTACATAATCGTCGGCAAATAATTTGTGGCACTCCATGTAAGGTCCTCTTTTTAGATGTCTCCCCCCATCTCCCTTGCCTAAACCCAGCAAAGCGGTGCTCTCAGCACAGTACTGGAGGCATCTTTTCAGTGAGATGTGGAGTACTCTTCATTCCTAGATCTCAGCAGAAGAAAGACGATGTCCTTCTAGCCTATAAAAAATACAGAAAGGAGTGCCAGATCAAAATCTGATAGAAGTGACCAAGATCATTTTAATTGTTGATAAAAAAAGTTATATAAAACAGTAAATGTGTTTTGGGGCAACACTTCCAATTCATCAGGGCTCAACACAGGTTAAAACTTTGATGGACTCAATAAAACCAGTGACATCATAGATCTATATTAGAACCGGTATTGAATCTTCTCAAGGAGGAACAACTTGACAGCAGTCCATTAGCTCCCATGATGAAGACAGAGTGGTGTTGCCCTGAAACGTGCTGCCTGTTTTTATATAACTTTTTATCAACAATTAAAATTAACTTGGACATTTTTATCTAATGCTGATCTGGTGCTCCTTTCTGTAATGTTATGGTATGAGCTACTGTTGGGTACCCATCAAGGAAAGCCTTCCTGTAGGAGCTGCCTCGACATAGCTATTAAGCTTGTTTGAAGTTTTCCTTCATCTGACTACATATGCAAGTCTAAAAGTTCCCAGCGCCACTTTGAATATGTTGTTCTGAAGGTCACCCTCGGCTAGGTGCTGTGGGCCGAAGTGGGGAGAAAGGCAGGTATACTATATAACTCGCTCCTTACAGTTTTTTTTTATTATTAAACATTAAATCTGCTTTTTAAAAAGGGGTGGAGGGCATTTAAAAAACAGACCTCATTTTGCAAATGCAAGATCCACTAGAAGTTTCACTATTATAGTTAGTTATTTTTGTTATAGTAATAGTGAGATTTGTAGAGTAAGCACTAATGGAAGTTCTCAAGGGGAAAGAGCAAACAGTCGGAAGGACCACCATAGCGAAGTATTAAAAACAAACAATTTATTAAAAAATCATAAGTTGCACTCACAAGCGCAATTAGGCAGGCAAGTGACAAGATTTGCAGTACCGGGGGCTCAGAATCTGACCACGAGGGTAGCTGACAGGTGACAGCACTTCCAAGAAACTACTTAGTAAATTGTTCTACAAATTATGGGACACCATGGAAGATCAGTGTATGCGATGGTGAGACATCAAGCTCCTCAAATGATACATTGATCTCAATGTGATCACCCCTAGAGGTCTCAGAGGTCAAATCCTATAGTTTTCTTAATGAAGATTTGAATCTTCAGTGGCTGGTGGCATCCATCAAGTGCTCCTTAGAATGGATGGAAATACTCAAAGTCAAAGTCAAAAGGACATTGATCCCCCGACTAAGGAACTGGGAACTAGGCAAGTTCAGATCTCACACTTCCTTTGAAAATTCTTTAACTCAAAGGATACAGGCCTATGAGGATAATATGATTTCCAAGATATCCATCAAATTGGAGCGAGACATTCTGGACTTTAAATCTGAGATTTTAACTGTAAGAAAAAGAGGTTAATTTGCCCACAGAGGGGCGTAATAGTACATTGACTAATCGAGTCAGTCATCAGTCCACTTGACTGGGTCAGACTTGCCCTGTGAGAGATTCAACTAGAGCAGAGGTCTCAAAGTACCGGCCCACGGGCCATTTGCGGCCCGCGGACCCATTACAAATGGCCCGCATTCAGGGCTGATCCCAGGAGGGTGGCAGCGGCTCCGAGTTTTCGCTGTTTCCTCTCCCCTGCATGCTGCTGCAGCCCAGCTCAAAACACAGGAAAGCAGAGTGGAGGGAGGATCCGCCCATCGCCCTGTCCACCTGTTCTGTCGAGAAATGCTCCCATCGAATAGTGCCCGGCTGAAGTGCGCATGCGCCGTACGTAACATCACAACAGCTGATTTTACCATCAGCTGTTGTGACGGCGAGACAGCGCAGGCGCACAATGGCTGACAGAATTTTTTTTTTCTGTCAGATTGTGCCCCGCGCTCCCGTGGAGAGTTTATTTCCATGATGGGTGGATTTCTACACGTTGTGGGTGGATTTACGTGCACTTTGGGGCGGGATTACATGTCCAGTGCTGCAAAACAAATAAAACTTTGTGCTGGGCGGATTTCTACATTTCTTGTGGGCAGATTTATGGGCACTTTGGGGCGGAATTAGATGGCCAGTGCTGCAAAAAAATAAAACTTTGTGATATTCCGCCCCAAAGTACCCATAAATCCGCCCATAAAAAAAATGTAAAAATCCGCCCGTCAGTAAGTTTTTGCAGCACTGGCCATCTAATTACGCCCCAAAGTGCCCATATATCCACCCACAAGAAATGTAGAAATCCGCCCATCACAAAGTTTTTGTTTTGCAGCACTGGACATGTAATTCTGCCTCCAAGTGCCCATAAATCCACCCACAACGTGTAGAAATCTACCCATCATGGACATGAACTCGCCGGGGGAGCGCGGGGCACAATCTGACAGAAAAAAACAATTCTGTTGGCTATTGTGCGCCTGTGCCGTCTCACTGTCACAACAGCTGATGGTAAAGGCAGCTGTTGTGATGTTACGTACAGTGCATGTGTTGCGCATGCGCCCTTCAACCCGGGCAATATTCGATGGGGGGCATTTCTCGACAGAACACCTGGACAAACTGTGCAAGTGCCGTACGTAATACCACATCAGCTGATTTTTCAGTCAGATTGTGCCGAGGCACATTCATGTAGGCGAGGGGCGGAGATTCACATGAAGGGGGCGGATGTTTTCATTGAAGGCCAGTGCTGATCGAACATGAAGGGGGTGGATGTTTTCAAGGATGGCCACTGCTGCAAAGATGGGAGCAGAATTTTAATCGTTTAACTAGCTAAATAGGCCCTCCAGGAAGAATAGCAGATAAAGATTTGTTTAGCAGATTTGTTTGGGCATCATTAAAAATTCTGCCCCCATCTTTGCAGCACAGGCCATCATTGAAAACATCGGCGCCCTTCATATTAAATTCCGCCCCTCACCTACATGAACACTCCTCGGCAGCGCGAGGCACAATCTGACTTAAAAATGTCTTCAGTCGGCTATCGTGCGCAGGCTGTTGTGCTACACACGGCACATGCGCAGTTCGTCCTCGGCACTATTCGATAGCGCACTTCTCCACAGAACACTGGCCCTGAATCCAGGGTCCTGCTGCCACCTCAGGGCGGAAGATTGTGGCGTTCTCAGGGTTCCCTGCCACTAGGCCTGTGATGAAGCCAGGACCTGACAGGAGGAGCGGACTCGGGAGGCAGAAGATCAGGCCACCAGCTGCCTAGAGGAGAGGTAAGTGAGCCATCACACAAAGGCTGAGAAAAGTCCTTAGTTGTGTGACTGGGGTTGAAACTTGTGAAGAGGGGGTATTTGTGGAGTGTGTGGGGGGGGATATTTGTGAAGTGGAGTGTGGGGGGGGGTACTTGTGGAGTGTAGGGGGTAATGCTAGGGTTTAATATTGCGGCCGCCGACACCAGTGCTGGGGGTTAATAGTGTGTCCGCTGACACCAATGCTGGGGGAAAGGACAGTTTGCATGCGGCCCCCATTGGATGTGAAAATTTGTCTTGTGGCCCTCAGGTAATTTGAGTTTGAGACTCCTGAACTAGTTGGTAGAACAATCCTAACCCTCCAACCAATCTTGCTAGTCAAACTAGGCCACCCCATACAGGACATACTGGCCTATCACTTGGAAGAGCCCGTCATACATCTGCAGGTAATGTACCTGGGCCATCCAAAGATTCTAAGAGGATAACTAAGGTTTCAGCAAGGCAAAACGTACAAGACGAGCCAGGACCTTCTGTCCATAGATGCGTCTGTCCAGAAAATGAAGGGGACCGCCCTCATCACTCATCCCCTATGCCTAAGACTTTGAAACGAGTGGAAGTTCTAACTGTCTCAGTACAGTTACTCTTCTTTTTTTGTAACAACTATTAAGATAACATGTCAGACACACAGGGTATGCATTGTCAAATTACTCAGGCTTGCATTTTAAAAAAAGAGCAGCACAACCATTGTGCAGCACTGCAAAATAGTGGCTAACATACTGTATGTAAAGAGCAAAATTGGCTGCCACATGCACATTTATACCTAAAAACTGAACATAAAAGCAAGGTTTTTAAAACATTAACGAATATTGGTAAGCTTATTTATATCAAGCTTTAAGGAGTATATCAAAAGCATTAGAACAGTTATACATTCCCCTTTAAAGAATGTTGTGTATTATAGTTCTTTAATTAGAACCCCTGCCAACATACTGGAAGCTGAGAGTGAACCATCATCCAATGGTAATTACAACAGTTGTGTTTGGTGTTCTTGTTATACCTTGTCATACTGTGTTGTGATGTTCACAAATTACAATCATCAATAAACCATTTCCAACCTTGTGTCCTGTCTTCATCCCTCCCTCCAGGCTGGGAAATCAAGAGATTAGGTGCATTTAGTCACAACGCCGACATTCTTGACCCCTCGCTGCACCGAGTTAATGTTTTAAAATAAAGAGGAACGTAGAAAATTTTCTATAAAAACACAGATGTACAAAATAAACTACCTGGGGGCAAGAGGAGCATTTGAAGTACCCTTTTAGCTTCTGCTTCAGTCACTCGGCTCACAGCATGAACTTCATCGACCGTGGGAGTAATTGCCTGAGAACTTGTTGGAACGGTTTTACCCTTTCACTGCCAGGGGAGGGTCACGGTACAGATCTGTGTAACAAACAGGTTGTGATCTCTGAACGTTTTACTAGTCATAAGGTATTAACCTCAGTTAATATGACCTGTTGGGTTAACCTAAGGTGACACGACCCTGAAGAAGCCCCAGAAACAATATTCATTCCTTTTGGGATTATACATCTTTTTGTGTTTTTTTTTTTTTTTGTAGAATAAAATGTTTATTTCTCTTATCAGTAAAATTTATAAAAATCCCAGCAAAAAAAAATAAAAAATTGATCTCCCCATCAGTGGCGGCTGGTACTAAAAATGTTTTGGTGGGGGCAACAAAACAAACCCATCCAGGTCTGCACTCATCATATAAACGGATTCCTCCAGCGGTCACGGCTTCCCTGATACTCGGTGGGTTCCGTGTTAAAATCCCTATGACTAAGCTCCGGGGGTGGAGTGAAACGCATTGGGGATGTGGCCTAGTTGGAGTCCAGGCTGAGCTGGCCACTCTACTTACAGCTCCAGGATACCTAGATGTGAGACTTTAAGGGGCCACCCCATTGTTCTTTGAACCTTCATAGGAACCAGGATGGGTTCCATCCCGTCAGCACTCTAGCATTAGCTGGGGAATCATTGACTTTATATTCCTTTACCACCGAGCCTGAGTGGCATACACACATTTCTTGGGTTCCATGTTAACCGGGTCTCCTTTCCAGGTTCCAAATCTTCAGCCTCCTGTCCTGATTGGCTGGGACGAGAAGCTAGAAACCGGAAGTGATGCGATTGAGAATATTGATTTGCTAAAATCACAAGTGGGAGGGTTGGGGGCTCAGTGACTGCGCCCTGAGGACAACCTAAAACAAGCATATTAGAGCCTCAGGCTCTAATCACACGCTTGTAAAAAAAAGATGGACCTAATGAAAACCCATTAGTCCGGCGCCCCGCACAGTGCACCTGTCGCTGTCACTGCACCAGTCAAAGCTGACATCTATTCTCACAAGAAACTCAGGTACCTCTGCGGAATCTACTCACCTCTGTTGGCATATACCTAAGCCCTGGTTTACACCAGTGCGGCTTTGAAATTGTGCTATTTCAATGCGATTTCAAAGCTGCAGATCGGTGTGTTTTGGACCTTCAATTTCATGGCGGCTTGCAACTTTATTTAACAGACGTCAATGCAAGTCACAATGAAATCGCAAAAAAGTAGCGTGGGAAACTTTTTCAAAGTCGCAATGATTTGACTGGTTCCATTGCTGGCAATGGGGTGCATGTGATTTTGAACTGTCAAATTTGTCAAATTGCATGACAACTTCCACTGGTGTGAGCCAAGGCTAAAACCCTGAAGAAGGGGGAGTCAATTTCCCCGAAACTCGTTGGCTAAACTTATACTCATTACCTTCAATAAAAGATAATAACCTTTCCATCAAATGTGGTATTACTCTAGACACTGGGCGCTCCTCTGTCCCTATCTGAATAACTCAGTCATACTAGTAAGGTAGCAGCCCACACCTTTAAAGGGAGGCAGACACCATCATTTATGAAAAAAAAAATAACTAAACCAGTCCAGCGTGGTCCCTGACCCCATTTAATCACCTGATAGCATGCAGTCACTATTCGGCTGATCATTTTTCATCCTTCAGTTTTTAGCCAATTAGCAGAAATAAGTAGAGACTGGAGCTGTCTATGGCTAGCCTAATGCTGGACTTACTGTAGAAAATAAAAACAGATTAAATAAATTAAAACTACTGACAAGTGTAGGTAGTAAGCTTGCACATCAAGCCACTGCAAGTGGCTGCAAACTCCCAACTTTGCCAAAACCTCTAGCTCAAGGAGGATCTCACCAGGGTCCCTGCCGGTTGATGCGTTTCAAAGGTAACCCTTCTTCATCAGAGCCAGATAACAACTGATCATACAGCCTATATAAACACATACACTTTTAGCCTAATTGCTAACCCTCCCACAACATGAGAGCCAAAAGTACCTCCCATATTTAAAAGTAGGGGGAGGAAAATAAGAAGTACTTCCTTATGTATGGAGGCATAGAGGTCAGCAATTAGGCTAAAAGTGTGTGTATATATAGGTGTATGATCAGTTGTTATTTGGCTCTGATGAAGAAGGGTTACCTTCGAAACAGTGTCAGCCGGCAGGGACTCTTGTGAAGTCCTCCTTGAGCTAGAGGTTTTGGGTGGGCTTGGAGTGTAGAGCATTGCGCCATGAGCCCACCCAGGTGTTACAACAGTGAATGAATATTCGCTGTTGCAACACTGATCCTCGATCCGGCTAATCAGAAGCAGGTCTGAGACCCGTTTTCCGATTGGCCGAAAAGAGATTGGCCACCGAGGAGGAGGGAGGAAACGGAAGCTGCCACTGCCTGTGGAGAGCAGAGGAGGGGAAAGCTGTTGCCGCCGCCGAGCAAGGGAAACCGCTGGTGAAGAACTGCATAGATGGGGTAAGTGCACCAGACCCACCCACTGATCGACCGACGAGGGGGGGAAGGGGGAGCTTTTGGGTGTTGGTACTGCTTGCCACCCCCTCCAAAAAAATTACCACCAGCTGCCACTGGCCGCAAGGCTGTGCAGCAATATCCACTTGTGGCTGCCATACTCTCTTCTGATTTGCACCATCTCACCAATGCGCAGCAGAATATCATTGCTGTTGTTAATGCTGCCTTTACACCTGTAGAATTTTGTTTGAATGTTTGGATGAAAAAGTATACAAATCAGTTGTCCAACCCTCCAATAGTGCCTTCATGGGCTCGACTAATTTTGAATACATTTTAACTCAAGTACCATTTCAATGTCTCAATTTTCACAGAATTAACTTTCTACTTCAGGAATACAGCAGCATTCCAGGATAACCTAACTAGTCCTAACAATGTCCCCTCCCCCCTCCTAACACCTATGCTCGCTAACCTGTGTAATAAAGATGTATATACTTACCTATTTTTAGCCCACTCCAGTCCGGTCACGGCTCCCCTGTGTCAGCCAGCGGCAGCTGCAGGGAAGAGGAGGGAACGCCAACAATGGCTGAGACATGGGAGCCTATGGGGTTGATTTACTAAAGGCAAATAGACTGTGCAGTTGCTCCAAAGCTTGGTAAATGAGCAAAATCTCTGCTGACTTCCATCATCCAATTATGTGCAAGCAAAAATGCTGTTTTTTTTATTTTTTTTTGGGTATTCTTTGCAAAGTGAAGCTTTACCTCATTTACTAATTTCTGGAGCACCTGCACATTGCAAAGTGCACAGCCTATTTGCCTTTAGTAAATCAACCTCAAAGGATGATGGCACCACTCCCAGATATCTCAGCTGTTGTTGAGCGATCTCTCTCTCTCTCCTCTATAGCCGCAACTGGCTAACACAAGGAATCACATGACCGGACCAGGGAGCGCAATCTATGATTAGAAATGTGTTTGTTCCCATTAGATTTCTCAAAAAATGTCCATCCTTGTCCTTGTATTTTCTTAAAACCGATTTTCAAATGATCACCTTTAACTGTTAGATAAGAGAACGAACGCTCTTCTTTCTTATGAAATGCTACAGGTGTAGAGACAACTGAAGACTGACAGTTCTAGGTGTGCATAGTAAAGCCCGCCCCACACTTATAGATTTTCCCTGTGGCCTGAATAAGATTCAATCAAATCAATAGATTCCCCAATCCACACTAACAGCAATGATGGAGAAGTCTACACTGCCAGCTATTGTAATAAGCGAACAAGTAACAGCCACAGCATCCACTGCTGCCTGAATACCCAAACAGTTCTGACAGGATGCAGCTCCTGTTCAGCCGATATTTTCCACCCGGCTTCTAAATTGACTCAGAAAATGAATGCAGCCGCCACATCTAAGGACTGCAAGCAGAAATATATTCATTTTAATTTTGCTTTCGGGTTTAATATCTCTTTAAAGTGGAAGTCTATGCTAAAACTAAAATCTCTGCATCTATAGAAACCCATGATCTAACACTAACCTATCTAGCCCTGTAAAGAAGAAATCAGTATACATACCTTTTCTAAAGCAAATCAGACCCAAACTCCAGCGGCAGAAGCTTTCAGAGGACACAGGCAACAACGGCTGTGAAATGAATGAGAAGTGACGTCGCCCATAGAGTTACTATGGGGCTTCCGTTGTCGGCTGAGTCCTCTGCACACTCCTCCACAGTGAAGCCGCAGGTGACAGCTCCGTGTGGGATCGGGTCAGGTCAGCTTGAGAAAAGGTATGTATACTGATTTCTTCATTACAGGGCTAGAGAGGTTACTGTTAGATCATGGGTGTCTCTAGATGCAGGGATTTTAGTTTTAGCATGGACTTCCACTTTAACTCCAATATGTGTAGATTATAGACATTTGCGCCGCCAATAAATTTGTTTTGTTTCGTTCTGTTCCATTACTTATTAGAATTAATTTGTATTTCGTAATTCGTGTCCGAAATTCTATTTAAATTCGTACGAAATACAAATTTTGTTAACTTTTCGTAACAATTACGAATGTTCGCTATGATGAATTTATCATTATGAGGGGCTCCCACCATCCCTGTGCTGTGTTGACTCCCTGGGTTTTTAACTTTTAGGTTTGTTAACTTTTTGTAACAGTTACGAATGTTCGTTAGGAATTTGGATCCGAAATTCGTAAACAAAATTTCAGAAGCATAGCAATTCGTATTTCGGATCCTCCCGAATGCACGCATTTACGGAAATTCAGACGAATTTTCGATTCATACGAAACTAATCGCACATGTCTAGTAGATTATAAAACACCACGAAAGAAGTTAATAAATATATTGTGTAAATGATCTCTCATCTGATGTGAAAAAAAACACTGAGCGTAAGAAACAAAAAGAACTATGGCAGGAATGAGAAGAGAAGAGAATAAGGACAATGGAGAGCAGAGCAGACATGAAATATATATATATATATATATATATATATATATATATATATATATATATATATATATATATATATATATATATATATATATATACACACACACAGTACATGCATAATGAGGAAAGGACGAGAGGAAAAAAAAAGAAGACACAAAGATGAATTTATTCAATATGTGGAAGTGTATTATTTTTTCTTAACTCAGAGATTATTTGGAATTAGCATAAACAGATGAAATAGATGTTATATCTCCAAATATCACACATTATTAAATAATAGTAAGTAGAAATAGTTTAGGTATTTGTCTTCCACTTCTGGTAGTATCAGATCCCGCAGTCATATCAGTACCATGGACAGGGCAGAAATAGCTTGCAGATGTAGACATAAAGCACATGGTAAAAATAACTGGGAATTATCCTTTTTTTTTTGTTTTTGTTTTTTTAGAATAACTGCAACTTGTCCGGTTTCAGAATGATGACCGATGAAAGCATTGGCTTAGAAAAACAAATACATCCTCCTAAGAGGGGAAAAAAAAAAAAAAAACAAGCCACAAACTCTCACTTGGTATAACCTCATAGCCTGTATAAAGGGGATCTATGGTCACAGCACACACTTTAATTTTATAACATCATCATTGTAATACCAATACAAGCAATAGTTATATTTGGCAATCCAATAGAAGCTTTCTTGAAAAATCTCTTTTCACGTGAGTTCTGCCTGTCTGCTGGCTGTCTCTTGCCACAACTTCCTGGATTCCCAGCATTCTTTGCAGCTTCTCCTCTGCTGTTTACTTTCCATTTCTAAGAACTACATATCCCATGGTACCTTGCAACCTGCACGCAGAGATTCCTGCACTGACTCCGCCTCCTGAAACTCCTCCCCCAGCTGCTCTGTAGTTCAGAAGGCAGGCTCTGTGAATGTGTGACACAGCAGTGCCTACCCACCGGACATAGTTACTACGTATCACATAATTCAAGGAAGAAAATCTGTGGGGATCTTCACAAAGTAAGTTTACAAACTTCAAGATGATTCAGAATAATAGGAGTAAATTGGATGTGGATATTAATATAATGATTTTCCATTTTGATACCCTTTAAATCTAAACTCCAGGGAGATATTCAATTCACTCTAATGCAGCTCTGTATTCATTATTACATCATTAGTGTTTTTTTCTTAATACAAGCAGTGTATTTGACTTTAGACTAATATTTTCCTTTTGCAGTCCCTTTATGGCAGAACTCAGACTAGGAGAAGGAGAAGCAGCACACGTTGACAGTCAGCTGTACTGCAGTGTTCATTTTCTAAGTATGAGCATGCTAATGGTTGAGAAAGCAGAGTGACAGAGAGATGAGCTCATCAGTCTGCTGCTTCTCCTACACTGTCCAGTCACAGACTGGGAAAGGATATAACTAAATGCAAAACTTTTTTTTTTTTAGTTTTAGATAGAGTGGAGAAGGTTTAGAACTCCTGTAAGTTTTTATTGCTGTCTGTACCCCCATTAGGGAGATTTTCCCTCTCTATTTGTCCTGTTTACCATTATCATTGACAATAAAAGTAAAAGAAAATCACACATTTTGGGTTGTCCCCAGAAAAGTAATAGAAGGGAAATCTTCCAATGGGGACATTAGATCTGGTGACCTGCGGATCCCCCAAGAAATTCCCTTAACCTCCTTGGCGGTATTCCCGAGTGTGGCTTGGGGTGAAATTTCAGTAACATTAGTGGTAACTCCGAGCCACACTCGGGATCGCATCGCTGGATCCTGGAAGAGGTAACTTACCTTGTCCCTGGGATCCCACAATGTACTCCCGCTGTGTCCGGCGGCCGGATCTTCCGCCCGATGCTCTGTGTATCCTGGCTTCCATTCCCTGTAAGCGACGCAGGGGGGTGGAACCGGCGGCAATTTCAAAATGTATAAATCACAACACATACACAATACATTGTAATCTTATTGGATTACATTACTGTATCAAATTATTTGACCTCAGTTTGCCCCACAGTGCTTTGTTCAGTGCCCTGCCTGCAGTTTTACAGTTCTTTCTGCTCGGGAAACTGGAGAACATCCATGGCAAAAAGCTTGCCTCTAAATCAAAAGCGGTTTATGACCTTCTAGAAAACAGCAATAGCGATACAAAATCACTTGCAGAATTGAGTGATTGCGATTCCTGGGGAAAGTCGTCATCAGACACAGAAAGTGATTTCAGCGACGATCCTGCGACTGAGCTCAGTGATGTGCGGACTTGGTGCTCTATTGACTGCGGTACGGATCACGCAGCGCCCCCAAGATTCCCATTTACTGGAGCACCTGGTATGAAAGTGGACGTTGAAGATGACAACCCCTTGGCATACCTACAACTATTTCTGACTGATGAGGTTATTGAAAAAATAGTTACGGAGACAGACCGGTACCAAGAGCAACAAGCTAATACACATTGCATCGGAAGTTTTCAAGAAGTAGAAAGTGGGAACCAGTGACCAAAGATGACATTTGGAGATTTCTGGGCCTAATAATACTTCAGGGAGTGGTGGGGAAACCCCTGCAGAAGTGGTATTGGACAACGAATACATTACTTGCCACTCCATTCTTTGGCACGGTCATGTTAGAGTACAAATTTTCCCTGATAATGAAGTATTTGCACTTCGAAAACAACAAAGAATTTGATGAAACTACTCATCCGGCACCAAAACTCAAGAAAATTTGGGAAGTACAGTATCTCACAAAAGTGAGTACACCCCTCACATTTTTGTAAATATTTTATTATATCTTTTCATGTGACAACACTGAAGAAATGACACTTTGCTACAATGTAAAGTAGTGAGTGTACAGCTTGTATAACAGTGTAAATTTGCTTTCCCCTCAAAATAACTCAAAACACAACCATTAATGTCTAAACTGCTGGCAACAAAAGTGAGTACACCCCTAAGTGAAAATGTCCAAATTGTGCCCAAAGTGTCAATATTTTTTGTGGTCACCATTATTTTCCAGCAGTGCCTTAACCCTCTTGAGCATGGAGTTCACCAGAGCTTCACAGGTTGCCACTGGAGTCCTCTTCCACTCCTCCATGTCGACATCACGAAGCTGGTGGATGTTAGAGACCTTGTGCTCCTCCAACTTCCGTTTGAGGATGCCCCACAGATGCTCAATAGGGTTTAGGTCTGGAGACATGCTTGGCCAGTCCATCACCTTTACCCTCAGCTTCTTTAGCAAGGCAGTGGTCATCTTGGAGGTGTGTTTGGGGTCGTTATCATGTTGGAATGCTGCCCTGTGGCCCAGTCTCCGAAGGGAAGCTATCCTGCTCTGCTTCAGTATGTCACAGTACATTTTGGCATTCATGGTTCCATCAATGAACTGTAGCACCCCAATGCCACACTCGTGCAGCCCAAGACCAAGACACTCCCACCATCATGCTTGACTGTAGGCAAGACACACTTGTCTTTGTACTCCTCACCTGGTTGCCACCAAACACGCTTGACAAAATCTGAACAAAATACGTTTATCTTGGTCTCATGAGACCACAGGGCATGGTTCAAGTAATCCATGTCCTTAATATGCTTGTCTTCAGCAAACTGTTTGCAGGCTTTCTTGTGCATCATCTTTAGAAGAGGCTTCCTTTTGGGACGACAGCCATGCAGACCAATTTGATGCAGTGTGCGGCGTATGGTCTGAGCACTGACAGGCTGACCCCCCACGCCACCCCTTAAACCTCTGCAGCAATGCTGGCACCTATATGTCTATTTCCCAAAGACAACCTCTGGATATGACGCTGAGCTCATGCACTCAACTCCTTTGCGAGGCCTGTTCTGAGTGGAACCTGTCCTGTTAAACAGCTGTATAGTCTTGGCCATTGTGCTGCAACTCAGTTTCAGGGTCTTGGCAATCTTCTTATAGCCTAGGCCATCTTTATGTAGAGCAACAATTCTTTTTTTCAGCTCCTCAGAGAGTTATTTGCCATGAGGTGCCATGTTGAACTTCCAGTGATCAGTATGAGAGAGTGAGAACGATAACACTAAATGTAACACACCTGCTCCCCATTCACACCTGAGACCTTGTAACAAGTCACATGACACCGGGGAGGGAAAATGGCTAATTGGGCCCAATTTGGACATTTTCACTTAGGGGTGTACTCAGACATTAATGGCTGTGTGTTGAGTTATTTTGAGGGGACAGCAAATTTACACTTTAATACAAGCTGTACACTCATTACTTTACATTGTAGCAAAGTGTCATTTCTTCAGTGTTGTCACATGAAAAGATATAATAAAATATTTACAAAAACGTGAGGCGTGTACTCACTTTTGTGAGATACTGTATATCAAATGATTCTGAACAGAGCTATGTGCCAGAAAGAGACATTAGCATAGAAGAAAGTCTAATGGCCTACAAGGGAAGGCTCAGCTGGATCCAATACATGATGTCAAAGAGAGCACAATTTGGCGTAAAATCTTTCATGCTATGCAAATCATCAACTGATTATATTTGGAATTCTGTCCTATACACTGGGAGAGGAACAAAATTCAACCCAAAATACAGCAACTATGGAATGGCAACATCTTCCATTTTTTCAGTGGTTGAGCCATTGCTAAATCAGGGCTATTGCGTAACAACCGACAATTTTTACACATCTCAACTTTTTGAGTTTCTTCTGTAGAACATTACGGATGCCTATGGAACCGTTAGGGCTAACCGGTGCGACATGCCACTAATGTTTGCCAATAAGAAGCTCAAGACTAGAGAAATGGTTGCCTTGCAGAAAGGCAAAATTATGGCACTGCGATGGCATGACAAAAAAGGTGTGTGCCTAATGAGTACAGTCCATAATACATCCGCTGTTATGGCACGCAGAAAAGGTGGGAAAGAAATCTTGAAGCCACAAGCAATGACATTCTATCCAGCAATGTGGAAACAGCAAAAAAGTATCACAAGAAGATCTTCAGGCATCTGCTTGAGCAGCCCTCAAAAATTCCACTCGCCTGCTCGCATTTTGCGAGTGGATTTTGAGGGCTGGTGAGGAAGGGCTGCATGGGATGGGGGGGGGGGGGGGGCGAGCAACGTCGGCCCTGTGGGGTTGTATGGGAGTCCGTCTCCCAGCGCTCGCGGAGTTGAAGAGTGGAGAGCAGGCGGCTGGATCATCAGAGCACAAAGAACATCACTAGTGGCTTTTATTTCAATAGCAGAGTGTTCCCGGCACTCGCTGTCACACACAGCCCCGCCCGCTGGTCCCGGGACTTAGATAGACAGATCATCCGTCCAATCCCGGGACAAGTGACATGTATAAAAGTTCCCCGGCCAGGGAACGGGGCTCTATGTGACACCAAGCAGTGGGAACACACTGCTATTGCAATGAAAGTTGTTCCAGTGATGTTCCTCTGTGCTCTAATCATACGGCCGGCAATCCTCTTCCTCTCCTCTCTTCCCCTACATAGTGGACACAGGAAGGTTGCATTGTTAGATACAGGTGAGACTGCATGATGGACACAGGCAGGCTGCATGGTGGACACAGGTAGGCTGCATGGTGGACATGGGCAGGCTGGATCGGTGGACACAGGTGAAGCAGCATTTATGGACACAGGTGAGGCTGCATTATTGGGCACAGGTGAGGGTACATTATTGGGCACAGGTGAGGCTGCATTGATGGACACAGGTGAGGCTTCATTGATGGACACAGGTGAGGCTGCATTGATGGATGGATAAAGTCATTGTTAATATTTATTTTTAGAACTTAATTCTGCATGAAACATTTAAGTGTCATTTCATGAGATAATTTATGGGTGGGGCAACTGGTGGCGAATAACCCTTGGGGCCTGGCTAGTAGCTCAGGACTTTTGGAGCACTGTTCTTGAGCAAAGCTTGTGGAATGCCTACATTCTACTAAAAAAAAAAAAAAGAGTGACACTCCTATGATCCATTCTGATTTATTTGGAAAGTTGCCGAACTGATCTTCGTGACACAACAAACACCAATGGCTGTGAATAGAGTTGGACATCGTGCTGTTGGCGTTGTCAACCCAGAACACCTGACTGGTCATCACTTCATGGACTACATTCCACCAACTGAGAAAAGGTCAGCACCTACAGGGATGTGCCTGGTTTGTTGCTCAAAGCAAGATGACAGTGGAAAGAAAATCCGAAAGGAAATCAGGTTTAGATGCCTAAATGCACTGAGTTTCTGCCATGTGATTGGCTGATTAGCAATTTGTGTTACCAAGCAATTGAACAGGTGTACCTAACAAAGTGGCCGGTGAGTGTATATTGCCAAATAAATCATTTCACCTGTTTGCATTTTAACTGTGTATATAACTGCTTGTCTGGAGTTTCCCTTTAAGTACTCTTATTCAGTGAAGAGTAGCCCGGTACACAAATAATTTGTTTTTTATGAGCTCCTTCGCCGCTCCTTGTTGACGGAGAGAATAAAAAGAGCTGGCATACGGTTTGTAAGCGGTAATCATCAACTCATTTTCAAGCAGTACAGAACATTTTTTTCTTTCTTTTTTTTTCTTAAGCAATTGAAGAAACAGCTGGAGGGACACATGGAGTTTTCTCAGCAGCTGCAAGACACAGATGCTCAGCCTTCCACTGCAGTCTTCCAGCAGATTCTCTGTGCACGGCTGATGTCTTACATGTTTCTGGGCTATCGGTGACAGGTGGATCGCACAAGACATCTCAACACGCTGGTGGAACCATTAAAGCATTTGTCTGCTTTAGCCAGTGATTTACAGTATGTCTGGAACAGAGAAGGGCTGACAGCTCAGAACAATGATGCCACTGGCGGCTCCAGCAAGAATTAAAAAAGGGAATTGTGAGCTGTTCTCTGTGTGTTTTTCTCTATTGTCAGGCAGCACCTTTTTTAAAAGGTATGAGGGTCTCTGACAGGGTCTCTTGATAGAAAACTGGACACAGGTGTGCTTAAGCAATAATTAATAATAATTAAAAAATAACGGTCCCTAATTTTAATAACTCTGCAGGCTGCAGTGTCAGGGCCCAGAGGTAATCTGAAATGTGACAGGTGTTATCTGTCAATTGTCTAAGGCCTGATTCACACCTATGCATTTTTAGTGCTTTTTGCATTTTGCAGATTTTCACTACAGAATGTGTAAAATGGACTGTAGTGCAAATCAGCAAAATGCAAAAAACACTAAAAATGCATAGGTGTGAATCAGGCCTAACGCCTCATACACATGATCAGATTGTTGGCCAATAGAGCGTCAGACTTTTGTCAAAAGGGCATGTGCCTGGATCTTGTCTTGCATACTAACTTCACACAATTGTCGGCCAACAAACATGAACGTAGTGACGTACTATGAGGTATTTCAGCTCTTGAGCACCACCCTTTGGGCACCTTCGGCTAATTTTGCGTTTGGTGAGCATTGATTCCGAGACTTGTGTATGGACAATACGAAAATCTGACAACAGTTTTTACTAGAAAAAAATTTACTAGCCTGCCATCCAACATTTGTTGGCCGAAAGTTGGACATCAATTGTCTGAAGGAGCGTATTAACGGTTGGATTTTTGCACAACAGTCTGTCATCACACATTCCTCTACCAACAATCCGATCGTGTGTACGAGACTTTAGGGTGCTTCACACTGAGTTTTTGCACTTTGGCCACAGCTCAGCGTACCTGCGGTTTTGGTGCAGGTTAGCTGTGCTTTGCCATTGACTTCTATTATATCCCGTGGTATTAGTGTGTTTTAGCGGGGCAGTGTGAAGCCGCCCTAACCTTACATAGAGCTGTATGTGTTATATTCTCTAAGAACTGGAGTTGCATCTCCTTGGCCACCAATCAACATTACACAATTTGATTGGTGGCAGCAGGCAGGGCCGTCTTACTGAGCGGGCACCCCTGGGCATAGCCCAGGGTCCCCAGCTTCACCTGGGGCCCCATCAGAGCCAGACAAATAGAAGTAGCAGTGGGGCAAGGGAGTCAGGCTTAGCGGGCACAGACAGTCTGGTGGGCAGGGCCGCCATCAGGGGAGTACAGCCCATACACTAGTAAGGGCCCGAGTGGAAGGGCCCGGCTGTCTGGCGGGGATGGGAGAAGGCAGGGGCGGGTGCAGGAGAGCTCCATAGCTGCGCTGGCTTTTGGAATGTGTGTGCGAGTCATTGAGCTGACGTCAGGCTCTTTGCTGCCCCCCTGGTAAATTCCTGCATGCGCAACCCTCGTGTGTCCTGCACAAAAGCTGGGAGTGGGACAAGGAACACCCCCTAACAAGGCTGTTCTAAAAGTAATAGGGGGGTGTACGTGTGTGTGTGTGTGTGTGTCTGTGTACATGTGTATGTGTACATGTGTGTGTGTTTCTGTGTACGTGTGTATGTGTGTCTGTGTACATGTGTGTGTCATATATTTATACACATGTGAGGGGGGATGAGACCATACAGGTGTGAGGGGGGCTGAGACCGTACAGCTCTCTCAGGGATTTTGTATACCAAAGATGTGTAGCCGAATGCATTTTGGCCTACATTTATGAAGACATGTTTTACATTTTTCTAATTTGATATGTTTCATAGCAGAAAGTAGAAAATATTGTACTTTAATTCTTAGGAGTAGGTGTGTAAATTGGGCAGGCTTGTAGGGGCCCCATAGCATTACTTTGCCCAGAGCCCCATGATGCTATTAAGATGGCCCTGGCAGCAGGGGCATCACACCAGTTCTTCAGTAAGAACATGTTAATACACAAGGATTGCATTCATGGCCGGATCTAGGTGGGTGCTGGGGTGAACTGCGCACCCCCCCCTCCCCCCAGATCTCAGTTGCACCCCCTCAAAAACCCCTGACCACCCCCCTCCACCCTGGATGCTCTGCCCAGCCGCTGAGATCCTTTCCCATCCCAGCACTGTACACAGCTCCTACATTCTTTGAGGCTCGGTTCACACCTAAACTGGGGACCTCAGGGACGAATCAGGGCAGAATCTTTGCCTGAATTCGGCCCTGAAACAGAGACAAAGACGCACAGCGTTTATGTGCAGTGCGTTCCGCAGCTGCCCCGGAGACTTGTGAACCGGCTCCATAGAGAGCCAGTCACATTCTCCTGCTATGTGAATTGGATGCGGGGAAACACAAATCTAATTCATATAGGTGTGAACCCAGCCCTACTTACAGCCACAATCTTCACAGGATGTATCTGGTTACTGCAGCTACATTGCTGTTCCGGCCAGAGAACTTCACAGGTCAGAGCGGCATCATGGCAGCCAGATACACCCTGTGAAGATCATGGCTGTAAGTAAAAAATGTGATTTCAGCTCTGTGTAGTGTGGGAAGGAAGAGCTGTGTACAGTGCTGGGATCGGAAAGGAGCTCTGCCAAGTGCCCTTCCACAGGTGATCCCTGTCCTCCGACTCTCCAGTGGTGATCCCTGTTCTCCGACTCTTCAGTAGTGATCCCTGTCCTCTGACTTTCCAGTGGTGATCCCTGTCCTCTGACTCTCCAGTGGTGATCCCTGTCCTCCGACTTTCCAGTGGTGATCCCTGTCCTCCGACTTTCCAGTGGTGATCCCTGTCCTCTGACTTTCCAGTGGAGATCCCTGTACGACTTTGCAGTCGTGATCCCTGTCCTCTGACTCTCCAGTGGTGATCCCAGTGGCGTCAGAAGGGTGGATGTCACCTAGTGCGGTAAAACATGGTGTCACCCCCTTATTGGCAATAGTCAACAATCAAGCAACTAGGAAATTTGATTTGCTATATTAAGACTTATCTGTAGGTAAAATGAACATCTCCTAAACCATTTAGAAGATATCCACACTAGATGCAGCCGCTGACATCACCGGCACATGCGCTTTGAAGGTCCGGCATACTGTGCCGGACCTTCAGAGCACCATGCTGTAACTGAGGGCTCCCACACACATGCGCAGGAGTGACGTCATCAGAGTTCTGCCCATACTTTTCATTATCTGCTGTCCTCAGGGACAGATCTGATCCAGAGATCCCACGGTATGGCAATCTCTGGATTGGATCTGTCCCTGAGGATAGCAGATAATGGCATCATTGGCATTGATGATTTGATTCGGATTTTGGAACTGACTTGCTGACATGGTGTGTTGCTTGCTGGATGGGATCTGAGGGCTGCAGGGAAGATGGCTGTGACCTGCCAACAATAAGGTGTGTTGTCTGCTGGACCATGGTGGATAGTATCTGATAGCCGCAGCCAGGGAAGATGCTGCTGTGACCTTCTGCTTGCTGGATCTGATATGGGTCACTGTCTTTCTATACCTGGGCTGCGGACAACCCCCCTGCTTATCAGACCAGCTTAGGGCAGCTCAGCTATTATACCTGTGTACAGTGGCGGGCGGGGGAGGGTGTGGGCCGGAGCCGCCGCCCCGAGGTGAGGTGTGATAGGTGGGGGGGTGTCAGGGCTGGGCTCAGCATTCCTTCTCTGAGCTGGCTGCTTAGGTGTTGGCTAATTGCCAGCTCCTATCTCTCTCCACAGTTACTCAGCTGTTGATGATATCCTGCCATTCAGTTCTGCCTACTTAAGCCATCCAGCCCAGAGGATCGCTGCCTTCACCTTGGTCAACATCACAGAGACTATCTCCTGCGTTCCTGTTTAAAGACTTGTTTTGCTGACATCCCTTCTGGCTACAGATCCTGCTTGCTGTTTCACTACGTTAATCCCTGACTTCTAGCTTGGCTGACTATCCATTCCGGTTACTGAACTTTGGCAATGTTTTGACTACGTTTGTTCTTTTTAATTTTATTATTAAACAAGCGTGATTAACTGTACTTTTGTCTCGGTTTGATTTCATGGTTTCTGACTGGGGGTTGCCATGGTGTCGCCACCCAGGCCCAGGTGCACCTGAGCCACTCAGAGCTGGTGTAATAGAAGGGAGGAGTGTATGTGTCTGGGGCCCTAAGCTGGTCTGTTAAGAGGGGGGGTCGGTTTTTGCTGCTGCACACAGCTATATATATATATATAGCTGTGTGCAGCAGCAAAAACCGACCCCCCCTCTTAACAGACCAGCTTAGGGCATCGGACACGTACAATACTCCCTTCTATTACACCAGCCCTGAGTAGCTCAGGTGTAACTGGGTCTGGGTGGGGACACCATGGCAACCCCCCCTACCTATCACACCTCACCTCGGGGCGGCGGCTCCGGCGGACACCCCTTATCGCATGCCGACACCCCCCCCGTTACCCTTACGGGGCAGGGCGGGTGGCTCAGGTAAATGGCACGCCCAGGTGGCAGCTGGAGAGGAGAGGACAGTGTGCACCCGCACCGCCCGGGCGGAGATAGTGATAGGCTCAGTAGCGAAGTAGGAGAAGGAAGACACAGCAGCCCTAGAAGAAAAAAAAATACCAAAGGGAGCCAGGGCTTTCATCACCCTAGGCGTAGTGTCACCCCTCTAGCAGGTGTCACCCCACCCCCCTAGCAACCCCACTGGGTGATCCCTGTCCTCTGACTCTCCGTTGGTGATCCCTGTCCTCTGACTCTCCAGCAGTGATTCCTCTCCTCTGACTCTCCAGCAGTGATCCCTGTCCTCTGGCTCTCCAGCCGTAATCCCTGTCTTCTGCCTCTCCAGCCATGATCCCTGTCCTCTGCCTCTCCAGGAGTGATCCTTATACTCTGCCTCTCCAGGAGTGATCCTTGTCCTCTGCCTCTCCAGGAGTGATCCTTGTCCTCTGCCTCTCCAGGAGTGATCCTTGTCCTCTGCCTCTCCAGTGGCAATCCCTGTTCTCTGCCTCTCTAGCTGTGATCCCTGTCCTCTCTCTTTCATGGTGATCTCTTGTCCTCTTCCCTGTCAGTGGTGTTTCCTGTCCTCTGCCTCTCCCGTGGTGACCACAGTCCTCTGTCTTGCTAGCTGTGGCCCCTGTCCTCTGTCTTGCCAATGGTAATCCCTGTTCTCTGCTTTTTCAGCAGTGATCCCTGTCATCTGCCTCTCCAGCGGTGACCCCTGTCCTCTGTCCTGCCAGCCATGACCACTGTTCTCTACCCTGCCAACACTGACCCCTTTCCTCCACCCTGCTTACCCCAGTTCTCAGCTCGCCCCTGCTGACCTTCCATCCTTAGCCCTGTATTCTGCCCTGCTCTCTCCTGACCTCTGCTCTGCTGACTCCTGCACACTGTCCTAAAAAAAACAATAGCCTCTATACACTGCCCTACACACTGCTGATCCTGTCCTCTTCCCTGCTGATGCCCTGTACACTGCCCTACATACTGCTTATCCTGTCCTATTCCCTGCTGATGCCCTGTACACTGCCCTGCTGACCTCCCATCATCTGCCTCCTGACATTTTTTATTGCCCCCCGATATCAAACAGGATAGATCTGGCCCTGGTTTCCTTCTCCTAAAGATAATATGCTTTTTATATAGCAGTGTCCTATTGATTCCTAAAGCTGGCAACATACAGCTCAAATTTTGGCCAATTCCTGCTAAATTGTCCAAAGTTTGAATTGTGGGTGGCCCTGCAGGCACCACCAAACACCACAAAAGTTGAAAAATTGACTAAGCTATTGGCTGAACATTGACAGCTTTGTATCAGATGTGGTCACTAATGTGCAGCACAAATGTTTTCAGGCAGTGATAGGTGCCATAGCTGATATATGCAAAAGCCAACAGTGGAGATTTCCCCATCCATGCTGTTTAGCGTGGATGAGGGAATCATATGAATGTGAGAAAAGAGGCCGTGTATGGCTAGTTTAACTGACAATAGGCCGGGCGGGAGCTCTCCCATAATTATTGGACATCATATGACGTCCTCCCAGTAACACGCCTCGCAAACATGCCCGAGGGGCTGCACTGTGGTGTGATTCGTCACCTGATGTGTCCACCAAGCACAGCAGATAATAGATCACTGTATTGGGCTTGTACCATGTGACCGCAGTGACCAATTACAGTCATTACATGACAGTTGTACATAATGAATGGCTTTCATTCATAACCATTCATTGAGTACTGTTGTATTGGTCTCTGTGATTGGTCACAGTGATCACATGGTACAGGCAGGGCCAATCACAGTGCATCTGTACCATGTGATAGGTGTGGCCAATCACAGTTTCACAATAGTACACAATGAATGAATGGGTGCCATTCATAAAAATGATTGCTTATAACAGCGATCATCACTGTTATAGGCAATTATAGTGTGTAAAAAAAAATATCATATCACATCTTCAGAGTAGTACAGTGTCATTATGGTAAGACTGCACTGCCCTGGTAACAGTATGTAAAAAAAGAAAAACTTAAAAAAAGACTAATTAAATTGTACAAAAAAAAAAAAAAATTGAAAAAAAATATTATTATTTTTTTTTTTTACATACTGTCAGTGTCCCTGATCACCGCCACCCCAGGCGACGTTATAAAGCTCTGGTGAAAGTATGTTAAAAAAAATTTGAACCCCCCCACAGATTTTATTTAGTTTCTTCATTTTCCCAAAAATTCCAAAAAAAACTTAAAAAAACTTGCCATGCCTCTTACTAAATACCTTGGACTATCTACTTTCCAAAAAGGGGTCATTTGGGGGTATTTGTACTGTCCTGGCATTTTAGGACCTCAAGAAAGGATAACTTTTCAAATATACTATATATACCATAGTTTGCTGACTCTCTAGCTTTCCTACAGACTAAATTATAAACACTGATTTGGGTTATTTTTTTACCAAAGAAATGTAGCAGAATACATTTTGATCAAAATTTATGAAGAAGGATTATTTGTTTGCAAAATTTTATAACAGAAACAAATTTTCCCAAATTTTCTGCATTTTTCCATTTCGTATAGCAAAAAGTAAAAAACCCAGTGGTGATTAAAGTGGTAGTAAAGGCGTTTTTTTCCATTTATATCTACAGGTAAGCCTATAATAAAGCTTACCTGTAGGTATAGTAAAAAACGTGCACTGTTTAGGAGATATTTAATTTTTCAGCACCGGTGATGTCACCAGCGCATGAGCACTGCTCTCTCAATCGACGGCGTGCCGACCATAGAAAGAGCCGTGCCACGGCCCTGACTCCCTTGGGCATTTGGGTACAGTTTTGCATGACTGAGTAATTGTCATTCAAAGTGTGACAGTGCTGAAAGCTGAAAAATGGCCTGGGCAGGAAAGGTTGAAAGTGTCTGGTATTGAAGTGGTTAAGTTAATGTCTCTGTTATCTGACGCTGTTACTACTCTCTTACTACTTCTGGGAGTGGTGAATGCTGAAGAGGCTTGTGTAGACTACAGTGCCATAACTCAGCAAAAGTGGGAGCCCCAGGCTATCAGAGAGTTGAGTATGAACACTTTTCTATGCAGGTATCATTGATTTATGTCAAACCATCATCAGTTTAAGATCCATCCTATCTACCGCGTTTCCCCGAAAATAAGCACGGGTCTTATATTAATTTTGGCAACAAAAGACACAGTAGGGCTTATTTTCGGGGTAGGTCTTATCATGCCATGTGCTGTCTTCTCTCCCCCCCTGCCTGTCAGGAACCCCCTGTGTAAAAGTGCTTGTAGAATACTGGAATCCACTCTGTTACAGTATCACACAATGCAAATAGTTTAGTGCCACATACCTTCTTATAGTGCCTGTGACCCGCCAGAGCTCTGCAGAGGGAGGGGGGCCCAAGATCCCCCGCTGGCAGCTTGGCGAGGGGGAGATTAGCTGAGCGCAGCTCGCCACTTCCCTAGCCCGCCGCTTCCTTAGCCTGTAGGACCTCTCCGAGCACTGAAGCGGGGGGGGGGGGGGGGGCGAAATCCCCCGCTGACAGCTGGGAGGAGAGGAGCAGGAAATCAGCTGATCGCACTCTACGCTAGGGCTTATTTTTGGGGTAGGGCTTATATTGCAGCCCTTCCTGAAAATTGCAGTAGTACCGATACTTTTTTTTAGTACTTGCCGATACCAATTACTGATACCTACCACAACTGTGTTGTTTACACTTCAGCTGTCAGCAATGGTACAAAGCATTGAAAAGTTATTTACAAATGAAATTCATTTTTTTTTTAAATTTTGCACTTTTTTTCAATGTGAAACGTGTAATTATATGTTAAAGGTGTAAAAATATTACCGAACAAAGTAAACAAAAAAGGTTTAATTACTAATAGTTCATAAAATAGAAGTGAATAAAAAAAATCAGCAGGAAAATAATAATTAAACGGAGGAGAATAAGAAATTAATCAAGGCTGATTAGAGTAAATTAGGGTTAAAGCGGGGTTCCCATTTAAAAAAAAAAAAAAAAAATTAAAAGTCAGAAGCTACAAATACTGCAGCTGCTGACTTTTAATCGGACACTTACCTGTCCCAGGGTTCAGCTATACGGGAGATCAAAGCCCCACTCGTCCTCCCCTCCGCTCAGCGGCGCCAGCATTTTAACTGTGGGCACCCTGTTGTGGCTTCACAGCCGGGTACCCACTGCGCATGCGCGAGCCGAGCCACGCGCTGTCACTGGCCTTGCAATCATCTGGGACCGGTCACGTGTCCAAGATGATTGACAAGAGGGAGGGTGGAGAGGCGATCTTCCTTCCTGTGCTTAGGGAAGTGATGTCAGGAGCCCAGGCACTGAAGGAGGCAGACTACGAGGGACCCCCTAGCAACAGGCATTTAGAGGTGAGTAAAAAAAAAATTTTCTCCAAATGTTTCTTTTACATTTTTTTTAAGCACATTACTATTTTTTTGGGGGGGGGGGGGGGGTGGAATTCCACTTTAATAAGGGGTTAAATGGAGTAACATTTAATAAAAAACAAAAAAAAAATATATATATATTTTTTACTTTACAGTTTGCTTTAAAGCGGAGTTCCACCCTAAAGTGGAACTTCCGCTCATCGGATTCCTCCCCCCCTCCGGTGTCACAATTGGCACCTTTCAGGGGGGAGGGGGGTGCAGATACCTGTATAATACAGGTATCTGCACCCACTTCCGGGTACAGCTAGCCGCAGCTAGCCGCAGACTCCCCCCCACCCCCGTTGTGTTGTGGGAAATACACAGTTCCCACAACACAACGGGGACCAGTGAAGACGCGCAGCGCGACTCGCGCATGCGCAGTAGGGAACCGGGCAGTGAAGCGGCAACGCTTCGCTTCCTGATTCCCTCAGTGTGAATGGCGGCGGCAGCACCCGAGGATCGAGGGACGGCTCGGTCTCGGGTGCCGACATCGCTGGACCCCGGGACAGGTAAGTGTCCTTATTTTAAAAGTCAGCAGCTGCAGTATTTGCAGCTGCTGACATCTAATTTTTTTTTTTTTGGTGAAACACCACTTTAACCACGTAAGGACTGCCCCACGTACATATACGGAGGCAGGGCCCAGGGCACGCCGCCAGAGCCCCACTCCTGCTGTGACTAGACACAGAGGGTGCCAATCAGTGGCTGCCGGCCACCAGCGATCATTAACAGGAGAGGCAGAACGGCGGTCTGACTAGTCCGACAATGCTGACCGCCATTCTGTGGGGGAGGAAAACGAAGATCTTGTGTTTCTGCTAAGCAGAAACACGGATCTCTGTTTTCCTCCAGTCACAGCATTCCCACCACAGTTAGAAAGCACTCCCTATGAGCACAACTTAACCCTTTGATTGCCCCTGATGTTAACCCCTGTCTCTGCCAGTGTCATTTATACAGTGACAGTGCTTTTTTTTAACCACTGATCACTGTATTGGTGTCACTGGTCTCTAAAAAGTGTAACTTAGTGTCAGATTTGTCTGCTGCAATGTCGTAGTCCCACTAAAAATCGCTGATCGTCGCCATTACTAGTAAAAACAATAAAAAAGATAAAAAGTCCATAAATGGATCCCATAGTTTGTAGATGCTATTACTTTTGCATACCAATCAATATATACGCTTATTGGGATTTTTTTTAACCAAAATACATATTGGCCTAAATTGATGAAAAAATTTGATTTTTTTTTTTTATTGAATATGTTTTAAAGCAGAAAGTAAAAAATATTGTTTTTTTTTTCAAAATTGTCAGTCTTTTTTTGTTTATAGCGCAAAAAATAAAAACCGTGATCAAATACCACCAAAAGAAAACTCTATTTGTGGGGAAAAAAGGACTCAATTTTATTTGGGTACAGCGTTGCATGACTGTGCAATTGTCAGTTAAAGCGACGCAGTGCCGTAACGCAAAAAAATGGCCTGGCCAGGAAAGGAGTAAGTCTTCTGGAGGTGAAGTGGTTAAACTGACTTCATCTGCAGATCGAAGTTCGTCCCTTTGATCTGTAAGTCTAGGTTCACGCTGAATGCGGCTTTTAAATTGTGCGACTTCACTTAAAATCTCACAATTTCAAAGCCGCTTGTCAGTGTAACTTCAGGTGCGACTTGGCTGACATCTGTGTGACTTCATGCACGGATGTCTATGCAAGTCACACTTGAAATCGCCAAAAGTAGTGCAGGAATGACTTTTTCAAATTGGCGTGGCATCGCAAAGTCGGCATCCCACTGATGTGAACAGTTCCAGTGCCGACAATAGGCTGCCAAATCGAAGGACAAATCGCAGCTGGTGTGAGCGGTGGCTAAATGAATAAACTGAAAGATACAAAAAGAAACAATGTTAAGGCCCCGCTCCTTAACAACCGATAATTGCTGTTTTTTTTTTTTTTTTAACATTTCAGCTGTTAGTGGGGGAATCTTGCTGACAGCTGAAAGAACCGAGCCTAAAAGTATCGGTTTCAGGTATCGGAGCATTTGCACAAATACCGATACTCGTGCAAATGCTTAGTATCGGCACCGATACCGGTATCGGTGTAACCCTAATCATATCCCCTCTTGGACCTTTGCTAGGACATTTCTTAAAAGCCTAAATAGTCTTTCCTCCTTTAGGAAAGAGTTATTTGCATACATTTCCCAGGGAGCATTGCTGAAGGCCACAGTTGTACTTTGTTTCCAAGTGAGGATACTTTTATGAAGTTCACATACTGACTAGAAGCACCCTTCTGATTCAGCATCTTTACAATGCTGACAAAAACCCAGTTGGTGGGGCATTGGCTTAAAGTGGAATTGTACCCATAACAACCTGACATAAATATTGTTCTTTAGCAAGAAACATACAATCCATTGTGTTCTAATCCCTTTCTACTATATGTGATAAAAGTAAAATATAGCCTATAGTTTTACTTTAAGAATCCTCTGAAAGCTTTCTAATTTCTATTCCAGTAGGGTTAAAAGGAATAAATGAGGCCAACAATATGGTGGTTGTCATTACTGGCTTGGTTTTAAAGCTGCAGGTACTGGGGTTTTATTTACATAGTGAGTCAATGATCTAGAACAGCCTTTCTCAACCTTTTCAACACAGAGGAACCCTTGAAATAGTTCTCTGGTCTCGAGAAACCCCTTCTAAAAAATAGAAATCTACAACTCATGATACATTAGTGTGATGGTGAGTGAGAGGAATGGTCCTTACACTTGTGGTCATTGGGAAGAATTACCTCCTTACAGATAGCTAAAAAGATCAACTTTTCTGAGAGGCAGAAATTGCCCAATGCTGAAGGAACCTCTAGCAACCTCTGGAAAAGCCTGAGGGTCGGTTCACACATGGGCAACATGACTTTAGCGCGACTTTGCACGGCGGCTTCGACGCGACTTCGACGCAACTTCGACGCGACTTCGGCAAATTACGAGGCGACTTGAAGTCGCCTCCATGACAGGCGACTTCGCCTGTGGCCAATCAGCTCTCTGGGAGGGAGGGGGGGAGGGAGGGGTTTTCCCTGCAAAGTCGCTTGACTTTACAGAGAGATCCGACTTGGAGGCGACTTCCATTGATTTCTATGGTACAGGTCGCCTACCAAGTCGGATCAAAGTAGTACAGGGAGTACGCTCTGAAGTCGGAGCGACTTCAGTAGCGTCTATTAAGACGCTAGCGTTAACTCCCATTCAAACTATTTCTGGGGCGACTTGGGGCGACTTGAGGGCGTACAAGTCGGATCCCAAGTCGCCCCAGTGTGAACCGAGCCTTAGGGTTCCACGGAACCGTGGTTGAGAATCACTGATCTAGAACAAAGATTAGAATAAAAGTTTAGACCTTCAAGGCTTGACTAGTTGCATGCTTGTTCCAGGCCAGTGCCTTACTAATGAAGACAGGACCAGGATAACAGTCCTAGTTCCTACTCCTTTAAAAACCAAATCATGAATGACAGCTACCATATTTATATCATTACAGACTCTTTTTAAAGAAGAATTTCAGAGAATTATCCGTTCTCCAAGCTAAATGCTAGGACGATTTAATAATGGAAAGCGTCCATGACTCCAGTAGGGTGTCACTGCGTACCGCCCATAAGACTATTATTATCATTTGGAATCAAGTGAGTGAGGTTGGAGAATAAAGAAGCTTATTTCACAGCACTTTAAACATCCTTGTGCTTGAACCAGACCTTGGAGATTGATACAGATGGTGTCATGGCTATGGAGAAGAGGAATCCATTGAATTATTTCGAAAATGATACTGTAAGGAAAGCGACAGAAAGGAAGGCAAATTATGCCAGGTTCAAGAATATTGAACATTCAGTGGGGAGACAGGAAACCCTCTCTTTTCATGTAAATAGCAATCATAAGAAGGTACTTGACAGACTTAGCAGTGCAGACAACAATAGAAGCTTCTAATACTTTTATATAAAATAATTATTGAATAGTGATATTGGAAGGCTGGGACCACAGTATCGGGAAAGAATAGGATAAAGGTAAGGAAAGAAGGAAAACACATCAAAATTCCATAACAAAAATTAGAACGCAATGATAAGTAAATTAATAAAACATTGCTGTTTCAATAGGAAGTAATAACTTAAATTGAGCAGACACCAGCAGATGCTCAATAGTCATTGAATTGTTGTAGAGTAGATGTGTCAAACTCAATTTCATTGCGGTGCTGCATAAGCAGTATGGTTGCCCTGAAAGGGCCAGTTGTATCTGGGGTGTGCTACATACAGAGTGCAGGGTTCAGAAGTGTGTTATTTACAGAGTGCAGGGTTCAGGACTGTGTTACTTACAGAGTGCAGAGTTCAGAAGTAAGCACCGTACAGAGTGCAGAGTTCAGGAGTGCATTACATAGAGAGTGCAGAGTTCAGGAGTAAGCTACATACAGAGTACAGCGTTCAGGAGGCATTACGTACAGAGTGCATAGTTCAGGAGTGAGTAACGTACAGAGTGCAGAGTTCAGGAGTGAGTAACGTACAGAGTGCAGAGTTCAGGAGTGCATTACATACAGAGTGCAGAGTTCAGAAGTAAGCTACATACAGAGTACAGGGATCAGGAGTGCGTTGCGTACAGAGTGCAGAGTTCAGAAGTAAGCTACATACAGAGTGCATAGTTCAGGAGTGAGTAATGTACAGAGTGCATAGTTTAGGATTAACCACTTACCCACCTGGCGAATTCCAGCACTTCTCTCCTACATGTAAAAATCATCATTTTTTGCTAGAAAATTACTCAGAACCCCCAAACATTATATATATTTTTTAGCAGAGACTCTAGGGAATAAAATGGCGGTCATTGCAACTTTTTTTGTCACACAGTATTTGCGCAGCAATTTTTCAAACGTGATTTTTTGGAAAAAAAAAACACTTTCATGAATAAAAAAAAACAAAACAAAACAGTAAAGTTATCCTAATTTGTTTGTATAATGAGAAAGATGATGTTATGCTGAGTAAATAGATACCTCACATGTCACGCTTTAAAATTGTGCACACTTGTGCTATGGCGCCAAACTTCAGTACTTAAAAATCTCCATAGGTGACGCTTTAACATTTTTTACAGGTTACATGTTTAGAGTTCAAGAGGAGGTCTAGTGCTAGAATTGTTGCTCTCGCTCTAATGTTCGTGGCGATAACTCACATGTGTGGTTTGACCATTTTTTACATATGCATGTGCGACCTACGTATGCGTTCGCTTCTGCGTGTGAGCTCGCAGGAATGGGGGCGCTTTAATTTTTTTTTTTATTGTTTATTTTATTTATTTATTTTTACACTTTCCCTTTAAAACATTTTTTTTTCCCATCACTTTTCTTCCTATTAAAGGAATGTCAACTTCCCTTGTAATAGCAATGGTGTGTGATCGGTCCTCTTTCTGGAGAGATGTGGGATCTATAGGAGGACCCCACATCTCTCCTCCAGGCTGGAAAGCATCAGATCAAAAAAAAAAAAGAATGATCTGATGTTTTCCTGCCGAGTCCGTGGCATTGTTTACTTACGCCGGCCCGGACGTGACGTCATAACGTTGCGCCCGGGCCTCCGAGAGTCATAGAGATTGCCGTGGACCATCTTTCCATCGGAAAGAGAGGACGTATGAACCGCTGCTGGCTAACGCATTTCAAAGGTGTCCCTTCTTCTTCAGAGGCTCTGAAGAAGAAGGGACACATTCGAAACGCGTTAGCCAGCAGCGGTTCATATGTCCTCTCTCTAGAACCTGGAAACTGCCATCAGCGGATTAACTGCCATAAGATTGCTATAAGCGTGACTTTCTTTCTACCTTTGTGAGTAGTTTTTAATCATATTTTTTTAAATAAACGTACTAAAGTATAATGCACTAGGCTGGTGCACCCTCTTTCTTTCTTTTTGTTTGACTATTAGGATATCCCCATCCTGGAGGGCAGCAAGGCCGAAATTCATTGTCCATTGTGAATTATTGGATCATCTAGCTAACACACCCGTGCGCAAGAGTATTTGCTTTTGTTGTACTGTACAATACTCAGGTAGGCCGTGGCATTTAAATGATGCTCAATTAGTACTAAGGGGCCCAAAGTGTGCTAAGAAAATATCCCCCACACCATTACACCACCACCAGCCTGAACGTTGATACAAGGCAGGATGGATCCATGCTTTCATGTTGTTTACACCAAATTCTGACCCGACCATCTGAATGTCACAGCTGAAATCGAGACTCATCAGACCAGGCAACGTTTTTCCAATCTTCTATTGTCCATTTTTGGTGATCCTATGCAAATTGTAGCCTCAGTTTCCTGTTCTTAGCTGACAGGAGTGGCACCCGGTGTGGTCTTCTGCTGCTGTAGCCCAGTAGATCAGCAGTTTTTGAAATACTCAGACAGCCCGTCTGGCACCAACAACCATGCCACGTTCAAAGTCACTTAAATCCCCTTTCTTCCCCATTCTGATGCTCAGTTTGAGCTTCAGCAAGTTGTCTTTGCCACGTTTTGATGCCTAAATGCATTCAGTTGCTGCCATGTGATTAGCTGATTAGCAATTTGTGTTACCAAGCAATTGAACAGGTGTACCTAATAACGTGGCCGGCAAGTGTAACTACACTGTAGCTACATACAGTTTATATAGTGCTGACAGCTATCACATTTCTTAATGAAGAAAATAGAAGAAAATGAAGAAAATAGTTTGTTTTGACCACCTTGGCCCAAATAATCTATTTAAAGTGATAGCAAAGTTGGAATTTGGCTTTAAACCCAATCTAAAAAAATCTTATATAATCTCTAACATGTCAATAGAATCTTAAGAGTCCCCTTCACTGGAACTAAGGGGCCAAGCTCAACCCCTGAAGTACAACCTCACACCATATTTCCATAATAGTTCCTCCACCCCAAACTCATTCATCCATGTCTATATGGACCTTGCTTTGTGCACTGGTCCAAATCATTTGGTGGAGGGGGGATTATGGTGTGGGGTTGTTTTTCAGGGGTTGGTCTTGGCCCCTTTAGTTCCAGTGAAGGAAACTCTTAAAGCGTCAGGCCGTCAGCATACCAAGACATTTTGGGTAATTTCATGCTCTCAACTTTGTGGGAACAGTTTGGGGATTGCCCCTTCCTGTTCCAACATGACTGTGTGCCAGTCCAAAGCAAGGTCCATAAAGACATGGATGAGTGAGTTTGGATGGGGGAACTTGACTGACCTGCACAGAGTCCTGACCTCAACCCATAGAACACCTTTTGGATGAATTAGAGTGGAGACTGCAAGCCGGGCCTTCTCGTCCAACATCGGTGCCTGACCTCACAAATGCGCTTCTGGAAGAATGGTCAAACATTCCCATAGACACATTCCTAAACCTCATGGACAGCCTTCCTAGAGGAGTTGAAGCTGTTATAGCTGCAAAGGGTGTGGCTGCACTACTGCTGATCTCCTGAGTTCCAGAGAGGCCTACTGATCCAGGGAGCTTGATTACTCCCTATACCCAGAGTGGATGCAGGAATCTGGGGTGGACCCCGGGGAGGATCCCCCGGATGGCTAGAGTACCGGTCCTCCCATACCAGTGTTTGAGGACCTGGGAAATGGCCCAGCTAAAGGTGAAAGCCTGTCAGCCTACAGAAAGAAGGTTTGTGCTAGGATTGCGAGAATTGCCATGGAGGAGGAAGTACTGGCGAAGTTGAAGTTTGACTTCAAAGATAAAAAAATTGCAAATGACCGGCTTCACAGTTCGAAGAGAAGACAGATGCGGCCTGAGTTGATGGCTTTGGAGGCTAAAGTGGAAAAGCAGAGTATGCTTGTGACTGCATTGAAAGAAACCAGCGGAGCTTTCAAGGAGAAATATGGCAATGATGATGCCTCCGTACAATGCGCAGAGGGACCATAGAGTCCAGTGGAGGAGAAGCATCACCGGAGTGCGAGAAAGAAAGGTCAGTGCAAAGCAAAAAAGTTTCTTCGGGCTTGGACTGTTTTTCTGGCTAGCACGCTGGAAAATCTTTACATTCTGAGACAAGTATCAGTATGCCTGCAGAAAGTGGAGAAAGCTCTGGCACACAGGCTGCGGGTGATCAGCAGTCAGGTGTTTTGACTGCCAGTATGCCACTGGGCCAAGGAAGTTCTGTGCCCTTGTCACCGCAGCAGGAGGCTATGGAGCAAGATGATCCATCAGAGCCTGTGAAGGGAGCAGGATTGCTTAAGTTAATCACAGAAATGGAATCCCCTTTGCATAGTCGCAAGTTTGCCGTGTCTGGATCATCTGAGGATGAAGAAGAGGATAGTGATGTCCCCCCAAAACCTTTGAAACATCGGTTGGCTGAAAAAGCCGTTTGCCTATACAACATAATGGAGATGTAGTTCCTATAGATGGTGCTGTAGAGGGCAGTGGAGAGCAAGCTCATCCCCTGACTGAGACTACCACCTGTGTACAGAGAGCCAGTGAGGGGTGTGCAGACTCTGCTGTGAAGAGTGCTGATAAAGACATCTCCGCTGTTAGTAACCCTTTAGTTACTGGTAATGAAGTAAGAATTACCAAGGGTAATGTAGATGATATTTCTGTGTCAGAAGTCTCTGTTCCATCTGTTGATGATAATGTTGTTTCTAAAGAGGGGTCTGTAACTAAAAGTGATGTGCGGGATGTTGCAAGGAGTGCAGTTATTTCCTATACTGCAGTGGTGGCTGCACCTGTCCCAAGGGTGAGTAGGGCCAGTTATTCTGCGGTCACTAGGATCTGATGTGAGTGAAGGTCAGGCCAATCTGACACCATCTGGTAGCTCCTTTAAACACCGCAATGTGGTCCAATTGAGGTGGACTGGAGAAGCCCCCCCCCCCAAATAGGAGAGATGTGGTGGACCGTATTCTGGGGATGGGTTTTAAAGCAGAGGAGATTTTTGCCCTTATCAGCCCAGTTGGGTCATATGAGTATGACCTCTCCTTTGTCAAGGCGGAAGGATTAGATGTCTTTTGGGAGAGGTATGAGCAGAGGTGGAAGGAGTCCCCAAAATGGGCAGGTTTGTCACCCAAAGTAATCTCTCGCCAGCCATTATATAAGAATGTCACCATTCTAGTACGCAATGAGTCCATTCCTGCTGCGGATCTGGTGGTGTGGTTGGGGAGATATGCTGATGTCCAAGCTCCATTGAGGAAAGTTGTAGATGATAGGGGGATTTGGACAGGAGGATGGACGGTGTTGGTAAAACTGCATGTCACGGGTAATGTTGTTAAGCACATCCCTTCGTCTGCCTTTATAGGTCGTGACAGGATTATTACTTTTTATGTAGGGCAACCAAAGTTGTGTCATCGCTGTGGTGAAAAGAGGCATTTTTCAAGCTCATGTTCTGTGCAGAAATTTTCCCTCTGTCAGGGCTCAGGGCATGTTGCAAAAGACTGCAATAGTATTCTTTGTAATCTTTGTAACAAGTTAGGTCACCCCTATAGTCTTTGCCCTGAAGCCCTCCATAATCAGCCAGAGGTGGTGGAAGAACTTCTGAGGATGGAGGAGGAGGAACGTGGGGGGCAGCAAGGGGTTGGTGGAGCTGTTTCAGCTAGTCCTGAGGACCCCCCCCAGGTGTCAGTTTCCCAGCATGAAGGTGTGATCCCTACTGTGTCTGCTCCCCAGTCTGTGCCCCCTACTGTGTCTGTGTCTACTTCTGTTGTGTGTTCTTCTCCAGTGTTTCAAGTGCCCAGTGTTCCAAAAGTAAATAAGTCATCCAGATTGGCTGAGGCTGCCAAAGGGGCAAATTCGTGCAGATCTGAGGTGGCAGCCTCATCAGGGCCTTCCCTAAGGCAGCGTAAAACCTCTAGTGGAGGTTCTAAGGTGAAGAAGGGGGAAGTTGCCACTGCTAATAATGTAGATGAAGTCTTTCAGGGTAATGTTTCAGGGGAGGAGGGAGAGTGGACCAAGGTGGGGAGAAGGAGGAATAAGGTAGTCCTGACCTCTGCCTCCTCGGTTTCATCCTTAGAGGTAGATGATCTACCGCTGGGAAACAAGTTTGGGTCCTTATCTGAGGGGGAGGAGGAGTCTTCTAATTCCATGTCTCAGATGGAGGAAGATGAGGTAGAGTGTTCTCTAAAGAGGTCAAGGTCTCCAGTAAGGGGGGAGGGAGCTCAGGCTAAGAAACGATTACCTCAATCATCCTGATGGCAGTTCCCACTCCGATAAAGTTGGCAACGATTAATGTTGCCAGCATAAAATCTGTAAGGGCTCGTAATATGGCCTTATTTTTGCTCAGTGAGATGGATGCTGATATTTTATTTTTGCAAGAGACCCGGCTAAATAGACTTGCCGATGTCCACCTGGCAAAGAGGGAGTGGAGGCGTGGGCCCTCCTTCTGGTCTCTTGTGGCTGAGCCTTACAGCGGAGTTGCAGTACTTTTTACTGGCATGGTAACGTATCGGCGGGTTATCGAGGTAGAGATTGGAAGGTGTATGGTCCTGGACGTCTCTGTGAAGGGGCATGATCTGCTTTTAATAAATATTTATGGACCACAGACTAGATGGGAGAGGAAATGCCTCTTTACAAAGATTAAGCCTTTCCTTTTTACATCTTGGCAAGTTGTCTTTGGAGGTGATTTTAACACCATTACTAGGCCCAAAGACAGGAAAGGCTCCACTGACAGCCTGAGATATGATAGCGTTTTTCTTAATACGATAGCCAGGGAAGTAGGTCTGGAAGATGCGCATATTAAGCATTGCCCAGACAGCACTGGGTACACATTTAGGCGAGGCAGTTGTGAGAGCAGGATAGATAGTTTTTTTTTAAAAGGGGACTCTGCCTTTTCGGCTCCTGAGTGTCGTATGGTGGAGTTTTCTGATCACCTTTTGCTGTCTGTTATTCTCAATGCTTCAGATATACCACCTAAAGGAATGGATATTTGGAGGATGAATTCGGCTCTGCTGGATGACGAGGAGGTAAGACAATCTTTTGAGGATTTTTTTCAGGCTCAGGTAACCATCCTGGATTTCTGCAGCAGTAAGTCGGAGTGGTGGGAGCTTGCCAAAAGCCGGATTAGTGGGTTTTTCAAGGCCATAGGAAAAAGGAAACAGCTTGGTAAGTACATTGCCTACCAGCAGCTGCGGAGAAAACTTGATCGCCTTGTCTCGAGTGGTGGAGATTCTGGGGCAATCTCTGAGGTGAAAGTTCTCCTTAGGAAGTATCAGTATGACCGACACGCTTCTTTGGTTCTGGAAAGGGACTACGGGAAATATCACTCGCCCGACCCTGATCAGAACTGCAAACAAAGCGCAGCAGTTAAGACGGTTGTTGGGCTAAGGGATAGTACGGGCTCTTTGACGAAATCCAGGTCAGGGATCCTGGAGGTCTCAAGGTCTTTTTATGTGGATCTTCTGGGGGAGAAGTACCTCGATCGGGCAAAGATGTCGAGTTTTCTGGATTCTACACCAGGTCTGGGAAATAACATTCCGCTTGCAAGTTTGACAGGGGGAATCACAGCAGAAGAGGTAGTCAAAGCTATAGATGGTCTGGCTATTAAGAAAACCCCTGGGCCAGACGGATTGACGGCTGATTTTTATAAGACTTTCAAATCCAGCTTGGTACCTTATCTTGTGGAGGTATTTAACGGCTGTCTGCAGGAGGGGTCGCTCCCTCCCTCCATGAGACAATCTGCTGTGATTCTGTTGTCGAAAGGCAAGGATCCCTCGATGATTGAGAATTGGCGCCCCATTAGCCTTCTCAATGTCGATAGAAAGATTCTGGCAAAGATAATTTTCTGGCGCTTGTCGTCAGTAGCAGACAGATTTCTTTCTCGTCAGCAGCACTGTTCGGTCCAGGGCAGAAGCACTTTTTCAGCGGTGTTAGCTGTCCGGGAGGCTCTGGAATGTTGCAGGGCTGAAGGCTGGGGAAAGTATTTGCTGGCACTGGATCAGGCGAAGGCTTTTGATCATGTCAATCATGAGTACCTCTGGCTTCTCCTTGACAAGTATGGCCTGGAGAGTGGGTTTATTGGATGGCTTAAGACTTTATACAGAGAGGCAGAGAGCTTCATGCTTGTTAACGGTTGGGTTGGACGGCCCTTCGGGGTTGGATCGGGGGTGCACCAGGGGTGTCCGCTGAGCCCTTTGCTATACGTGTTCGCAATCCACCCCTTCATCAGAAGGGTAGAGAGCGGACCGTTGTGCGGGGTGCCGGTGGGCATTACTGGTGAGCCGCCCTTGAGGGTTGTAGCCTATGCTGATGACGTTTCTGTCTTTATCTCTGGGACAGAGGAGGCACAGGAGGTGGTTTCAGTTATAGAGCAGTATTCCGAGGCATCAGGCTCCAAGGTCAACCGTGATAAAAGTGACGTTTTTTGGATGAGCGAGGGAGGTGAGAGCTTTGCACTTCCGGATACCTTCCCAAGTCCTCAGCAGAAAGTCAAAGTATTAGGCATCGAGTTTGGCCATGATGATTACAGTAAGTCAAATTGGGAAGCCAGGCTGAATGATGCTGATGTCAAGGTGAAATGCTGGAAAGGGTGGCGGCTCTCCTTGAGGGAAAGGGTGGACTGGATTAAGACCTACCTGATTCCTACCTTTTTGTATGTCAGCTTTGTTTGCATCTTGCCAGAGTCTTGCTATACCAGGATTTATAGTTGTTTCTTCCAATTATTATGGGGGAACAGGCTGAATCTTGTGAAGCGGAATGTGACTTACCTATCTAGGTGGAAGGGTGGCCTAGGAATGGTCAACCCAGTTGTGTTCTTCTCTCTGATGTTTTTGAAACACAATTTTGGTAACATGCTAGCAGAGAGACCGCCTGGATGGGTAGGTATTTTCCAGATCTGGTTTAGACCTTTTCTGGGCTGTTGGGAGAGTTGCGGGCCAGTGAAAAGCCTAAGGATCAAACATGGTAAGCTCCCGGCTTATGTTGCCCTGTGCCTGAAAATTCTTAAACGGTGGCATGTGACAGCAGAGGATATCAGGTCCCTTCCTAGGAGATTCCTGGGGGAGAAGATCGTAGGTACTGTCTTTCATGCGCCACTGGCCTTAAGGGATTGCCCAGGTCATATTATGAGGGAGGGTTTACGTTTAATAAATTCTGAGCGGATTCCCTTGAAATTTAGGGACCAGGCCTGGCTCGCTTTCCACAGTAGGCTCTATGTGAGGGGGAATGTGAAGTGCCGCTCTTTGGACAATCGTGGTTGTCCAAGAGTGGAATGTCAGGGTGAAGTGGAAACCATGGACCACTTCTTGCTTCAGTGCCCTTTCAATATAGAAGTCTATAAAAAGGTGGGGAGGGCTCTGAATATTCCTTTCCTGCCTTGCATGTCTTATGTTGAGTGGGTGTATGGAGCATTGCAGAATCGCAAGGGATTTGATTTGGACACTCTTTTTCTAGTCAGCTTAGTAGTCCGATATTACACCTGGAATGCACGGTGTCAGGTATCCCTTCGGCAGAAAGTCCTTCCTGTTCCGGTGGTGGTGTGTGAGATTCTTGGTGAGGTAGGGAAAATTCGGGGTCTCGAGAAAGACAGATGGCGGCAAAGGGTCTGGATAAAGGCATGGAGGAATATCAGGCCTGTAGCTGCTGTTTGTTGATCTCTGGGTGTTGGGTTCTTTCCCTGTTTTCTCTCTGGACACTCCTTTAGATTTTCAAGGATAAACATAATTTTGAAGAAAGGCTACATACACATGATAATCTATCTTTCTTGGTCTGAATGTTAATCAAGTTGAGTAATGTGTAGAATTGTTGAAGATGTCTGTGCTTTTTAGTGATATATGTATATAGTATAATATAATACAATGATATTCCTCTTGGTTGGAAAAAAAACCCTTTTGTTCATATATTATAGGTTGAAGTAAGCCTTTATTATTATGTTTAGTCGTATATACAATATGTTATGCATATTTAAAAAAAAAAAAGGAAATATATGTGTGTATGTGTATTTATGTGTGTATATATATATATGTATATATGTATAATATTTATTTTTTTGTATTTTTGTATAAAAAAAAAGTTGGAATGTGTTTCTTGTTTGCAAGATTCTCAAATAAAAAAAATTGCCAACTCAATATTGAACCCTACGGACTAAGACTGGGATGACATTTAAGTTCATGTGCGTATAAAGGCAGGCGCCACGATACTTTCAGTAATATAGTGTATGTGAGCCAAGCCTAACCTGTGTATAAAAAGATGTGTATGCTTACCTATTTTGAGCCCACTCTGGTCCAGTCACATGATCACCTGTGTTAGTCAGTGGAGAGAAGGGAGCACCAACAACGGCCAGGACATAGGAGCCTATGGGTGATGTCACCAATCCCAGAATTCCAGCTGTTGCTAAGCGCTCCCTCTTCTCCCCTGCATTTGCCGCTCACCAAAACAGGGTATCATTGGTCGGACCAGAGCAGGCTGAAAATAGGAAAGTATTCATTTTTTTTTTGTTTACACATGTTAGGGTCTTTGGGGACATTTTTAGGGCTGTTTACTGTTAGGCAGGAATTCTACTTTAATTATGTAGATATCCACGGGAAGGTGACATTGCATACTACCCTTGTAACTATTGTTATATAGAATCAAGTAACATTGCTCTACAATACTTCAATTATCTCTGTGCTCAAGCTGGACCTTGAATATGGATAGACTTATCATTGCCAAGGAGAAAAGAAGTCAGTATAAGGGAATGCACTGTGTTTTTCATATATTTAATAAAGCAATATTAAACCCAAAGCAAACATTAATTATATTGCAGATTAACAATTCTTAGATGTGATGGCTGCATTCGTTTCCTTTTTTTAGTTTTTTTTTTCTTCTATTTTCATTTGGTGAACCAGCCAGTAATTCTGTTGTTTTTAAAAAGCACAAACGCTCCAGCTCTCCAGCAGGATATATCCGTTTACATGGATGAGACAAACCACTTAACACTGGCAGGGGTGATTAAAAGGATCAGCTTTTATTTATTCATGCATAACCTTTATCCCAAGAAAAAACAACTGTTTGCTGTACTTCAAACATTTTTTCCACAATGATGCCTGCAGACATCTCCCTCTGGTACTGTTTTTTTCAGAGCTGGCAGCTGGCTTTCTTGTAAAAGCAATCCTATCGGCTAACTAGCCGCTGGATTGCTTTTACAAGCAGCTGGAGGGGATGTCCCCCCTCCCGCCGCCTTCCACGGCTTGCCCGAGCTGTCCCGTCCCACCAGGAGACCCGAGCAACCAGCCGGGATCAGCTTTTGATTGGCTCTGCGGTATGACCTGACATCACTTTTGGTTTACCCGGATGTCAATGGCGCCATTTTTAAAAAATTGAAAGCATTCAAAAACACAGATCTTGGTGTTTTGAATGCTTTTAAGGGCAGAGGAGGGATTTGAGATCTATCTATACCAGAGCTATCCATAAAGAGTACTTGTCACATGCCTATTGCTGTCACAAGGATGTTTACATTCCTTGTGACATTAATGAAAGTGATCGAAAAAAATAAAAATTAAATGAACAGTGTAAAAATAAAATAAAAATAAAATAAATGAATATTAAAAAAAAATGAAAGTGCCCCCACCCACCCCCACCCCCCCTGTTTTTGCACAAAAATACTGCGATCGTCCCACACATGTGAGGTATCTTCGCGACAGTGGGTTCTTTTCACTGGGGGGGTGGCAAACAACCACACCACCACCCCCCGAGAGGCCGGCGGCACCTCCCCCCCGCTCGCTGCCTGTCTGTCACCCACACACCCAAGCCCCCCCCGAGTGGCCGGCGGCACCCCCCCGCTCGTTTCGCCCGGCACTTACCCCATTTAGGGAGCAGATGGCAGGCAGCAGGCAGTGGCTCCTGTGTCCTCTCCTCCATCACGGCAGCTTCCATTGTTCGACTCCTCCCCTCCTTCTAGGCATCCAATAGGATCGCCTTTCCTTTCAGCCATTCGGGTGACGGATCCCAAGACCCGGTTCCTGATTGGCTGGGAGGAGGATCAGTGTTACAATAGCGATCATGCATTCGCTATTATAACACACCTGGGTGGGCTCAGTTCGCATTCTCTGCACCCCGAGCCCACCCTATTTTTAAACCTTTTAGAGCCTCTGGCTCTAATCAGGTGCTTCAAAAAACACCCCCCCCATTGGAATCCATGCATCCGGTGTCTTGCATCGGGCCGGACACATGGATGCGGGGGGGCGGTGCCCGTGCGCCCTTAATAGACGGGCTGCCTCTGTGGTCAGCAATTCTAGCATCAGACCTCCGGTGTAAATCTAAAGTGGTAACCTGTAAAGGCTTTTAAAGCGTCACCTATGGATAATAAAATTTACGTAATTTGTCGCCATTTTAAAACATTACATGTTTTACATATTTACAGATACAGAATACTTTATTAATCTTAATTATCTTTTATATTTTACAAAAAAAATGGGTTATGTATTGTGTTTTTTTGCATTACAATTCAAAAATTCAAAAAAGTGTATTTTTTTCCAACAAATTGCGCTTGAAGATCTGCTGCACAAATACTGTGTGATGTAAAAGAATGCGAAATCCACCAATTTGATCTCTAGGGCCTCAGCTTTAAAAAATCTATAATGTCTGGGAGTTCTAAGTCATTTTCGAGCAAAAAATACTGATTGTTACATGTAAACAAAAAGTGCCAGAAAAGGCATGACCTGGAAGTAGTTTGAAATTCAGTAGTAGTCGTCTTCACCACGTCTAGATGCTTAAATGCATTGAGTTGCTGCCATGTGATTGGCTGATTAGCAATTTGCATTACCAAGCATTTGAAAAGGTGTACCTAATAAAGTTGCTGGCGAGTGTAAATCTTTAGTTTATAAACTTGTAAACTTTCAAAAAGTAAATATTAAAAATACTTTTCCTTTAAATAGCTTAAAAATTGCTAAGAGCAGCTACAGACAGGAAGGCAGCTTAAGCCACGTTCAAGATGATTGAACATACAATGGTGAAAACAGAAAACCTTGGCGTTTTATGTATAGAACAAGCACAGAAAGGCACTTGACAGATGTGTCCGTATCGATGACAATAGACGTTTCCAACACTATTGAAATAATTAATCTATGCAAATATGGAGTGGCTAGTGCGATCGTTTTGGAGGCAGCTGAGAGACACACCATAATGAATACAACACCTCAGTGAAAGCAAGTCAGCAAGGGCAAGGTTTGTAGAAAACACAAATACGTATTGCAACATTACTAGTTGTTTTCACTTAAGTGGACATTGAAGGATGAATAATAGAAGTTAATTCTTGTGACTCTCGTAGCACTCAACAACTTTCATGGACAGTCGGGAGTTTTATTCTAGGACAAACAGAGCCCTTCATGGTCGTTCATAAGTCTTAGTAAAAGAAAAATTAGAACCAAGCTCTGCCAATAATGGAGATTTCGGTTTTACATGGAAAATAGTGAGTTGAAAACCAAGCTCTGCTAATAATGGAGATTTCGGTTTTACATGGAAAATAGTGAGTTGAAAACCAAGCTCTGCTAATAATGGAGATTTCGGTTTTACATGGAAAATAGTGAGTTGAGTTTCACACTGTTGGAGATACATCAGAGCTGCCTTTTTCAACCAGGGTGCCTTTTTGGGCTCTTCAGGGGTGCCGCAAACATGGCGCTGTTTTGCCCTGGATCAGCAATATGTTCTGCATTGGTTCAGGTACCAGCATTTTAACAACTAATGAAGCTCTAGGGCAGGGGTCAGCAACCTTTTTCCACTTAAAGCGGAGTTCCGTCAACTTTTTTTTTTTTTTTTTTAAAGTCAGCAGCTACAAATACTGCAGCTGCTGACTTTTAAAATATGGACACTTACCTGTCCAGAGCGCCCGCGATGTCGGCACCCGAAGCCGATCTGTCCCTCGGCTCTCAGGTGGAGGCGCCGCCATCTTCGGTAAGAGAATCAGGAAGTGAAACCTTGCAACTTCACAGCCTGGTTCCCTACTGTGCACGCGCTGCACAATCACACTGGTCCCTGCTGTCTTCTGGGACCTGTGTGTCTCCCAGAAGACAGCTAGGTGGACAGAGGAGGCGCCGGATATGGCATAGATAGCCGTGGATACTGCAGCTATCTATGCCCGGAAGTGGGAGCAAATACCTGGATTATACAGGTATCTGCTCCCCCCTTCCCCCTGAAAGGTGCCAAAAAATGTGAGGGGAGGATTCCGAAAGCGGAAGTTCCAATTTTGGGTGGAACGCCGCTATAAGGGCAGATTCAATGTATGTGAATGCATGGAGGGCCACATTCACTTGCTAATAAATGAAAATAACATTACACAACCCCCGAACCTCTGGCCCCCTTTACATTACACAGCCCCTGCACCTCTGGCCCCCTTTACATTACACAGTTTCCTGCACCTCTGGCCCCCTTTACATTACACAGCCCCCTGCACCTCTGGCCCCCTTTACATTACACAGCCCCCTGCACCTCTGGACCCCTCCCTCTACATTACACATCCCCCCGCACCTCTGGATCCCTTTACATTACACGGCCCCCGCTTACCTCTGGACCCCTTTACACTACCCAGCCCCCCCCCCCATATTACTCAACCCCCCCTTCATATTACACAGCCCCCCCCAGCTGTGTAAGCACGAAGGGATGGGGCATTTAAATTATTTGATTTTTTTCTTATTTTTTTTTATTTATTTTTTTTTACACTGTCTTTTTGTAAAAAAAAAAAAAATTCTGATCACTTTTATTGCTGTCAGAAGGTATGTAAACATCCCCTGTGACAGTAACAGGCAGTGACAGGTACTCTTTATGGTGGGATTTGGGGTCTATATACCCCAAATACCTCCTTTGCACTTAAAAGCATTCAAAACGCCAAGTTTAACTGCATTGAATATTGTCATTTTTTTTTTAAATTTGGCGCCTTTAAGTCTGATGTAAACCGAAAATGATGTCATGATGCCCATGTTCTGGGCTACTAGATCCGAGACCCGATCAAAGTCAATTCCGGCTTTGTTGGGGTCTCCGGGCAGCCAGTGGATGTGCCGGCTGGTCGCTCGGACCTTTCCCGGTGTGACAGGAGGGCCCGGGCGAGCCACGAAAGGCAACGTCCCCTCCCGCTGCTTGGGATAACAGCCGAGAGGCTTCTTAGCCGCATCGGTTGTTATTCCAAGAAAGCCAACCACCGGCTCTAAAAAACGGTACCGTGGTAATGCGTGCAGCTGCAGGCATCACCCCGGTACAACCCCTTCAAGCCGAGGCCGCATATTTGTGTACAGTCGGCGTGAAGGGATTAAAATGTCTGTGGGCCAGGTGCATATGAATTAATCACGTGCACTGACTGGCCGGACATTTAGCGGTGGGGGGCTGTGTGCGGCCCATGGGCCATAGGTAGCTGACCCCTGCTTTAAGGTTAGGATCCATAGAAACGCAGCTGATAAGGGCAGAGAGCATGCAACGCACTGGCAGAGCGGGGATGACGTCACTTCCCGGATGCAGCGCAGGGAACGTATCGGTGATGCATTTGCAGAGCCTGCGCTCCTTCTTCAGGCCATAATCCCACACATTGGGATGAGCTACATACCTGAAGAAAACCTGTTAGAGTCTGCAAAAGACTTGAGACGGGGGCGGAGGTTCACCTTCCAGCAGAATGATCCTAAACATACAGCCAGAGCTACAACGGAATGGTTTAGATCAAAGCATATTTATGTGTTAGAATGGCCCAGTCAAAGTCCAGACCTAAATCCAATTGAGAATCTGTGGCAGGACTTGAAAATTGCTTTTCACAGACGCTCTCCATCCAATCTGACAGAGCTTGAGCTTTTTTTGCGAAGAATGGGCAAAAATGTCACTCTCTAGATGTGCAAAGCTGGTAGAGACATCCCCAAAAAGACTTGCAGCTTGAATTGCAGTGAAAGGTGGTTCTACAAAGTATTGACTCAGGGGGGCTGAATACAAATGCATGGCACACTTTTCACATATTTATTTGCAAAGGATTTTGAAAATCATTTATCATTTATTTTTCCTTCAACTTCACAATTATGTGCCACTTTGTGTTGGTCGATCACATAAAATCCCACTAAAATATATTTAGGTTTTTGGTTGTAACATGACAAAATGTGAAACATTTCAAGGGGTATGAATACTTTTTTAAGGCACTGTATATACCTTAATAATTTCCCACCAATCTTTGGGGTAGACCCTCTTAGGCTTGGTATGCTTGGTAATTTTGGACTGCTATTATAGATGCGCCTCCACCTCCTGTACCCTTTCAGCGCCAAGTGCATGGCCTCTTGTGGGCCACAAGTTGGTTGCTTTGCCGCTCCTGTGATAATAACAACCAGAAAACATTCCTGAATTTTAATTTTGATTTGCTCTGGTTGGTGCTTAGTCCCTCCATTGTTAAGGTATGACACTTAGTGGATAATCATAATACATAAGTGTGACACACTCTGACTATGCAAACATTCTAATATTATATGTTTTCAATCCAGATGTTACCATCCCCCTGAGGAAGATTTTGATTATTGCAATCGAAATGCGTTGGGGTCTTTTTGGGCAGAAATACTGTTTTTGGAAATTCCTATACAAAGTAGGTCACCTGCCATTGTCTAAGGTCAGCATCCATTGTAGTTGGGGTCATATACTGTATACCAGAGCTCATATTTTAAACATTATGTGTTTATGAATTTTAATATTTGTATCAATAAAAATGGTTCATTTTACTTCTTGGTACATTTGTTTGATTTTTTTTGCTGCATTAACCACTTGGAAGATTTACCCCCCTTCCTGACCAGGCCATTTTTTGCAATTATGGCACTGCATTACTTTAACTAACAATTGCACAGTTGTGCGACTCTGTACCCAAACAAAATTTATGTCCTTTTTTTCCGACAAATAGAGCTTTGTTTTGGTGGTATTTGATCACCACTGTGGTTTTTATTTTTTGCACTATAAACGCTATAAAAAAAAAAGACTGACAATTTTGAAAATAAGAAACAATATTTTTTACTTTCTGTTATAAAACATATCCAATAAAAGAAACTGAAAAAAATCTAATGTCTTCATCAATTTAGGCCAATAGGTATTCTGCTACATATTTTTAGTAGAAAAAAAATTCCAATAAGTGTATATTGATTGGTTTGCGCAAAAGTTATAGCATCTACAAACTATGGGATATTTGTATTTCTTTATTTTTATTTCTTTATTTATTTTACTAGTAATGGCGGCGGTCAGTGACTTATAGCAGGACTGCGATATTGCGGCGGACAGTCTGGACACTAACTGACACTTTTGACACTTTTTGGGGACCAGTGACACTATGACAGTGATCTGTGCTAAAAAATTTGCACTGTCACTGTACTAATGACACTGGCTGGGAAGGGGTTAAACATCAGGGGCGATCAAAGGGTTAAATGTGTGCCTAGCCAGTGTTTTCTAACTGTGTGGGAGGTGCTTGTACTAGGGGAAGGCATTGATCCATGTTCCTGCTTTGCAGGAACACAGTATCAATGCTTTCCCTACTGGCAGAACAACGATCTGCCCTTTTTACATAGGCAGATCAGCGCTCTGGCCTTCTGCCTAATGATCGTCGGGTGCCGGCGGATATCAAGTCCACGGTACCCGCAGATCAGCTTCCACTGTGTATAATCACGCACGCTCGCCCCAGACCCGGAGGTGCCGGATCACGTACTGGGTACGTGATTCAGTGCAAAGTGGCCGCCCTGCCGCAGTATATGTGCGGTGGGCGGTCCTAAAGTGGTTAAAGCCCTCGGGAGAAACTTTACTGTATTTGTAGTATTAATAGGGCAAGCAGCACCTTCCTACCCAGGCTTGTGGGCACCGTTTGCTAACCTTCCACCCATTTCCCCAGAACAATGTTTCAGCACACAATATGGTGGTCTTTCATTGTGTGTAATAGGTACACTTTTATTTTATGCGGTATAAACAACTATTTTCCTGTACGCATCCAGCTGCCTTTTATCAAACCAGATGCAAGACAGATATCTTTATTCAATTTCTTTTTTTTTTTTTTTCTTTTTTTTTTTCTTTGGGTAGCTTGTCTAGTTGTAAAGTTTGCCTTAGCTGCTCCATCTGCTTTCAAGGACTTATCCTCAGCTCCCGCTATCTCCTTTATTATCGGGTTAACGTTGAAAATGACACGTTTTCGGCAGCTCAAGTGTTCTGATCTCATCCTGCGCTCAAGAGGGTGAGAGGAAGGAAACAGTCATATATGAATTTCTAAATTGTGCTGGATGGAGGGAAGGGTGTTCTCAGACCTGAGCCTTGCCTGAGCTGTAATACAGAAAATGGTGTCTTATCGAGTGTCACTTGTACTCTGTTAGGAAATGAAGGTGACATAAATGGCGATGACAAGATAAAGAATAGCTTCTACTTTTAGACTATAAGAGGACAACAGAAAAAGAAAAAAAAAAACTTTGGTCTACTTAACAATAAGTAGAGGAGACAACCTTGGCTTCATGTGTGCAAGGGTGGGTCTTTCTAGTTTGGACTTTCATTACAGCCTGAGACATGAATAGAGAGTCCTAAGACATTATGGTCATGCTTGCACCACTACTTAGACATAATAGGGGCTTTATAGGCTGGATGTGGCAGAATCCTAGACTTGAAAAAAAAAATGAAACATTATTTAGATATTACATTTAAATATTCAATTTAAATTAAAAATTATATTATATTATAAGATTATTTTATTTCAGTGCCTTGAAAAAGTATTCACACCCCTTGAAATGTTCCACATTTTGTCATGTTATAGCTAAAAACGTAAATGTATTTTATTGGGATTTTATGTGATAGACCAACACAAAGTGGCACATAATTGTGAAGTGGAAGAAAAGAAAATGATAAATGGTTTTCAATTTTTTTTACAAATATGTGAAAAGTGTGGAGTCAATAATTTGTAGAACCACCTTTCACTGCAATTACAGCTGCAAGTCTTTTTGGGGACGTCTCCAGGGCCGGATTAACATAGGGGCTATTGGAGCTGCAGCTCCAGGCCCTTTACCTTAACCACTTCAGCTCCGGAAGGATTTACCCCCTTCCTGACCAGAGCACTTTTTACAATTTGGCACTGCGTCACTTTAACTGCTAATTGCACGGTCATGCAATGCTGTACCCAAACGAAATTTGCGTCCTTTTCTTCCCACAAATAGAGCTTTCTTTTGATGGTATTTGATCACCTCTGCGGTTTTTATTTTTTGCGCTATAAACGGAAAAAGACCGAAAATTTTGAAAAAAAATGACATTTTCTACTTTTTGTTATCAAAAAAATCCAATAAACTCAATTTTAGTCATACATTTAGGCCAAAATGTATTCGGCCACATTTGGTCTTTGGTAAAAAAAATGTCAATAAGTGTATATTTATTGGTTTGCAGATAAGTTATAGCGTCTACAAACTAGGGTACATTTTCTGGAATTTACACAGCTTTTAGTTTATGACTGCCTATGTCATTTCTTGAGGTGCTAAAATGGCAGGGCAGTACAAAACCTCCACAAATGACCGCATTTTGGAAAGTAGACACCCCAAGGAAATTGCTGAGAGGCATGTTGAGCCCATTGAATATTTTTTTTTTTTGTCCCAAGTGATTGTATAATGACAAAAAAAAAAAATTTACAAAAAGTTGTCACTAAATGATATATTGCTCACACAGGCCATGGGCATATGTGAAATTGCACCCCAAAATACATTCAGCTGCTTCTCCTGTGGGACTTTTTGGGAGCCTAGCCGTGTACGGGGCCCCGAAAACCAATCACTGCCTTCAGGATTTCTAAGGGCATACATTTTTGATTTCACTCCTCACTACCTATCACAGTTTTGAAGGCCATAAAATGCCCAGATGGCACAAAACCCCCCCCAAATTACCCCATTTTGGAAAGTAGACACCCAAAGTTATTTGTTGAGAGGCATGTTGAGTCCATGGAATATTTTATTTTTTGACACACGTTGCGGGAAAGTGACATTTTTTTTTTTGCACAAAGTTGTTACTAAATTATATATTGCTCAAACATGCCATGGGCATATGTGGAATTACACCCCAAAATACATTCTGCTGCTTCTCCTGAGTACGGGGATACCACATGTTTAGGACTTTTTGGGAGCCTAGCCGCGTACGGGGCCCTGAAAACCAAGCACCGCCTTCAGGATTTCTAAGAGCGTAAATTTTTGATTTCACTCCTCACTACCTATCACAGTTTTGAAGGCCATAAAATGCCAAGATGACACAAAACCCCCCCAAATGACCCCATTTTGGAAAGTAGACACCCCAAGCTATTTGCTGAGAGGCATGTTGAGTCCATGGAATATTTTAGATTTTGCCACAAGTTGCAGGAAAATGACAAACTTTTTTTTTTTTTGCACAAAGTTGTCACTAAATGATATATTGCTCACACAGGCCATGGGCATATGTGGAATTGCACCCCAAAATACATTCTGCTGATTCTCCTGAGTACAGGGATACCACATGTGTGGGACTTTTTGGGAGCCTAGCCGCGTACGGGGCCCCGAAAACCAAGCACCGCCTTCAGGATTTCTAAGGGCGTAAAGTTTTGATTTCACTCCTCACTACCTATCACAGTTTTGAAGGCCATAAAATGCCCAGATGGCACAAAACCCCCCCAAATGACCCCATTTTGGAAAGTAGATACCCCAAGCTATTTGCTGAGAGGCATGTTGAGTCCATGGAATATTTTATATTTTGACACAGGTTGCGGGAAAGTGACATTTTTTTTTTTGCACAAAGTTGTTACTAAATAATATATTGCTGAAACATGCCATGGGCATATGTGGAATTACACCCCAAAATACATTCTGCTGCTTCTCCTGAGTACGGGGATACCACATGTTTAGGACTTTTTGGGAGCCTAGCCGCGTACGGGGCCCTGAAAACCAAGCACCGCCTTCAGGATTTCTAAGAGCGTAAATTTTTGATTTCACTCCTCACTACCTATCACAGTTTTGAAGGCCATAAAATGCCAAGATGACACAAAACCCCCCCAAATGACCCCATTTTGGAAAGTAGATACCCCAAGCTATTTGCTGAGAGGCATGTTGAGTCCATGGAATATTTTATATTTTGACACAAGTTGCGGGAAAGTGACATTTTTTTTTTTGCACAAAGTTGTTACTAAATAATATATTGCTGAAACATGCCATGGGCATATGTGGAATTACACCCCAAAATACATTCTGCTGCTTCTCCTGAGTACGGGGATACCACATGTGTGGGGCTTTTTAGGAGCCTAGCTTCATACAGGGCCCCGAAATCCAATCACCGCCTTCAGGATTTCTAAGGGCGTAAATTCACCAATGCAAATACCAGGATTGCCAGGACAGGAGGGACAATAATACCAGGTGTCACGCCTATATCCGCGCTTTCTGCAGACACAACATTTTCTTTGGGGGGGTCGTTGGGTAGGGGTACTCGAGAGGACATAAGGAAAATGCCTCCCATGCAGCTGGCTTACTGCATCTGGTTGGGGAAGGTGAGGTGGAGCACCGTCTGGATACAGAAGGGCTCTGACGATCTCTTCCTGGAATTTAAGGAAGGATCCAGTCTGTCCTGAAGCTCTGTATAGCACATGAGCGTTCAGCAAAGCCAATTGAAATAAGTATACAGACACTTTTTTGTACCAGCGTATGGCCTTATGGGCAACTAGGTACGCGCCAACAACTGGTCGTTGAGGTCCACCCCTCCCATATTTTGGTTATATTCGTAGACACAGAGGGGTTTCTCCACAACACCAGTCGCCGTAGTAATTTGGACCGTCTTGTCTGCATGAAGGGAGGTAAGAACGAGAACATTCTTATTGTCCCTCCACTTCATAGCGAGCAAATTATTACACTGCAAGCAGGCTCTCTCCCCCAGCCTAAGACGGGAATCTACAAGCCGCTGGGGAAAGCTCCGGCGATTAGGTTGCACAGTGCCACATGCTCCAATCTGCTGATCAAAAAGGTGACTAAAAAGTGGCACATTCCTGTAATAATTGTCCACATATAAGTGGTACCCCTTTCCGAATAAGGGTGACACCAAGTCCCACACTATCTTGCCAGCACTTCCTATGTAGTCAGGGCAGTTTGTCGGCTCTACGTGACTATCTTTGCCCTCGTAAACCATAAAACTACATGTATAGCCTGTGGCCCTGTCACAGAGCTTATACATCTTGACCCCGTATCTGGCTGGGAAGGTACTGTTTGAATGACAAGCGGACAGAAAATTTAATCAGGGACTCATCAATGCAGACAACTTGATGGGGAGTAAACAAGTCTGCAAAACGCTGGTTGAAGTGGTTTACGAGGGGCCGAATTTTGTAGAGCGGATCGTATCCAGGGTCTCCACGAGGACGACAGAGTTCATTGTCATTGAAGTGCATGAACCGCAAAATCTGCTCGTATCGTGCCCTGGCCATGGAAGCAGAGAACACGGGCATATGGTAAATTGGGTCAGTGGACCAATATGACCGCAACTCACTCTTTTTATTTATGCCCATGTTGAGGGAAAGGCCCAGAATTATCTTAAATTCAGAGACCGTAATTGGTCTCCAATCTCTGGCAAGGGAGGATTGGGGAATAGCGGCGATGTGTTGACCAGCATATAAATTGCTTTGGTCCACAATAGATCTATAGAGATCTTTGGTGAAAAACAGTAAATAAAAATCCAGTGGCGTAAAATCAACTGTTTCAACCTGAATTCCAGGTTGGCCAGTGAAGGGGGGAAGTACGGGCGCTGCAGAAGTGGTGGGTTCCCAATTCAGATTGGCGAATGCAGCAGGAAGGGCACTATGGGCACGACGGGCCTGTGTTCGTCTTCTTGGTGGCAGCGGGACACTACTAGTGCTTGCCACCTCGCCAGCTTGAACTGCACTTATGGGACTCGGCACGTCACCACGTGATACTGCAGTGCTGGATGTACGACCAGGGTGTACTAGGCCGCTGGTGCTTGCCAGTTCACCAGAAGGAATAGCGTCGCTAGTACGAGGGCTGGTCTCTGCTTAATTGGCTTAATTTCAATCCATATATGGCCCGCTTAACCACTACGCAGTCCCTAAACATCCTTCCACAACCCTTTAAATTTTCCCTTCTCAGATTCCTTCATTCTCCTCACCTGTACATAGTGCCCGCTGTTATACCCTCCACACTCCTCTCCTGTACATACTGTCCACTGTCATACCCTCCACACTCCTCTCCTATACATAGTGCCCCTTGTCATACCCCCCACAATCCTCTCCTGTACATACTGCCCACTGTCATATACTTCTCTCCTGTACATAGTGCCCGCTGTCATACCCTCCACACTCCTCTCCTGTACATACTGCTGACTGTCATACCCTCCACACTCCTCTCCTATACATAGTGCTCCCTGTTATACCCCCTGACAATCCTCTCCTGTACATAGTGCCCGCTGTCATACCTGCCACATTCCTCTCCTGTACATATTGCTGACTGTCATACGCTCCACACTCCTCTCCTGTACATACTACCCACTGTCATACCCTCCACACTCTTCTCCTGTACATACTGCCCACTGTCTTACCCTCCACACTCCTCTCCTGTACATACTGCTCACTGTCATACCCCCACAATCCTCTCCTGTACATACTGCCCACTGTCATACACGTCTCTCCTGTACATACTGCCCCCATAATACCTTCCACACTCCTCTGCTGTACATACTGCCAACTGTCATACCCTCCACACTCCTCTCCTGTACATACTGCCAACTGTCTTTTTCTCCACATTCCTCTCCTGTACATACTGCCCCATAATGCCCTCCACACGCCTCTCCTGTACATACCTCCCCCAATCATACCCTCCACACTCCTCCTGTACATACTGCCAACTGACATACCCTCCACAATCCTCTCCTGTACATAGTGCCCACTGCCATACCCTCCACACTCCTCTCCTGTGCATACTTCCCACTGGGTACCCACCACACCCCTCTGCTGTGCATACTGCCCACTGTCATACCCTGCACACTCATCTCCTGTACATAGTGCCCACTGTTATACCATCCATACTCCTCCCCTATGCCTCTTACCCACAAAAACAGTTCTTTAAAATTATATTGAATATCCTCAATGTTACCAGCTCTAGAATGGGCACGTTTTTGTTAGTTGAACTAAAGGAAATCTTCTCAGTCCTCATATTTGTTCTGCCCATTATTAATACTCATTTAATTTTGTGATTACTACTGTGATGTATGAAGGAACATAGGGGATGTCAGCTACTCTAAATATACCCCTGGTAAAAAAAAGTGTCCCTGAAAATATTTTTGAAATGTTGGCAACTATGCACCTGGTCACTGCCCAAGGGCCACTGGGTCAGTAGGGGGCTCCATGAGAGGCTCCTGGGATCCTGTGATAATAAAGCGGTAGTAACAATACTACTTTTTAGAGGCCCTGAGGTAGGTTATGCCATAATGTACTAGTATGCACAGCATATTAGCACATTACGGTACACTTACCTGTCAGACTGAGCCCTCCAACACTGCGCTATGATCAATCCCGCAGGTCCTGGGCGCTTCCATCTTCACCCGGTCTTCCATCCAGGTTCTGTGCCTTCGGTCACTTGTCTTGGCTGTCACACCCACGCATGCTCATGCGCATCCTCTCTCTCAACCCCCCTCCTTTACCCCTCACCCCTCTCTCACCCCCCCCCTCTCTCTATCTCTCTCTCTCTCATCCTAAGGCTCTCTATTTAATTTAATTTGTTATAACAAAAAATTGTTTGCATATTTATTTATTTATTTTTTATAAAAAGCCCTACCAAAATCCTCAGCACCAGGCCCATGATGTTCTTAATCTGGCCCTGGACGTCTCTACCAGCTTTGCACATCTATAGAGTGACATTCTTGTCCATTCTTCTTTGCAGGGACCCTTGCTATGTTGGATTTCTGTATTGAGCAGGGAATTCCACCAATTAGAGAGAGAGGCCAGGCCAAATAAGGAACTCCTCTGGGGGATTTACAGCAACGTTCTCTCACCTTTCTGTATCTGGACAACAGAAACAATTTAGGACTACAGGTTTATTCCTTCTCCTATTCTCCAAAATATAGGGGTGGGGGCACACGTCTGTAGTTTACAGAGATAGCTTAAAGAGGATCTTCAGTTTAAAAAAATAAATAAAAAAGTCAGCAGCTACAAATATTGTACTGCTTACTTTTAAAATAAGGACACTTACCTGTCCAAGGATCCAGTGCCGTCCTCACCTGGGCTGGTTCTTCACCAGTTTTTGGGTCCCTAGCTCAGGCATGTTTACTAAGGGAAGCCGACTGCAACTCCTTGAGGCTTAACAGTCAGCTTCCCGCTGCGCATGCTTTGTGAATGGTCCCGCAGCCTTCTGGGACCTGTAACATATCCCAGAAGATTCCGGGGAGGGGAGTGGGAGAACTTACGCTCCACCCGCCTAGGCAGTAGGAGTGGAAGTTGGAGTGGGTACCTGCCAAAAGTGGGAGAGGAGAGGTAATCTGGCCAGTAACACTGTATTAGTGAGACACAACTGTGGAGGAATGAGCACAGGAGGCGCAGCAGACAGCAGCATTCTCAGTCTGGGGGGAGGGGAGTGTTAGATGGATTAGCGGATTTAGATACACTAACACATTGGAGACAAACTCCAGCTCACACTTTATAAGCAGTTACATCAAGCCTTTTTTTTAGTTTTGAGATAGATAGATGTTTTTGTTTAATATAAAAAACAAAATAAATAAATAAAAAGCAAAAATCACCCCTGCCAATGCTAATGGTTTGTCTCATCCATGTAACCTGATACATTATGCTGGAGAGCTTGTGCTTTTTAAAAACAACAGACTTGCTGACTGGATCACCAGATGAATATAGAAGAAAGCCTAAAAAAAGGAAAATTAAACTATCACATCTAAGAATTGGTAAGCTGCAATATAATAAATGTTTGCTATTGTGTTTAATACTGCTTTAAAGTGATTGTAAACCCTTTACAATCCACTTTTTGCTACAGGTAAGCCTATAATTAGGCTTACCTGTAGCTACCCTGGATATCTCCTAAACCTGCACGGTTTAGGAGATATCCCTGTATTTGCATGTGCCGACATCATCGACACGTGCGCACTGAAGCAAACTGAAGCAATGGCACGCACGTGCCGTTGCTTCTGTTAGACTGTGCCGTTACCAGCGGCTCCCGTGTGCATGCACGGGAGTGACGTCATCGCGGCTCCAGCCAATCACAGCGCCGGAGCCTGCGATACCTGAAACTCTGGGAGCGATGTTGGCCACCAGAGCGGTGAATGAGGACCGCTGTGGGGGCTTCGATCTCAGGTAAGTAATTCATAATGAGCTAGTATGCTATGCATACTAGCTCATTATGCCTTTGTCTTGCAGGTTTTTTTTTGTTTTTTTTTAGGGTTTACAACCACTTTAAGTCTGCATTCACACCTGAGCATATTCCTGGTGATTTTAAAGGTTTTTTTTTTTTTTTCAAGGGTATTACAGGCACTTATGCACGTGTATCAAGCTTCAGGAGTTTATTTCTGGGCAAAGGGAGGAGAGGGGTGTTATAGGAAGGGAGAAATTCTATAGGCATAAAAACACACACAAACATGCCTGGAAACACGAGTATCATGCCTTTACAGGTGTTCAACTTGAAGTCTATGAGATCAAAAACACTTGAATAAGTCGGAAAAAAAAAGCTCATGTACTTTTTGAGAGTAGGATGTAAAGCATAGGGCGACCGAGTGTACAAGTGTGAACAGGTACAATTAGAAAGAATGGGATTCTGCACAGTCTGGTGTATTATAGCATAGTCAGACATAGGGAAACAAGCAGAAAAATGCTCAGGTGTGAATGGGGGCTTAAGAATACCCAATAGGAATACCCAATAAGAAACCCCAAAACCAAGAACAAAAATGTAATGTATTGCAGCATACTAGTGCTTAGTTGTGGCTAGATTATTTTTTATTTTTCAGGCTAAGAACATTTTCAGCGAAATACCTGTTGATCTTGGCTGAACGAAAAGGACAAAGAATATTATTTTTCTTATGGAAACCACTAATCCCCGACCCCCTTGTAATGGAGTTGAAAAGAAGAAGGTACCATATGCTTAAAGCAAAACTTCACTCTAAAGTGTAAGTTCCCCTTAATGTCCCCCCATCCTCTTCTGTTTTTGGCACTTTTTGGAAGAGGAGGGAGAGGTCAGCTACCTGGTTTTGACAGGTACCTGCACCCACTTCCAGTTAGATCGCCATGGCGATCCACCGGAAGTTCACCCCCCCCCCCCCACTTACCCCCAACTACCTTCTGGGAAACATCACAGGTCCCAAAAGGCTGCAGGACAATTCACAAAGCGCAGCACGGCTCACACATGTGCATTGGACAGCCAGGTATGAACCTGCAAGGAATCATACCCAGCTGCCCACAATAAGTATACCCGCGCCAGGGCCTGGACACCAGGGAGGAAGCAGTTCAGGTAAGGATGGCAGTGGACCCCTGGACATGTAATTGTCCTAATTTTTTTGAAAAAGACTGGAGAACTGCTTTAAAGTTTAGCCATGTCTCCCTCCAGATGAACAGGCTGTCACCCTGGGGCAAGAAATGATTTACTGGCAGGATCATTAGCGTAGCCAGGTCCTGGACTACAGAAACAGGGAGAAGGAGACATTGTCCTCTTTACAGCCAGTTTACTCAGGATCATGGAAATTGAGGTTTGGGACAGCAACCGTAAAATGGGACTCAAGGACCTTTACACTGCAGTCTCCATAGGACACTTAGAAGGAAGGGGAGTTGTGGAATAGCTTTTAAAAAACTGTACTGGCAGCACAGGAGTCCATGTAAGCACATCAGCCTGTGTGCACACATCTCTGCGTTAGACCAGATTGCAGTGGCCAGAGTTTAAGGCCTGAGAACGGTGTCAGAGCCTGGGCTGAGCAAATTGCAGTGATCCAGCCAACCTCGCTCTTGCTGCAGGGAAACTAGAGTGTACTCTGACTCTCCCCTCCTTTACTGCCAGTCAGCGGAGCCATTTGCGCAGAGACAAGGGCCCCCTTTTCTACAGCGGGAGTCTTTAGTTGCACCACGGGGGCCAGTGAGGGCTGACAGCCAATATTCACACACTGATAGCAGAGACTGGGTTACCGGAAGCAGTACACTTGGTAAACAGCGCTTACACTGCATTCTGGTTCGCCAAGACTGTTGTTATATGCACCGACTTTGCTTGTGGGCCCCAACTATAGCAGAAGAATATAGTAAAAGACTGTTTTCTATAAAGCCATTGCCCAAGCCCCCTTGTCATTACTCATATATAAGATTACCCCAATCCTGTTGGCCTAGGCCTAGCATAGTCACCCTATACACTCTGGCAGTCTAGCCTCCTGAACTCAGTGAATTTATCCACATTGCTGCCCATTGCTGCACTTAAGGTGATCCTACTACTGTTTATACTTATCCTTGTGCATTGTATTATCCTATACTTACTGTTGACTACTGATCACACTGTATTCCAATTTGTACTACTACTATTGCTAATCCACATACATGCCTTTGTTATCAATCGTATTGTGTGACAATATATTGAGACTTGCCTTTACTAATTCGTTTTTCGACTGTTTCCTGATACAGCATCATTATTGTGTACCTGGTATTGCCTTCCGTGATTTCTGTGATATTGCAAATTTTGTTCATTTAACCTAGTGTGTCAGAGGGGCTGAAGTCATTGAGGAGGTTGAGACAAAGAGCAAAGAACCCATCCTACCCAGTGGCTCCTGTGAGGGTAGCACTACAATAGGATATAAAAAAGATCTGGATATAGGCTTCCTTAAATCCTTCTGTCTCTTCATGTAATCCCAGACAGACTTGACCATCACTTCTGGGACTCATTCTTCTTTACACTGAAGATCATTCTTAATGACATTGGCTGCATGTTTGGGGGCATTGTCCTGCTGCAGAATAAATTTGGGGCCAATCACCCACCTCCCTGATGGTATCTCTTCTCTCATTCCTCTTCTATCTGCATGGGTCACTTCTGACAATCCATGATAACACCTGACAATACCGGGAGATGGTCCGGCCCCCCCCAGCACACAGAAGGTGATTGCCATACTCAACTGTGCATGTTTCCTTATGAGACTGTGTAGAGGGAGGTGTGTCTATTCCTTCCACTCAGGTCTCAGATTACCCTCAGCTCCCTGCTCTATGCTGTGCAGTGGGTGACGTCAGATATCTTCCCCCCTGGCTTCTGAAGTTTGGAAATGCCGTGTAAATTCTCGACTTTGAAATGATATAGAGGAGAGAGTACTGCAGATGAACAGGAACAACTTATGAAGGAGGATTTCCTTCAACTCTGTGCATCACCTGAGGCTGGCCACTTCACTGGGTATATGTAAGGATTTACAACCACCTAAAATTTTAGGGTTAAAGTTCAAGCTCCAGTTTATATAAAAATCCCCCTAAACCCTCCCCTCCCTAGCAGCTGTCCCACTACCCTCTGCCCCCACCTCTATCCTCCTCACTTCCCTGGTATGTACAGTACCTACCTCCTTTGAAAGCGTGGCCTTTTGCACTGTCTGCAGCCTTTCTGGTACAAAAATGGTTCTGGGCTCCCTGAACCCGTCCCATTGACTTTAAATGGGGGGGGGGGGGGTTGATCCTGAAATATGAGCATATCTTATTCATATCTTGTCTTGGAATGACACAGCTGATTGTACTGGGGGCTAAGGCGAAGGGCTGGGCAGATTGTTCTGTAGACATGAACTTGAATTTAAGGCTTGAGATGGTTTAAAGGGTAACTCCACTTTCGTGAGAAAAAAATGAGCAAATAAAAAATGATATAGCGTATACAATTGTGACTCAAGTCATATTGTAATTAAATGTTATTAAAAATTACCTTTCCTTTTCAATTTGCAGTGCTGCAATTTTCTGCAATGCAATATGGCTACATCGATGGTGTGCAGAACACCCCCTGAAAATGTAATTTCCTGCTTGAGTAATTGGCATATTGATTTTCCCAGAAGTCTGCACTAAGATACAAGTCAGATTTTTGGCATCACTGCAACAAAAATGTAATTTTTGATGAGATACTGCCAAAGGGAGATCAGATCTAAAAGGATGCAAACCCTGCCACTTTCCTCATTAGAGCCCTGCAGGTGCAGCAGCTGATTGATAATCATAAAACTACTCCCATTAGATTCACATGGACACAGACAAACAGACAGCTATTTGTTCAGAAAAAGAAAAGGTAGAAATCTGCAACAATGTTTGTTAACATCCCTGCAATGTACATTTATCACCCAGAGGGCATTTATTTTTTCTCAACAAAAGTAGAGATACTCTGTAAAGGAAACTGTCTAAAAAAGGGCCAGTTTACTGCCATTCAGATTTTAGGTGCGGATCGTGGAAGTAGAAAACATTCTGGCGTCAGTGGGAGTAAACAATTTCCCATCATTGGTGTCAGTAGGAGGAGTAGTGCCCTGTCATTGGTGTCAGTGGGAGGAATAGTGCCCCATCATTGGCATCAGTGGGAAAAATAGTACTCCATTGCTGGTATCAGTGTCAGAAATTATGCCCCATCATTAGTGTCAGTAGGGCTGCTGATAAGGCAGTACAGTCAGCCCTCCTGTACTGGGCCCAGGCTCCATCAGTTCAAAAGAGGCGCCCGGGCAACATAGGGGCGACAGCTGTGCTGCCTTATTGCCATCTCTTAAAGCTCCCCCTGCAGCTCTGCTGGTTTCTTCTCCTTTTTCTTCTTCCGGCTGCACTGCAGGGGGGTTGGTATCTGCATTCCCCCCCCCCCCCTGCGATGTCTGGGCCTCCCTGTGTGTCTCCCTCCCCTGCAGCATTGCCAGCTTCCCTATTCTCCTCTCCCGCCAGCAGCTGCTAAGGGCACACAGGGGAATGTTTCAGAATGGGGAACGTTGTGTGCGGTATATATGTCCTATTTACTGGACCCTTCCTTTCCTTAATGAAGGCAGTGAGCGATTGTCACTGATTACTCACTGTGTATTCCTGAAGCATAATAAACTGTGTGAATTCAAACTCAATCTCAGCTCACTTCTTCAAACTCAATTTGTCCAAAACCAAGCTCATAATATTTCCTCCCCCCCATGCCCCTCCCCTTGACTTCTCTATCAAGAGCAATGGCACAACCATCAACCCATGCCCACATGCCAGGATGCTAGGTGTTATCCTGAAGTCTGAACTCTCCTTTCAGTCCCTTCCTAACCGATGAAACCACAAAGCTCCTGATTCACCCCCTGGTTATCTCTTGCATTGACTACTGTAACTCGCTCCTTATTGGCTTACCTTAAAATAGGTTATCTCCCCTTCAGTCCATCATGAATGTTGCTGCCAGACTCATCCACCTTACAAACCACTCAGCTTCTGCTATCCTTCTCTGCCATTATCTCCATTGGTTCGTACTTACCCAACAAATTGAATTCAAAATACTAACAATCACTTACAAAGCCATCCACAACTCTGCCCCCCAGCTACATCACTAACCTAGTCTCAAAATACCAACCAAATTGTCCTCTTCGCTCCTCCCGAGACCTTCTGCTCTTTAGCTCCCTCATCACCTTCTCCCATACTGGCCTCCAGGATTTCTCCTGAGCCTCTCCCATCCTTTCGAATTCCCTACCCCAATCTGTCCGACTATCTCCTACTCTATCCACTTTTAGGCAATCCCTGAAAACTTTTCTCTTCAGAGAAGCCTATCCTGCCTCCACCTAACAACTGTACTTTCATCTTCTTCATAAGCTCATCCCTTACAATTATTACCTTTTGTATCACTTGACCCTCCCTCTTAGATTGTAAGCTCTAACGAGCAGGGCCTCTGAGCCCTCCTGTATTGTATTGTAACTGTACTGTCTGCCCCAATGTTGTAAAGAGCTACGCAAACTGTTGGCACTATATAAATCCTGTATAATAATAATAATTAAAAAAAATACAAATGTTATACTCAGGGAAGGAAGGGGTCCTTGACAGGGCAACATTACTAAAATTAAAGCGTAACTCCACTTTTGTTGAGAAAAAATCATTCCCGCCTTGGTGATCTATGTACATTTCACGGATTATAACAACATTTGTTGTAGATTCCTACCTTTTGTTATTCCGAAGAAATCCATGTGTGTTTGTCTTTGTCTCTGGGCTAAGTGATTCTAATGGGAGGGGTTTCATAATTATCAGTCAGGTGTGGCAGCTGCAGGGCCCTAATGAGGAAAGCTGCTGGGCCTGCATCCCTTTAGACATGTTCCTGTTGGAAGTATCTTACCAAAAATTTAAATTTTGTTGCAGGGGATGCCTGAAATTTGACTTGTATCTTAGACAGACTTCTGCGAAAATTGGTGAGCCAATCACACAAGCAGAAAATGATGTTTCTGGGGGGTGGTCAGTACACATTCTGTGTACAGAACAACTCCATGTAGCCATATTGCTTTGCATTTATGAAAATTACAGCGGGTGCAGATTGAAAACGAAAGGTAATTTTTAATAACATTCAATTACAATATGACTTGTATCGCAATTGTACACGCTATATTCATTTTTTTAGTTGCTATTTTTTTTCCCCACGAAAGTGGAGTTACCCTTTAATTAAACCATTTGTGGGGCTCCTAATGCCGTGTACACACGAGCGGAATTTTCGACAGAAAGAGTCCAATGGGAGCTTTTCATCGTATATTCCGACCATGTGTATGCCCCATCGGAAAATTCAGACGGACTTAGATAGAGAACATGTCCTATATTTTTCCGACGTAACTAATTACTATCGGAAAAAGCGCTTGTCTGTATGCTGTACCAACGCACCAAAAATGACACATGCTCTGAAGCAAGTACGAGACGGAAGCTATTGGCTACTGGCTATTGTAATACCTTTTTCTAGTCCCGTTGTATGTTTTGTACGTCACCACGTTCTGGACTGTTGGAATTTGGTGTAACCGTGTGTATGCAAGACAGCATGAGCGGAATTCCATCGGAACCCCGTCGGAAAAAACTTCAGAGTTCATTGCGACGGCAAAACCGGTCGTGTGTACAGGGCATGAGGCTTCCCATACACAGGAACCAACTTAAACCAATGCATCACTCATGCATGAAGTTGGGTTGTGGGTTCCTTTATTATTTCTTCTGCATCGGATAAATAAAATCGTCTCTCGGGTGGCTGTAGCCATCACCTTTGCTTTCCTTCTGTTCTGTAAACGTCAGGGCTAAACATGTTCCCAAGCCACACAGCACTAGATCCATTCAAAAGCTCTGCATGTTCATTTTGAAGAATTAATCAAATAAAAATATGCCAAGTTCACCAGCAAGGTCAAGCCGACATGTTCATCCCCACCACCCCCCCCTTTCTATCATTTAGACTCGACATCTGGAATCAGTGAAAGTATGCAATCTGCGAAAGTCTCTTTGTACTTTTTTAACACTTACAAGGCTGATACCACAAGAAGCAGGATATGTCCTGTAGATGTACCCCTCCCCTGGGTGGCACGCAACCCCCCCCCCACCACCACCACCCCTTGCGCTGGCCCTACCGCCACTCGACTGTACGTACTTTTAATAATCTCTGTAAAAGCTTCATTTTCAATCCCCAGGCTCAAGCTGACAGTGTAAATAAAATCACCCAAATCCAGCGGGGGCCAGAAATGAAAATGACAAGGATTAAAATTTTGCCAAACCTCTTTCTTTTTTAAAATTCTGCTTCCCTTCCAATTGGATGGCGACCTTGTGTGCGCAGGGGCTTAGAAGCAGACGGTACGCTTTCACTTTTTCTATTGCTTCACAGCTGGCTTACAGTATTTAGTGAAAGTCTGTGAAGAATGTGGTCCGTGTGGAGTGTTAATACTTTAATCCCCTATCGTTGGGGTCATATGCTGAATAGGGGAGAAGAGTTGGAGAATATGTAGCCTACAATAGCGGGGGGGGGGGAAATGCATCAGCATGCTATTCTGTTAACTGAGCATTCATTATCAGCGAGCAGAAAGGGAATGAGGTAATAGAGACCATTAAGGGATCGGCTCGGCTGCTCCCTTGCTGAAAACACGAGCCCTTCGCTAATCATATCGATGAGAAATAAGCCGAGGCATTTCTGACCATTGTGAGCAGTGTTCCCTCGGCACGGCCAGAGTCTATGAAAGGCTGCGTTGACGCAACGCGTTAAAGAGCTGCTCAACACAGAACTGAATTTTTAGGACTGTGCAGCTGCTGGTTAATTGAATCATGTGGTGGCTTCTTGAACCCATTGGGCTGCTGTGGCTGTATATCGCTATAAGAAATCCCAGGCCATACACATGGAACCAATAAATTGAGCACAAGCTGGTAGGATCACCGATAGGGGGTAGAGCCAGTCTTCCTATACTGAGCTCATGGGGCCCAGAGCAGAGAGGGGACACTTTAAAGCAGAGCTTCACCGAAAAGGGGAAGCTCTGCTTGTTTGCTTCTCCCCCCCCCTTCACTGCCACAATGGCACCTTTCGGGGAGGGCAGCAGGTACCTGTTTTTGACAGGTACCCGTCTCAACTTCCGGGAGACCTCGCCGTGGCGAGGTCCCTCAGAAGTTTGGCCCCCTTCCTCCTTCCTCCTATATATATATATATGTGTGTGTGTGTGTGTGTATGTTAAATTATTTCTATACAGTACTTTTTAAATATACCTAATATGTATAATCTTTATCTTTCTAATTAGTTATATACTATTTGCTGCCTTGATGAAGGAGTTTGGCCCCTGAAGCACGTTGACTGTTTTATTTGATCTTACTAATAATCATAAAAATGATTTGGGCTCTTTTACCATATGGTCTGATGCTCCTCCAGTTTGTCTATGATTTGAGGACGGCTCCCCTTGTGACATTCTCCATAGTGTAAAATAAATAAATCCAACAGAGAGTATAGGAGTCCTGTATAGGTATGCAGACCCGGGAATTTGTTTCCTTAAGGCCTATGAACACTTATGCATTGAAGAAACCCACATTTTATTGCATGGTGCAGTGCATTACAAAGTGGCTTGCACTGTATTAAAATAAAAAGGGCCAGTTTTTTTTTTCTTTTTTTGCCAGCCCATTCAAAATAACTGGATCTGCCTTAACACATGTGCATTAACACAACACATTAAATTAGTAGGCCCTTAAAAATTGGGACTTTTAGGTTATTATGTAGTGAAAAGCAACTTTAAAGAGGCAATACATTTTTGTAGCAAAGTCAAAGGGTCTAAAAAGTTCATTAAGAATAGAAAGTCCTTCTGCTCATAGCAGGTGGGTGGAATTGGGAAGGTATAGACATGACTATGGCTATTATAGGCTGAAATGTGTCAACTGACTTAAGCAGGCCATACATGGTCGAATTTCGAACAAATTTTCTTTTCAAAATCAGAAAGTTTATTTGATGCCACCATTGATTTTCGAAAGTCGGCCAACCAAGCCTTCAATTTCACCTCATGTTGCTACAGAAAATAACTAATGGTGCGAAATTCGTACGAAATTTCTCAGATACGATTTTCGAAAGAAAATTCTTCCGAATTGGCCGGCATTAATCTGTGTTTGTTCACTGTGTCTATTCAATAAAATGAAGAAATTTTAAGAGCAACAACCGGAGTGTGGATCATTTTTTCCACATAGACCCCTTATTGCTGGAAGCAGAGAGAAATTTAAAGCGGAGTTCCACCCAAAAGTGCAGCTTCCGCTTTAAAGTGTACTTTGCAAGGATTATAACAACCTTTGTTGCAAATTCCTACCTTTTGTTATTCTGAAGTAATTCATGTGTGTTCCTATGAGCCTCAGTGATGAGTGGGTTTTACAATTATCTATCAGGTGTGCACCTGCAGGACACTAATGAGGAAATCTGCTGGGCCTGCATCCATTTAGACGTCTTCCTACAGGGAGTGTCTCACTAAAAAAATACATTTTTGTTGCAGGGGATGCCTGAAATCTGACTTGTATCTTAGGCAGACTTCTGGGAAAATTGGTGAGCCAATCACACAAGCAGGAAATTATGTTTCTGGGAGTGGTCAGTCCACAACTCAATTTAGCCATATTGCATTGCATTCTCAGAAAAATACATTGGCTGCAGATTGAAAAGGAAAGGTAATTTCTAATAACATTCAATTACAATATGACTTGTGTCACAATTGTATACACTATATTATTTTTTCTTTATTTGCTATTTTTTTTCCCAACGAAAGTGGAATTACCCTTTAAGCACTTTTTGCCACATTTGGCACCTAGTTTTGACAGGTACCCAGCTCCCACTTCCTGCTCTCGTCGCCTTGCTGCCTAGGCGACTCCTCCTCTCCCCTCCCCCTGCAATCTTCTGGGACACGTCACAGGTCCCAGAAGATTGCCTGACCACTAAGAGAGAGCACAGCGTGACTCTCTCAGAATTTGCAATGTTCCCTAAGACAACACTATTATCTGCTTTTCTCTCCACAATATTGGAGCCATCATTGGAGCCAACATTGTTCAGGCATCCTCCAGGGTCACCATCTACTTCCTGGACTGAGTTGCTGGCTTAGAGATGACACATAGTCATAGAAATCATGGTGCCTGTGCAGTTCTTGCCTGTTTTTTTCACAAATGTCTGACACAGATCAACACCTACTACAAAGTTACAAAGTTGTAGCCTAATTGTTTAGAAGAGGAGACTGAGAAAATGTTTTCTACTGCCTGCAGCAGACTAATAATATCATGTTATCTCCACTGTGGTTCAACCAGTGGCAGAAGTTCTATTAGGGCGCAGGGGTGCAGCCCCCCTAATCCATGCACCCGGCCCCTAATCTACATAGATTTTAATTTTTTTTTTGAAGCACATGATTAGAGCCTGAGGTTCTGATTGGCTTAAAAAAGGGTGGGCTCGGGGCGCAGTGCCCACCCAGTTGTGTGACAATAGTGAATTAATATTTGCTATTGTCTTTCTGCTTCACCTCTTGGCCAATCAGGAAGTGTGTCTTAAGCCCCGATTGGTCGAGAGAGAAGTGACCATACTGGCTGGGAGTTGAAGCAGGGGGGAAGCCGCCGAGGAGGAGATGCAGGGGGAAACTGCCAAATCTGCCCGTGACCTGGATTGGGTAAGTGTGGGGCTGGTGAGCGGATGGGCAAGTGATGGGGGGGTTGTTCGCTGATCAACTAAGCCACGGGGGGGGGGTGTGTGGGGGGTTTGACTGACTGGCCGAACAGGAGGGGGAGGGTGGTTTGTTTGCTGCCCCCTCAAGTAAATGAGGCCTAAACACTCTGACAATCCCCAAAATTGGAGTAATAAGTTCTAATGGACTTCTTTATAGAACCCAAAAACCCTGTTGTTTTTCTTCGAAGGTGACAGTTCTTAAATTAGCACACTGGAACATTCACATCAAATCTCGATGTTTGATACCCTGAGGTTGTAGTTTTTTTTAATGGTTTGTAGCATTCGTGTCTTTTCAATCTCTCCAGGATGTTGAGTGTCGTAGAATGGAATGGTTTCCTGGACTGGACTATTGACCCATGTTTCTTGTTCCTCTATTTGCTCTCCTGGCCAGGATGTTCTGTTCTTCACATTCCGGAAAGGCAGATGGAGAGAGACAGCGAGGTTCTTCTCTTCCTGTATTGTAAGGTGTTTGGACAGTAGTGGCCCCTGGTTTATGTTGTATCAGCCTAGGTGTGTGATAACTCATGTGTGAGAAACTAAAAAGGAATTCCCCCTGAGACAATTTTTATGCTGATAAGATAACCACCATGCAGTAATTTTAGAAAAACAACACCCTTTCTGTAAAAGAAAAAAAAATCATTCATTGCTTTTGGGATCCTTGAGCTTCTCGTACATATTTAAAGGGTATCCAAGCCCTAATTTACCAGATCTCAAAAGAGGTAGCTGAGTTAGTTTTCTTTTTTTTTTCATGTGTTTTTTTTTCATTTATTTTCACACACTTATAAGAGCACACTTCCTGTTTTAGAGTGACAACTCTTACTCCTCCACTATATCTATGGAAAGAGCCAAGGTTGTCACCCCGGCTTGACTTCAAACACATCTTTCTCATTTAATTTCTATTAAGCCAGCCATAGATTATGCGATTTGCTTTCCTGCAACCACGAATAGCTTAATTCCCCCATCAACACAGTTGATGTTGATGGGAGAATGCCTTCCGTGGAGCTATTGTGTTCTCCCGGTGGGGGGGGGGGGGGGGGGGCATTTCTGCTTGAAGAATATACACTGATTATTGCTAGCAGTCATAGCCACTGGCAATAACCACATGGAAAATCCAACAATCGATCGTTCAACTTTGGTACAATCAGCCTGCCCATACATGGTTTGAATCTTGGCAGGTCCCTGCTGAATCACCCGAGATTCAAGCAGTCTATGGCTGACTTTACATGGTGAGATAAACGGAAGAAAGATAACATTGTATTGTGTAGCATCCCCTACAGGTGAGGTGAGTGAGAACCATCAGGTAGCTTGGTGGGCTGGCATTTCAAACCTCATGGCACAATTCTTGATTCTTTGTGGTTTATTAAGGCACAATAGGCAAGAGAAAAGGTTAGGGCAAAAGATACCCTAAAAAAAAGACAAAAATGCAATTCAAAGCATCCCCACTAGCGACATTCAATACAAATTATGGACCTTTTAGTCGAGACCAGCAATCAGTGTACTTTTCAGACAGTTGAGCAGCTTCAGGCAACGCAAATCATGGCACAAGTTGACACAACTCCCCATGCAATGTCCCCATTCCTTTATTGAGCAGGGCACTTCTTCCTCATATGCTCCAGAAAGTTAGAACCAAGTCTTCTAGGTCTCAGACCCAGGCCCCTTTAGGCTGCAGGCTTGGGAACCAATGACCTCCAATACTGCCTCCTCTCCTGGCAACAGCCCAGGGGGCAAGGCCCTTTCTTGAAGGTCACACCAAATATTTATATTCTTTCCCAGCATGCACTACTGGAAATAAACATCCAAATAGTTGACCAGGGCAATAAATAAATATATAAATAAATAAATAATAAATAATGATAATAAATAAATAAATAAATAAATAATAATAATAATAATAATAATAATAATAATAATAATAATAATGTATAAATAATAAATATATAAATGGCTACTGCCCCAGATTATAACTAGTTTTTAAACTAGGATAGGAGGAAGAATTTTTCACAGAGCAAACAAAACAACCTTTTTCCTAGCACACTTACCAGCTAGCTAAGAAGAAAAATAAATTACGCTGTCTAACAATTTTCTGTAAAAACTGAGGTTTTAGTTGCATAATGAATATTTATAACTCAGCAATATTTTTTGTATTATCCTATCTGCTGAGGAACACAATTCAAACAACAATGCCTAGCTGTAACATTAAATTTAGACTAGGAACACCCCAGCCTATGGCAGTGTCCTTACATTTGTTTTCAAAAACAAGTGACAAGGGCACTGCATTTTTGCCAATTTCAACAGGTATTTTCTGTACTTGCTGAAAATGTTCTTAGCCTTGTAAGCTGCAACTTACTACATTTTTTTTTTTGAGTTTAGTTAGCCTTTAAAAAACAATGTAAAAACAACTACTAGCTCTTGCACGTCAGTCTGAACAATTGCCACATCCAGGTAATATGTGATGCGCATGTGTGTCCCTGATTGTGCCAAATTTCCCTTCAATTGTTTCACACTGTCCCCTTCCCAGACACTGCAGCTCCCAGTGGGAGGGTTCAATCCAGAAAGCAGTGGCCAGGACTAGATGTGGACAGGTGGCGATTAACATGCTACATCCTTGTTAACCACTTGCCGCTCCGCTACAGTACATTTACTGTGGTCAGGCGGCACATGCAGGCTCAGTCAGAAATGACAGTCACGAGAAATCACAAATGACAGACATATCAGAGGCCTCTCTGCCTGATGAGGTGATGTGGAGCATTTCTGCTGGTGCGGTCCGAGGTGAGGCTGAGCAGTGGTTAGTAAATGGAATGGATATGGCCTCATTCGGTAGACCTCATAAGAAGAAAGGGCCCAGGATACACAGCAACAGCAAAGACTCCGTCCATCAACCACAAGTTAAGGTACCTGGAGACACCCTAAAAGCAAGGACTAATGGGATTGGTGACTATGACATTGAAATTTGTAGTCTGCTAATGATGAATGTTACTGTAAATGATGGTTTGGTTGCTGAGGGTAGCTTCAACAGGGTTGAACCTGGAAAATCACCAATGTTGAGTAAAACTGGTACCAATGTCAGGGAAGCCAGAGCAACCCCATAACATATAGAAAAGCCAAGTAACTCTGTGAAAAGTGGGAGAAGACTTAGTACAAAGGCCAGGATGACCTTGTACCTGGAAACGCACCAAGATAAAATGTTTGGCCTATGTGGCAGGCACAGAGGTGTCCCAACTGCAATGGCGGGTGCAGGTGTTTCATCCTCTGGATCCAAACAAAGGGGGGGTATGTGAAAGTGTGATGCCCTGCCACTAAGGAAAAGGAATGCGGGAAGACTGTTCAGCTTTCTCTGGATTTGGAAACCTAGATTGGGGCCTGGAGCTTAAAGGCATCAAATTGTCTTTGGTGGGATAAAGCCATCAATCCTGTGTCCTGTGTTCAAGTTTTCTTGGAGATCTGCAGGGTGTGTGAGTGTGCAGGTGTGCATGCTTGTTATAAGTTGAGCCTGACCATAGCTGAAGGCTAACGTTTGTCAGGGCTGGGCTCAGCCCTTCCTTCTCTTAGCTGGCCGCTCAGCTGTCGGCTTATTGCCAGTGCCTATCTCTCCACAGTGACTCATCTGTTGATGAATGATATCCTGCTCATCTGTCCTGACTACTTAAGCCGTCAAGCCCAGATGATCTCTGCCTTCACCTTGGTCACATCTCTAGAGACGCTCTCCTGTGTTCCTGTTAAAGACTTGCTTGGCTGACATTCCTTCTGGCTCCAAATCCTGGTTGCTGTTCTACTACGCTCATCTCTGGCTCCCTGAAATTTTGGCTTGTCTGACTATCTGTTCCAGTTCCTGAACTCTGGCTATGTTTTGACTATGTTTACTCTGTTGGGACAGCTGCGTGAATCTGGGGTGACTGAGAAAGCTAAGGTGACTAGCGAGTCCAGGAGACTGGAGAAAGTCTGTATGTCTTGGGAGAGTGAGAGCCCGGGGTGTCAGGAGAACCCCTATCGAGAGGCCAGGAGATGGCCCATGCAGGGAGCTGCTGCAACTAAAGCCTGAGTGAGCCAGGAGAGCCAGATAGCTGGGAGTTAGACCTACAAGCTGATAGAGCTAGGTGGCTCCATATTTTCTTTTGCTGGGTTTTTTTTTTTTTTTGTGTGGGCAACTGTGTCTGTGGGCTTTTCTTTTCTTTTGCTTAATAAAACGCTCAACACCACTGAGCCTAATTACTCTATATTCACTGCTCAAAAAAATTAAAGGAACGCTTTGAAAACACATCAGATCTTGCAATGGGGAAAAATATCATGCTGGATATCTATATTGATATAGACTGGGTAATGTGTTAGGATTGAAAAGATGCCACATTTTTGATGGAGATGAAAATGATCAACCTACAGAGAACTGAATTCAAAGACACCCCGAAAATCAAAGTGAAAAAATTATGCAGCAGGCTAGGCCATTCTGCTGAAATTTCATTGCAGCAACTCAAAACTGTACTCTGTAGTTTGTATGGCCTCCACGTGCTTGTATGCATGCCTGACAATATCGGGGCATGCTCTTAATGAGAAGACGGATGGTGTCCTGGGGTATTTCCTCCCAGATCTGGACCAGGGCATCACTGAGCTCCTGAACAGACTGAGGTGCAACCTGCCGGAATCGGATGGACCGAAATATAATGTCCCAGAGGTGTTCTGTGGATCAAGGTCAGGTGAGTGTGGGGGCCATTCAGTGGTATCAATTCCTTTATCCTCCAGGAACTGGCTGCATACTCTCACCACATGAGGCCGGGCATTGAACCCAGGAGCCACTGTACCAGCATAGGGTCTGACAATGGGTCCAAGGATTTTATCCTGATACCTAATGGCAGTCAGGGTGCCATTGTCTAGCCTGTAGAAGTCTGTGCGTCCCTCCATGAATATACCTCCCCAGACCACTGATACTGACGCACCACCAAACTGGCCATGCTGAACGATGTTACATGCAGCAAAACGTTCTCCACACCCTTTTGTGTCTGTGCTCAAGGTGAACCTGCTGTCATTTGTCAAAAGCACAGGGCGCCAGTGACAGACCTGCCAATTCTGGTGTTCAATAGTAAATGCCAATCGAGCTCTACAGTCCTGGGCAGTGAGCACAGGGCCCACTAGAGGATGTCAAGCCCTCAGGCCACCCTCATGAAGTCTGTTTTTGATTGTTTGGTCAGAGATTCACACCAGTGGCCTGTTGGAGGTCATTTTGTAGGGCTCTGGCAGTGCTCATCCTGTTTCTCCTTGCACAAAAGAACAGATACCGGTCCTGCTGATAGGTTGAGTACCTTCTATGGCCCTGTCCAGCTCTCCTAGAGTTACTGTCTGTCTCCTGGAATCTTCTCTTTGCTCTTGAGACTGTGCTGGGAGACACAGCAAACCTTCTGGAATGGTACGTATTGATGTGCCATCCTGGAGAAGTTGGACTGCCTGTGCAACCTTTATAGAGTCCAGGTATCGCCTCATGTTACCAGTAGTGACACTGACCCTAGCCAAATGCAAAACGAGTTAAAAACAGTCAGAAAAGATGAGTCTTCAACCTGCAAAACCATTCCTGTTTTGGAGGTTGTCTAATTGTTGCCCATCTAGTGCACCTGTTGGTAATTTTATTAACACTAAAGCAGCTGAAACTGATTAGCAACCCCCTCTGCTACTTAACTGACCAGATCAATATCCCAGGAGTTTAATTGACATGATGCTTTGAGCAGTGTATATTTGTATATATATTAGAGTATTTTATTTTACGATCTTCTTTATTATTTTTTTTTATCAAATAAAGCCGTGCTTTTGTTTTTTACTTTACTCAAGAGTCAAAATCAAAGTACATATTTTTTTCTCTTCTGTCTACCACCTTCCTTATTTGAACTGTGAGGTGTAAAGCAACACATCTGTTCTCCATGCCTTTCAACCTTGGAATGCTGTCTTAAAGGAATTCACCAGAGAGTACCGGAGTGTAGGATTCTGGGAGATTCCAGTGCTCTCATTGGTTGATTCCTTTAGTCACAGGAAACATTGCAACAACTCTTGTTACTTGAAGCATATCAAAGAAACTACATACCATACTATATGGCGATATTTGTAGAATAGAGTCCTATTTTTGTTCTGTGAATTTATTCCCTTTTTCAATTCAACTTTCCCTTTAAACCTCATTCAGGTATTATCGGAAGGTAGATTTCCTTTTGCAAGAAAGGAATTTAAATTCAAGATGTTCTGAACAACAGAATAGTGCTTTTTATTCAAAGCCATCAATGGATGTAACAAAGTCGGGTGCGCTCCTGTTTTGTGTCCATTATGCAGGTAACATTACAATCAAGCCTTTTATTAAAATGTCATAATTTGTACAGTGCTTTCACATCACGGAGCATTGAGAGATTTTATATGTAGCATTCCTCTTTCTTAGAGATGGTATAAGCAGTCTTGATGGCCTTGAGAGGCAGATAGCAAACTATTTTAAAAGGTTTGGTGTAATGAGCAGCTCCATGTAATTTGTTCTGACTTGAAAAAAAAATATTTTTAGTAGTGTAACCTTGTGAGCTGGAGTCTCCTTCCTTCCTTCTCCTGTGATTTCTTTCTTTCTTTCTTTCTTTCTTTCTTTCTTTCTTTCTTTCTTTCTTTCTTTCTTTCTTTCTTTCTTTCTTTCTTTCTTTCTTTCTTTCTTTCTTTCTTTCTTTCTTTCTTTCTTTCTTTCTTTTCCATTCCTCTATTCCTTCTTTCCTTCCTTCTATCCTATCTTACAACCTACTTACACCCATCCTTCCATCTCTTTTTCCTTTTACATTCTTCTCTTCCCTCAATTTCTCCTTCCTTCCCTCCTTCTTCCCTACCTCTCTTCCTTCTTCCCTGCCTACCTTCTTTCTTGCTTCTTCCTTCTTTCTCTGCTTCCTACCTTCCTTCTTCCTCCCTTGTTACTTTTCCCTTCTTTCATTATTTTATTTTTTTCCAATTTCTCCCTTCCTTACTCATTTTCTCCCTTCCCTTCCTCCTTCCATCCTCCAACCTCCCTACAACCATTCTCCTTTTACACCGTCCTTCCTTCTACACTTCTCCTTTTGCTTCTTTCTTTCTTACTTCTTTTTTTACTCCTGTTAGTTCTTCTCCAATTCCTAGGACTTCCTTTCATCTCTCCTTTCTTTCTTTCTTTCTTTCTTTCTTTCTTTCTTTCTTTCTTTCTTTCTTTCTTTCTTTCTTTCTTTCTTTCTTTCTTTCTTTCTTTCTTTCTCTTTCCTTCCTTCTTTCTTTCTTTCCTTCTTTCTTTCTTTCTTTCTTTCTTTCTTTCTTTCTTTCTTTCTTTCTTTCTTTCTTGTTTTTTTCCTTCCTTCATTATTTTTATTTTTTTCCCAGCTTCTCCCTTCGTTCTTTCCTTCCTTCCATCTCTTCTTCTAACCACCTTATAACCCTTCTCCTTCTACACTCTCCTTCCTTATACACTTCTTTTGCTTATTTTCTTTCTTTTTTCTTTTACTTTTTTTTTCTCCGATTGCTAACTTCCTTTCATCTTTCCTTCCTTCACTTCACCTTCCTTTCTTTCCTTCCTTCCATTTATAACACTTACCATCTTGGATCAAGAGGCAAGAGTGCCAACCATTTAATTAACATGCTAGAACAAATATTATTTATTTATTCCAGTTATTTATTCTACATTATGGAAAGTCCAGTGAGGTAGAGTGATACCGCCATTTGGCATTATTATTGCCATGGCAGTTGGGCAATGCTGACAACACTGTCTGAGATATCTTATCAAGACTTAAAGACATTAAGAGTTATAAGAAAACGACGTAAGATTTGAAGTGATGGCAATCGAACAACACGAAAATATCACAATTGCATGAAGTCATCTTTAGTAATAGAAGTAAACAGACAGACTTGATGAACCATTGGCTCTTTTTTTAATGGCCTTTAATCCCCTGAGCCTTTATTATGGGAACTCTCAGTACACAGCACCTTTTTTCATCTCCATATCATTTTTTAAACAAAGGCTTTACTGTCAGCAGTTGAATTTGGGTCAAAACGTGTAAAAGTCACAGGCTAAAATTTCTACATATTTTGTTATTAGGATATCCCTAATAATGCAGCACTTCAGCCTAAAACATTTTTCTAAACATTTTTATTTTTATGGAATGAGATGGATTAATATATACTTTAGTCAAGTGAAATGTTTAGTGTGTTTTAATTGTATTTGAGAGTGTTATTAAATAAGCCTGCATAGCCTTTAATGACCAGCTGCTTTAGTCTCTTTCCATATGTCAGAAAGGGTTTCCACACTCCCATTTTCGGACTGTAAAATCGAGTAATTAGATAGCGCAGGAATAACACTTGTATATTTTACCATATACGGTGGAGGTTTTCTTAATGACACATGATGATCTGAAGCCAGCTTGGCTCAGTGAATAATCGCAATCTGCCAAACTACGACTCATCTATACAGAACTATATGGTGCATTGTCTTTTTCTATACCCACGCCTTTCTTCATCACAGTGATGACCTAACGCTTAGTGCATTGCGATGCCAAGGCTGGCATATATTGGTATTAATTGATATAGCACCATCATATTCTGCAGCACTTACTAACATTGTTTCCTGTTGCCTATGGTCCTGTAAAAATGGCATTTAATGCCATAATGTGCCCAGTAACAACACTACCTTTGCACAAGGTTTTCTGCTAAATTAGCGAGGTCATTTATTTAGACCTAAAATCAAAGATTAGATTTGCCTGAAAGTCCAACTGAACTTTCAGTTTAAATTAGCTAAATACATTTCTGGTACATCAAAAAAAAAAAGTGTGCAAAGACTTACAATTCGTTTTCTTTAGTTGCCAGCGCGCCTGACTAGAAAAGCCCGACCCCTAAAAGAATGCTGCAGAGAAAGATCTTTGATCTTTGTGGGGAAGCAGTAGTCCCTCTGCAGAGTCCATAGCTCCATAGGTCCATAGACATAGCTAAAGCTCTGTAATCACTAGGGGATTTGAGATCTGCTGATTGCAGGATTATAGGCAAGGGTCAAGTCCTGGGGAAAAAAGTGTGGGAACTTACCCAAGATTCCCCCTCCCCCACCTCAAAAATAAATGTATCCTCATTCCCGCCCAGAATTATCCGCATCCCTCTCCCCAATGTATCCCCATTCCCGCCCAGCATCATCCATCCCTCTCCACAATGTATCCCCACCCAGCATCATCCATCCCTCTCCAAAATGTATCCCCACCCAGCATCATCCATTCCTCTCCACAATGTATCCCCATTCCCACCCAGCATCATCCATCCCTCTCCACAATGTATCCCCATCCCCGCCCAGCATCATCCATCCCTCTCCACAGTTTATCCCCATCCAGCATCATCCATCCCTCTCCACAATGTATCCCCATTCCCACCCAGCATCATACATCCCTCTCCACAATGTATCCCCATCCCCGCCCAGCATCATCCATCCCTCTCCCCAATGTATCCCCATCCCCGCCCAGAATCCTGGAGAGGGATAGATGACGCGGGGCGGGGATGAGGTTACATTGTGGAGAGGGATGGATCATGCTGGGCGGTGATGGGGATACATTGTGGAGAGGAATGGATGATCCTGAGCGATGATGGGGGTACATTGTGGAGAGGGATGGAAGGTGCTGGGTGGGAATGGGGATACATCGTGGAGAGGGATAGATGATGCTGGGCAGGGAAGGGGATACATTGTGGAAAGGGATGGATGGTGCTGGGCGGTGATGGGGATACATTGTGGAGAGGGATGGATGATGCTGGGCGGTGATAGGGATACATTTTGGAGAGGGATGGATGATGCTGGGTGGTGATGGGGATACATTGTGGAGAGGGATGGATGATGCTGGGTGGGAATGGGGATACAATGTGGAGAGGAATGGATGATTCTGGGTGGGGATGAGGATGATGAAGTTGCATTGTGAAAATGGATGAGGATGACTCTGGGTAGGGATGAGAGTTACATAGTGAAGAGGCTCTCCACAATGTAACTCTCATCCCCACCCAAAGTCATTCTCATCCATTTTCACAATTCAGACATGATACAGGCGATGGTCAGAGACTGCAGACATACTACAGGAGATGGTCAGAGACTGCAGACATACTACAGATGATGGTCAGAGACTGCAGTCATACTACAGGAGATGGTCAGAGACTGCAGACATAGTACAGGAAATGGTTAGAGACTGCAGACATAGTACAGGAGATGGTCAGAGACTGCAGACATAGTACAGGAGATGGTCAGAGACTGAGAACATAGTACAGGAGGTGGTCAGAGACTGCAGACATGATACAAGAGATGGTCAGAGACTGCAGACATAGTACAGGAGATGGTCAGAGACTGAGAACATAGTACAGGAGATGGTCAGAGACTGAGAACATGATACAGGAGATGGTCAGAGACTGCAGATATGATAGAAAATAGAAGAGCACTAGGGGGCCCGAGAGCACTGGGTGGGGGGGTCTGGAGAGCACCATGGGGGCTGGAGAGCACTGGGGATTGGACAGTGTGGGGGGTGGAGAGCACTGGAGGAGCCGAAGGGCACTGGGGGAGCTGGAGAGCATGGAGGGTCTGGAGAGCACTACTGGGGGCTTGAGAGCACCGGGGGATTGGAGAGCGTGGGGGGTAGAGAGCACCGGGGGAGCGGGGGTTGAAAGAACATGTGGGGCAGAGAGCACTGGGGAGCGAACAGAGATCACTGGGGGAACTGAATAGCATTATGGGGGAACTGGATAGAAGTGAGGGTGGAAGGGAGCACATGGTGGCAGTGAGAACTCACAGAGGCGCCGAAGATCACTGGGGAGTCGGAGAGCACTGGGGGAACTGGAGATCACGGGAAGGGAAAGGGAGCACAGGGGGGGACTGGAAAACACTGGGGGACCTGGAAAGCACTGGGGCGGGGGGACTGTAAAGCACAGGGGGGGCTGGATAGCACTGGGGGGAGCACGGGGGGACGGAGAACACTGGGGGGAACTGGAAAGCACTGGGAGGGGGACTGGAAAGCACTTGGTGGGAAAGGGAGCAAAAGGGGGTGGAGAACACTGGGGGGGTGAAGAGCATGGGGGGCAGCAACAAAAGCTGGGTAGCTGTTTAAAGGGCCCTGTGAGGACTGCTGATTGGACGCTGTGAGGGCCCGATGAAGATTTCTATTAGCCAATGGGTTAAGGACTTAAAGTGGATGTAAACTCACTAACTCACTCTCATCCTTTCCAAACGAAGGATATACATGCCTCCTGTATGTATCCCTTCTGATAAATGTCTCCCCTCTGTCTGCTATGAGACCCGAAAAACTGCAGACTCTGTGGGTGGGTCTGTTGTCCAGAGCTCTGTGGGTGGAGTCATGATGTCAGTAGACTCCCCGCCCACCTCTACACTCCCCTTGTCAACATGCATTTTCTCCTGTGTATTTTTTAAACTGAACTTCTGCTATGATCACTAACATCCAGTCAAAATCCAGAAAAGTCACCACATGACTTCAGCATGCCTAATCATGCTGAGGTGTGGAGCAGCCAATCCTGGGAGAGCTGGAGAAGAAAAGAGGAGGGGATCTGAAGTACACAGAATGCCTCTCTCAGGCTCGTGCATGAGATAAGGAAATCACCTATCATTCATAGCAAGGGTGAAGAACTGACTCATATTTCTCTGTGTATCAGTTTTTATCTCACTGAAAAAAGATAAGAGGACTGCTCAGAGCCGGATTAACTCTTCATGGCAAGACTGGGCACAGATGACATGAAATCCTATATTGTACAAGGTGCAAGCCTTAATTAAAAATTATTTTTTTCAGGTTTACATCCACTTTAAGCTACTATCACAAGTGTGCTAAAAACCAAAAACAATGCAGCAGAAAATGCCTATATTTTATATATACTGTATATGCACACATTTACCCCAAAATAAGTGCCAGTGTTATATATAACCTATCATCTCCACCTCATATAATCCATACACCATAAAATTTTAAAATTCGTGAGTTCCCATTGAAAAGACTTGTAGTGAACGGTGCAAGCTATATTAAAATGCTTCAGTCAATGGTTAGTGCCTCAAAAAAAGCATTCATGCTCCACAAATGAATGATGTGCCACTTAATCCTACCTCCACACAAGTGCTGTGGTCCTAGGTGCCCCTGCAAAAATGCTAATTCAGGGGGAGGTGGCCGGGCACCGGACTGTGATGGCTGCTTGAAAGGTGAGCTCCGACACCTAGAGTCTCTACAGAGCTTACCATTAGTGGGAGGGAGCGCACCCTGGATTGGGACTAAGGCCGGAAAAAACTCCTCGGCCACCCTTTCTCAGGCGGATACCGGCACACAGCTAAGCCGGACTATCCCAGGTTAATTCCGCACGCCGCAAATTGACTCCGAGGCCTCATCTCAGGCCTTGGATTGCAGTGCGGGGAGCCGCGTTGCCCCGGTGGCCAACATGGGTACTGCAGGCCTGACATCCATTGCTCGCAGCCCCCACAGTTCCACAGTTTGGCTGACTTGTAGCTTGTGGCAAAGGATATTAAAAATACCCTCTCAGCAGTGATCTCAGACCTTAAAACAGATCTGCTAAAAACAGTGGCGTCTTGCCTGCAGCATGTGGAGTCTGCGGCCCAGACTCATGCTGAAGCTATCCAGCAAGTACAGAGAGCTACCAGTGTTCATGCCCAGCACTTAATCGATATGAACCGCCATCTTGAAGACCTTGATAACAGAGGCAGGAGGCGTAATATGCGCATCAGAGGGATCCCGGAGTCCGCGGAAGGCCCTCAGCTGCAGCCCGAGGTATGGGGAATTTTCAACACCTTACTGGGCAGACCACCATGCACACCCATAGAGATAGAAAGGTGTCACAGGGCACTCCTGCCTAGAGGGTGAGACACGGATCCCCCAAGGGACACTGTTTGCTTAGTCAGCTTCATGCAGAAGGAAGACATGCTACGCTTATCATGTACCCATGGGCATGAGTCAGTTGACTCATGATGGGGTGCACATACAAATATTCCAGGATCTGTCTGCCATTACTCTCCAACATAGGAGAGATCTGCGCCCTCTGCTTACTACTCTGCGTGACAGGCACATTGCGGTGGAAGTTCCCCTTCTGTCTAACAGCCATGGTGGGGAACCGCTCAGCCTTCCTGGGAACACCAGCAGACCTTCAGGCCTTCTGTGACATTCTAGGAATTCTAAGGGTGGCCGTCCTGGACTGGTACAGTTCCTTCTTGCAACCAGAATCCTGGATCAACAGTCACTCCGAGGTAATGTCATGCTCACTGTGCAAAAGGCAAAGACGCCACAGATCTTCCTCTACCTCTTCCCTGAGAAGCCAAGGGGACATGCAGACAGATCGTGGATCCAAAGCTTCACCTTCTTTGGCTCGACGCAAGACAGATTTCTAAACAGAGTTCTCCAACATTTGTGAGTTTTCACACTAACCTGATCCCTTTCAGGGCCCTGGTCCTTGGAAACATACAATACGCCTGTTATGAGATCAGTAAGACAGGGGGGCTTCTGTAGTGGGATAGTGTATGCAGAGTCCCCGCTGCACAGGGCTGAACCGCGCCTACACTAACACTTTTCCCGAAGACGCATACCCAACCCAGTGACAAGGCCTAGCTTGATCGCACTGGATATACACCATGGTTCTGTTTTTGTTTATTTTTTTACTTTTTTATATTTTTTCTTCTCTCTACATACCTTGGGCTCACCTGTTTGCCTGTTCAGCGAGATCTCGACCACCTATAGCTTTTTGTTCATACTAAGCTTTTGAGTGAGGGACCGGACTGCAACCTACTTATGTGATGGAGCATTATTATTTATTTTTTGGCCCTTGCACTATATTTTCACACATCACAGAGTTGGATTTGCCGCACCTCTCCTCCACTAATGACTGTAAAACTGTCTGGAGCCTTTCTTTTATTGCAAGTGAGCCACGGTGATGGATATAACAATATGCACAAAAAGTTTATTACATGCTATTCTGGGCTGGTGCCACTATTGGTGTTGTCAAGAGTGTCACGCGCGGCAGGGTTGTCTAGCTCCCCTGCAATTCTTAACATCTTTATAGCTATTACGATCTCTGGCGGGGCAATCTGACGTTTCTTTGACTACTGAATGTCTGCTAACCAGAGCGTTCGCTCATCCAGGGCCTCCCTACAGCAGCTTTACGTTGTTAATTTCATGGCTGGTGGGTACATGAGATTAGTGGGTGCTTCAACACATATAGGTGTAGAGTGAGATCCGGAAGTCCTGTCTTTAGCTTGGTGTTACCCATCTAATACTTTTATCGGTGCTCCTGGTTGAAGTTAAAGTTACTGTTTGAGTTTAATCAGACTCATATGTACAATTGCTGTTATCATAGGTGTTTAGCTTGTTATAAGTTAAGATATGGTTGTTATGCGCTGTTGCATACGCCTAATGCTTGTGCCTGTTGGAAAGGGGGAAAAATTCCGACCTGCAGATTGGTACACTTTGGTGCACACCCTGCAGCGGAAGACCTTGCCCAGAAGAAAAATGGCTGGTCGTTGATGAAGCTCAGGTTTCTTTACTATCCCAGGGACTGCACAGTGAACTGCCTTAGTACCCTGGCTCTGGGTCTAGGAGAGAGCTGACAGGTGCCTCATAGATGTTAGGGGCTGATCGGTCAGCACTCTCCTAATCCCACCTAGCTAAAGATCTCCCTCCTAAGTTTGCCTATCCCTTAAGTGGAGACTCTAGGTTGTCAACAGTGTTGGTTCACGCCCGTGTTAGACCCGTTTCCCATCTCAGATAGGCAGGTTCCCCTCTGAACTTCTCCGGCCTATCTTTCCCTTCCCTTCATCCCCTGTATTTTCCCTCTTACGTAGACTAGCAGGTCTGTATCCACCTCCGGTATTTAATATTAGTGTTTAATGAGTATTTGACCCTTCTTTTGGGACTTTACACCCCCCTCTCTCCCTGACCGAGCTACACACGTTGTGGATCCATCCCCTTTCCCTTTTAATCCCAGCCTATAGCTCCCCCCCTTCCTTTTTTTTGTCCCTCTTTTCTTTCTCTCTTCTCTCGTCTCCTCTTGTTCTTTGCAATTGCCCTCTTCATCCAGATCTCTTGGTGAGTAGCCTTTGTGAACAGCTTTATTCAGGTGCCTAGGTTTCTGAACATGCCTCGACACCCAAATTGCTCAGCTCCTCTCTCTCTCAAAGTATACTCTCTCAATGTTAAAGGTCTTAATGTCCCAGAGAAGCGTAGGGCTCAAGTTGTTTTTTTGCAAGAAATGCACTTCAAGTCGAATTCTACTCCACGCCTTTCTAACAACAGATTCCCCATAGCGTATCATGCTACCTGCATGGACTCCAAGACAAAGGGAGTCTTTATTCTGCTCTCCAAATCAATGCCATTTCATCTGACAGATCAATTACTGGATCCAGATGGTAGATTTATATTCTTAAAAAGGACCTGGATGAACAGACCAGTGACACTGGCAAATGTGTATTGCCCTAACTCCAAACAGGTAACCCTTCTGCGAGTTGTCATTATGAAACTTATGCTCTTTCCGGACTGGCCTCTTAATTCTTGGAAGTGACTTTAATGCCCCCCTAAATCCTCTGATTGACACCTCCAATAGGGCATCTGCTCTCCCCTTTTTTGCTCTTCGGCAGATCAATCTCCAATTGGCCTCTCTTGCATTACACAATACTTGGCGGACCCTTTACCCGAAAGATAGAGATTATACTTTCTTCTCATCCCTGCACAATCGTTATTCAAGATTGGACTATATATTAATTCCGCAAGCTGACCTCTCCTACCTCCATAGTGCCACCAGAGAAAACATGGTACTGTCTGATCATCACCCGGTAACCATGACTTTGCGGTTCCCAGATAGAGTCACTTCTACTAAAATCTGGAGGATGGCTGCATCTCTCCTTTCAAACCTCAGTGACCTAGAATCCACTAGACAAGAGATTGGTGACTTTTTTCATCGAAATGACACCCAGGACGTCTCTTATATGACGCAGTGGGAGGCACACAATTGTGTCATAAGAGGTCACTTGCTTTCTATAGTGGCTCGGAAGAAAAAGGAAAACCAAACTCTAATAATGGATCTTGCTGATAGGATTCACAAGCTGGAAGCCCAACACAAACAGTTACAGGCACTTCGGATGGCACATGAACTGGAGGAAACACGCTCACTCCTATTAGAAGAACTCTTTAAAAGGGCGCGGCGTCGGAATACCCTAACCCAGAAATTGTTCTATGAACATGGAAATAGGCCCAGGAAGAGGAGGCGCCTCTGGGTGCAGACTTTAAAACAACTTATTAAAAAAGCAACAGCAAGGTTTGCACTCACATTTTAGGAGAAGGTAATGAGCATGGATAGTCCCAAAACAATCATAAGGATCTATGGAGTCATCTCTCTCAGCTTCGGATATGCAGCGTTTTCTCTGTACAGTCCCAAAGTGCTAGATGTAAGCCGGCCGGCAACAGGGAGAAACAAGGAAAACGAGGCTTGGTGGCAAACAATATCCGGGCGAGTGCCGATGACGTCACACAATGTGCGACGCGTTCCCTCAGCTGGCTCGCCATGAGTCACGTGACGGCTGCGCTCCTTTGTCAAGCTAAGTTGAGCATCATGTGACGTCATCGGCACTCGCCCAGGTATTGTTTGCCACCAAGCCTCGTTTTCCTTGTTTCTCCCCGTTGCCGGCCGGCTTACATCTAGCACTTTGGGACTGTACAGAGAAAACGCTGCATATCCGAAGCTGAGAGAGATGACTCCACAGATCCTTATCATTGTTTTGGGACTATCCATGCTCATTACCTTCTCCTAAAATGTGAGTGCAAACCTTGCTGTTGCTTTTTTAATAAATTGTTTTAAAGTCTACACCCAGAGGCGCCTCCTCTTCCTTGTTTTACAGTGCTTTCAGGATTATGGCTTTCATCCCCATCGGAAGGCTGCCGTGAATGTGGACTACTTACACTACTCCCATTATCTTAATCTAGTGTGTTATAGTATGGACTCTATGTTTCCCACCCTGCTTTGATTTACTAGAGTTCATTTATGTATATATTCACATGATTGGAATTTTGCTGTTAATGTTTGCGCCGAATACTTGCTATATGGAAATAGGCCAGGTAGGCTTTTGGCTAGGGCTACTCAGCAACACACGTTTATTTCCACAATTCACCACATTATAGATACATCAGGTGTGACTCACTCTAAAAATTAGGACATCGCGCAACAGTTTCAAAACTTCTATAGTAAGCAGTATCATCTAAAGACCAGTTAATCTAGTCCAGCGTTAGTGAGTAATCTTGCTGAACTGATACAAGCATTTTTTCAACAATATGGTCCCCCTGCTTGATCAACAGAAGACTCTGAGGCCCTGAAAGCCCCGCTGATGGAAGAAGAATGGCAACTGGCTCTGAAGACTACGAAACCAGGTAAATGCCCAGGACCAGATGGTTTTCTGGTACAATACTATAAGGCGTTCCCCGACTATTTGGTCTCTGGCTTTCTTAAGTCATTCAATTTATTGTCTACTGGGCCCTGCATGTTGGAGAGCCTTCTTGAGGCATTCATTTTGGTTATCCCTAAAGAAGGGAAAGAACCTACCAATGTCGCCAATACCGTCCAATTTCTCTTCTTAATGCGGAGGTCAAGTTGTTCTCCAAGATCTTGGGGACACGTTTGTCTTACCACGTTCCGGCCTAGGTGGGTTTGGATCAAGTGTGCAGAGAAGCCAGAGACAACACTATTAAAGCTTTGAAAGCTTTACATCATTGGCTTGCATCTAGCCAACAAGAGGAATTTTTTTCTTGCAATGGAGGCTGAGAAGGCGTTTGACAGGGTGGCCTCAGACTTTATGGAGGTGGTTCTGGGTGCTCTGAGGATCAGGACACGTATGAGAACCTTCATCCTCTCTTTGTATGCCAGTCCCAGAGCTAGAGTGAGGGTTAATGGCCACCTGTCGAGCGCCTTCTCTATCCATAATGGGACCAGGCAAGGATGCCCTCTTTTCCCCCTGCTTTACATCCCTACACTGGAACCCCTTCTCTGCTGCATTTAAGCCCACCCTGATATTAATGGCATACGTGTCCGTTCTCGGGATTACAAGATTGCAGCTTTTGAAGATGATATTCTGCTCTTTCTTTCTTCTCCGTTGACGTCACTCCCTAACCTCATTAAAGTCCTCGATCACTTTAAGCTCTTGTCCAATCTGAAAATAAACTATGCCAAATTTTTTGCACTAAATATCTCACTACTTAAGGAACTAGCCAAGCAATGCCAGACTAACTTCCCTTTTTAATGGAAACCAGATACTATCACCTACTTAGGTATACAACTCCCGGCAGACCTCTCAGAACTCTATAACAGGAACTTCTTGGTGGAACTGCAAGCCTTGCGTTGCGATCTACAAAAACGGGATGCTCCCACTATCTCATGGTTTGGGCGTGCGTCCATCATTAAGATTATGGTCCTTCCATGCTTGCTTTATAAGTTATAGACTATACCAATTTGCTTACCACCTGCCTTTTTTGCATTGTACAAATCCACGTGTAGAGCTTTCCTATGGTGCAACAATCCTGTGCTGATAAGTTGGTCGAAACTTGTAATGCCGAAGTTTCATGGCTGGATTGGGCTTCCGGACTTGCAATACTACTACTGGGTGTTCCACTTTGCCTGTGTGGTCGATTGGAGGGTTCATGCCCAGTGTAAAATCTGCATGAACCTGGAGCATCTGGTCTAGAACGCTGCTTTACTGGAGACTCCTTGGCTCCCTAAAGAACATGCCTCAGCACAGCTTTACTCTCACCCCCTGATAGGAGCTACACTTCATGCCTTTGATAGAGCATGTGCCAAGCATGCAATATCCACTAAAGTTTACTCGATCACTCCAGTGTGAAACAACCCAGACTTCCCTCCAGGCCTAGCTAGGACCTTTCTAGCGGCAGAATAGCCGTATGCGGAGATGCTGGCTAAACATTTTTTCTGTAGAGGCCGATTTATGAGACTCAAGGAGCTTGCTGAGTTATCCAAAATGAAGGCCTTTACCTTCTGGTCATACATTCAACTCCAACATTACATGGATTGTCCATCCTGTAGAACGGGCTTCACCAAATCTCCCACGGTGTTTGTGTCACTCCCGATCTTCCCCCCAAAGTCATGTGATTTCAATGCTTTATGCTGCACTGTTTGAGAATCCATCCGATCTTTTCCACACTGACCACACATTCTGGGAGAAAGTACTGGGGATCGATTTAAATGACGCTAGCTGGGAGCGCATCCATTTATATATCTACAAAGAATCCTCGAACATCTCAACCCAAGAAAATGGGTATAAACTGAAGAAGCGGTGGTATAGAACCCCAGATCTGATTCACAAATTTGCCCCCTCGGTACCGGATTGTTGTTGGAGATGTGGCAAAGAGACAGGCACTCTGCTACACATTTGGTGGTAGTGCCCAATAATCCAATCTTATTGGCGTAAGGTTCATGATACTATACTGGCGGTTTCATCGCTTACACTGGCGTTTTCTCCAGCCCAGTGCCTTCTACATCACTCCAAAATATCTAAAAAGCGCTACTACAAATCGGTTGCTATGCATATGATCAAAGCTGCAAGGTTATATGACCCAGTACATTGGACTCCCTCACTGAAGGAGTGGCTCTGCCGTATTGCAGAGCAGAGATGGAAGAGCTGAGCCATATCACTCTTGATAAAGTTTCCAAATACTATGATATATGGACGCCCTGGACAACCTTTCGAGGTTCACGCTCATCTCAAGATCTACACCAGTCTGCCAATTGATATATCTGATTACACCAACATGACAGAACATCGTGATAAGTATCCTGGCACACCACCTATGATATTGCATCCATACAGTTGGCTATGATAGATGATGGAGAGGGCAGTTGGTAGTATCCCCACCCCCTCCCATCCTTTACATTCTATTTCTCGCTCCCCCTCTCGCTTTCCCCCCCATGGCTCGGCTCCGTTGAGTTAGAATAGCAGAGTTGAGAGAGACCCGAGAAGACTACTTATTTTATATATATATATTTGTCTATGTTTTCCATACTCTTATGTCCTGTACACGCGGTCGGACATTGATCAGACATTCCGACAACAAAATCCATGGATTTTTTCCGACGCGTGTTGGCTCAAACTTGTTTTGCATACACACGGTCACACAAAGTTGTCAGAAAATCCGATCGTTCTGAACGCGGTGACGTAAAATACGTACGTCGGGACTATAAACGGGGCAGTAGCCAATAGCTTTCGTCTCCTAGTTTATTCTGAGCATGCGTGGCACTTTGTGCGTCGGATTTGTGTCGGAAATTCCGATGGAAAATGTGTGATGGAGCCCACAAACGGTCGGAATTTCCAACAACAAGGTCCTATCACACATTTTCCGTTGGAAAATCCATACATGTGTACAGGGGTTTACTGTGGGGTCTTCATGAGACCCCTATTCTTACCCATTGTAAGGTATTGCTAATAAATTGTCTGTTCTGATATATCGTTCTCCATTTATATGACTGTACAATGTATGTGGCATTTCTCTCTTGTGTTTATTGTGAATGTTTTCAAAAACATTCAAAAAAAGGTTTATGCAAGAAAAAAAAAAATGCTAATTAACCAGATGTAGTTGACCCCTTGCTATTTAAGAGGGTCACTATGTGCTTTATGTTAAACAGGGATCCGGCACTCTGCCACTGCAAGAAAGAGGCCCTAGCCCTGTATGTTATCCCTTTAAACATGCAATTCAGGAAAGAGAACAAGAGATCCACAAAGGAGAGATCATTGCACAACAGATTTATTAAAACTCTGAAAAGAACATAATAAAATAAGCAGATTCAACTGCATGTTGCAGTGCCGCATCCGGCACCCAGTATTTCAGGCAAGAATGAGTTTCAGAACCGCTGTTGCTCCTAAAAACTGGAGCCAGCATGCCTTTATGTGGCATGCTTGCTTTGGTTTCTAAGATCAGCGGCGGTTCTGAAACCCAGTCTTGCTGGAGATACCGGTTGCCTGATGGGGCACTCTTGTAGTTCAGAAAGCAGGCTCTGTGAAATGTGTTACACAGCACTGTGTCTATTCACAAGGAATAGTGGCTATGTGTCACAGAATTTGAAGAAGTAAATGTGTGGGGATCTTCACAAAGTAAGTGTACTTCAACATTGTTGAGATTAATGGGAGTAGACTAGAAATACTGCTTAGGGGATGCACTGGACACCTTTGCTGCCATTGTGCTATATGCTGGGTGTCCAGTGAGCCCCTGTACCTTTAAGGAGGGGTGGGCTCCTTCCAGGCTTACCTGTCCACTTCCTATCCATTATAATGCATGCGTTCCTACTATTGAGGCTCTCAAAAAGTATAGAGTTAATACTGCAAATAATAATGGGGTAACTTGTCGCGGCCTCCACCGGTTATGCATGTATTTGCAAATGTGTACAAACCATAAACCCTGTTTTTAATGCAGACTGTTAGACAGGGCAATTCAGTTGGTTGCAGGTAGGGTTGCCACATCATCCCTTTAAAACCAAACACATATTAATTAGACAGGTTCTGTGCCTGATTAAGGTGGTAAATAAACTCACTTAGTGCCTTACCTACACTCAATTAGCCACAGAACCTGTGTAATTAATATGTGTTTGGGTTTAAAGGGATGAGGTGGCAACCCTAGTTGCATGCTGGCTGACAATTTGAGCTGGGAATTTTGTTTGGTTTTGTTTTACATGCACTGCCCTTCCATGTGCTCCTTGCCACGAAGACCAGTTATGGGTGAGGGCAGTGGCCATTTGTTTGTACTGTTGAAACACTGGAGAGGGGACGCACTGGACACCTTTGCTGCCATTGTGCTGTATGCTGGGCGTCTAATGCGCCTCTGTGTCTTTAAGGAGGGGTGAGCTCCCTCTTAGCTCACCTGCCCCCTGCTTATTCATTATAATGCATGTGCTTCTACTATGGAGGCTCTCAAAAATGTATAGAGTTAGGACTGCGGATAATAATTGGGTGCCTTGTCCCTGCCTCCACAGCTTACACATGTATTTAACGCAGACTGTTGGACAGGTTAATTTGGTTGGTAGCAGGCTGGCTGACTAGTTCAGCTGGGAATTTTCTTTGGTTTTGTTTTACATGCGATGTCTCTTCTGCAATAAAATAAACCTACCTGCCTGCTTGCAGTCTTCCTTAGAATGTAAAGTGAGCTGTCTATGACAACCTTTCAGGTCACACTGCAAGTATGAAAGCAAATCTCTGAATTGTAAACTGCCCTTTATTAAGACATTTGAAGTAATAATGTTCCTCATAGTTCTCTAGTTTCCAGGATTTGATTTGACAGCTGAATACCTGGACCTCTCTTGCATATAGATATAAAAGGACCTTTTAAAACTTCCCATGTTGTCTTTGCTCCTCAAATTTAAAGATTTGCTGAAATTTTTGGCCCTGAGAATATCTCTGGTTTTCTGTACTGGTTCATCATGTCATGAAGTCCAATCTTTAATGTCTTCTATGTTAAACTTTTTCCTATTAATGGCCCACTAAGCATAATTTATAAGATATTTTATGTAAAATAGGTTTTATATTAATGGATAAATATGTAAAGTTATGCAAACTGTCAGAGCAAAAGATCTTGAATGCGAAGTGGTGAAGTTTTCGAACGCACAGCTTCCTCTCTAGTAAGCCTACCCTTGAAGACTACAGTGACGCAAATAGTGCAATCAGCTACACAGCCCTGCTATTGGCACTAGACAACAAAAACAGCAATATACATGAATTATGTGACTTTTTATGCCCCTCCTCAACATTTTTAAAGAGTTCAAGCAATGCAGCCCGCTCAGCACTGTCACTGTCAACCTCTGAAATTCTAATTGTTTCTTTAGATGCCGTTACAGCCTGAAAACATAAGGTATATCTTATCTCATGCATTAAAAATACATAAAATAGTTTACCTTTAAAGTCCAACTAATCTGGAACTGATGGTGTTTTGGCCAGTGAGGGAGCAACAATGAACAAGAACTTTGCTGACTTCTCCATCCATGGAAGCAGGTGAGTGGCTGACTTAGTGGTCATGTCACTGGTGAGTCGTTACCAGACATACTGTGTAACTGGTGTATCCAAGCCAAAGCCGAGAGCTTGACCAGGAAGCACTGTTGGCCCCACCTCCTGATTTCACAAACTGAAGGGATGTCGTGTTGGCCAGTGAACCCTTAAAGTTAGGCTGTAATTAGGCATTTTAGCAGCCTTCGCTAAAAATGCCCTTGAATGCAGAAGGCAGCATTCAGTATTAGATGCTATTAGGCTTCATGAGCCAATTAAAAATAAACTGTGGGCTGCAGAATTAAATGGCCTGGGGAGTAAGACTACAGTGAATTGCCTATTTACTCACCATACTCAGGCTCTATAACCCCAATAGCACACAACTTCTCCAGAAGACCCCCCCCCCCTAATTGCTACCAGTACACCAGTTCCAGGGGGGTATGCATTTGTCCTTAGGTCTTGAATCCCCCCAGTTGTTTGTCTGTATTATCAGCACTACCCTGGATTACTGAATGCGATTTTGTTTATGAGGATAATCACAGGTAGCCGTGTGTGTTCTGAACCGCTTTACTGAGGCAGTGATTCTTAGCTAGACTCTCTGTGGCTATAGCAGCCTTTTTCAACCAGGGTGCACAGGCACCCTGGGTTGCTTTAAGGTTTCTTCAGGGGTGCCTTGGCAAAATGCCTAAAAATTTCCCCAAAATTGTATACAAGTCCCAGGGTGGATGAAACCTGCCTTTTGGTTACACAAAGCCATAGGTTTTCATTGTACACCATTACAACCTTCTAGCTGCCAACCTCCGACCAATTATATCATCATTTGATAAGGAGGATGTCAGTTGCCTGCATATCATCCTTGTGTGACCCTCCCCTGCCTCTCTCCATCAGCGTTGGGGTGTCATTAGCTAAGTGATGGAGAAAAACTGAGGGAGAAGAGAAACATTGGAATACCAGTCAGTACTAGTTTGCAAAAGTGTATTTGCTTTGGAAAACTAAATTACCTCTAGCGCTGGGTGTCCTACGTGTACTGATGTTGCTGCATTATGTAAAACTATCAGAATCATTTTTAGATTTTAGAATGGGGCGCCTCAAGACTGTCCATAATTTTGGAGGGTGCCTCGAGATGGTCCATAATTTTAAAAGGTGCCTTGACAGAAATAAGCTTGAGAGACACTGGGCTATAGAGTCTTATATGGAGCATACTGTAAAGAGTCCATATTTGTGCAGCTTTCATAAAGTGTTTTGTATTATTATGTAGTGTATGCATGCTCTTTGCCACCTTGCACAGAGATTTTTCAGTTCACAGGACAATAATTTACGTGCCAGCAGACTGAGAGTGACAATACAGATACAAACAATACAACCGGTGCCACCAAGTGTTTCTAATGAAAACATACACCATTCACCATATCTGCTGTATGAATTCTGACCTTTAGGAATTGTTTGTGACATTTACTGCCACACAGCCAGGAAAGGTTTTTTACCTTTATGCAAATTGAGAACTGTCAGTTGGCAAGTGAAACAGTGTTTTTTTGAACCCGCTAGACAATGTCACTGAGTCAATCCTCACCCAATCAAGAGATGAGGGGTGGGAAGTAAGAGCGCTGAAGCATTTATGATATTTCAGCAAACCCTCCCTCAGTGGCAGTTTTATGATTGTATCAATGTTTCCAATCTGACAACCAACATGAAATCAGAATTTGATAGATATCAAACATGATTTTGATCTAATACCTATTCTCCTCAGGAGATGTAATGTGCCCAATCCACCAACTATTTATTATAGCATAGGCATGTCTGGTATCAAACTGATTGTTATTCTGTGATACGTTAGTGTAGTCATGAAAAATATACTTGTCTGTGGCCTCTAAAAATTGTTGTACCTTGCTGGAGCACAAATTTAAATGTAAATGTTTTGTTGTAGACTTTGGTATGGTGTGGAACCTGGCTTTATTTTTCTCCTTACTCAGTTTGAAGTTCATTGGACCTCAGTATTGTCACACACCTGGTCACAGGTAATTTAAAATTTGCATACAATCTCTTCTTCATTATGTAAATCTAGCACCACTGTATTAGAGAATTGAAAAAACCAAGCTCTGGCTATAACCCTATAATAATCTTACAGCAATGGCAACTCTGTTGTTCACTGTGCCTTCAAACTTTGGCCGACACATATCATTATCAAGACATCATTTGGACTTCATAAGAAATGTGTTTTATTTAGGCTACTAACACTTACATTACATTAATATAAAGCAGCTCTCTCCTTTCCCCGTGTCACTCTTACTAATTGCCCCAATTCATATTATTTATGTACATACCGTACATAAAAATCATATATATGGACATTCAATAATATATGTGATCAACCATTAATAATAGTTTCAATATTTTACACAGTTCATATACACTGTATATACTGTGGGGAAAATAATTATTTGATCCCCTGCAGATTTTGTAAGTTTGCTCAGTTGAAGGGTCTATAATTTTTATCATAGGTGTATTTTAAATGATAGAGACACAATACCAACCAAAAAAGCCAGAAAAAACACAGGATACAGATGTTATAGATTGAGTTGCAGTTCAGTGAGTAAAATAAGTATTTGGTCCCCAAGCAAAACATGACTGTACTTGGTGGAGAAACAAACCCTTGTTGGCAAGCACAGAGATAAGACATTTCTTGTAGTTGGTGACCAGGTTTGCACACATCTCAGGAGGGATTTTGGTCCATTCTTCTTTACAGATCTTCTCTAAACCCTTAAGGTTTCTTGGCTGTCACTTGGCAACTCAAAGTTTCAGCTCCCTCCATACATTTTCTATAGGATTAAGTTCTGGAGACTGGCTAGGCTACTCCATGACCTTAATGTGCTTCTTTTTGAGCCACTCCTTTGTTACCTTGGTGGTATGTTTTGGGTCATTGTCATGCTGGAAGACCCATCTATGACCTATCTTCAGTGTTCTGGCTGAGGGAAGAAGGTTCTCAGCCAAGATTTTACAAAACATGGCCCCATCTATTGGCCCCTCAATGCGGCAACATTGGACTGACCTTTAGCAGAGAAACAGTCCCAAACTATAATGTTTCCACCACCGTGCTTGACTGTAATGATGGTGTTCTTAGAGTCAGATTCAGCATTTTTCTTTCTCCAAACACAGTCGAGTTAATGCCAAAGAGCTCAATTTTGGTCTCATCTGACCACAGCACTTTCTCCCAATCCTTCTTTGAATCATTTAGATGTTCATTGGCAAACTTTAGACGGGCCTGTACATGTGCCTTCTTGAGAAGGGGGACCTTGCAGGCTCTGCAGGATTTCAATCGATGGTGGTGTATTGTGTTACCAAGGATTTGTTTAGTGTCTGTGGTCCCAACTGCCTTGAGCTCATTCACAATCTCCTCCCGTGTAGTTCTGGGCTGATCCCTCACTTTTCTCATGATCATCCTTACCCCATGAGGCAGAATCTTGCATGGAGCTCCAGACCAAGGCCAATTGATGGTTATTTTGTATTTCTTCCATTTGCGAATAATCGCTCCAACAATTGTCTCCTTCTCACCAAGCTTACTGCTGATGGTCTTGTAGCCCATTCCAGCCTTTTTCAGGTCTACAATCTTGTCCCTGAAGTCCTTTGACAGCTCTTTGGTCTTGCCCATGATCGTGAGGTTTGAATGGAAGGAAGAGGTTCTGTGGACAGGTGTCCTTAGGAGAACCTTCTTAAATTGAAAGGACTAATCTGTGTATCACATGAGCATATACTGTAGACCAGGCATGTCCAAAGTCCAGCCCGCATGCCAATCGCGGCCCGCGTTCCTGTTTTGCACAGCCCGTCTGGTTAGTTGGACATATATATCAGGGGCCACAAAAGATATATATGCTGGCCGCCTTGGAGAGGACAGGGAGGAGGCGGGACGAGTGCCATACACACAGGAGTATTTCCTGTTTACACGGCAGCCTCTGTAATAGGAAGCCCTGTCTCCGGCACTGCCATTGGACGACTGTTCTGTCCATCAAAGGAGGCTGGACTTTCTATTAAAGAGGCCACAAGAAAACAGGAGTTTTTCCTGTATGTAATCTCTTGGCGCTCGTCCTGCCCCCTCCCTGTCCCCTCCAAGGCTGCAGATGGATGGGCATCAATCAGGCTGCACTGATGGCAATGGTGAGTCTGCATTCCTGGCAATGGGGGTGCTACATTCCTGGCATGGGGGGTGCTGCATTCCTGTCAATGGTGGGTGCTGCATTCCTGGCAATGGTGGGTGCTGCATTCCTGGCAATGGTGGGGCTGCATTCATGGCAATGGTGGATGCTGCAATCTTGGCAACGGTGGGTGCTGCATTCATGGCAATGGGGGTGCTGCATTCATAACAGTGGTGGGGCTGCATTCATGGCAATGGTGGTGCTGCATTCATGGCACTTGTGAGGCTGCATTCATGGAACTTGTGAAGCTGCAGATGGTCAATGACCCTTATTTTGCTTCACAGTTCTATATTTAAAATTTAAGTTTTTTTCCTGAAACTTCCCTCTTAAAGTGAAGGTGCGTGTTATACGTCAAAAAATACGGTATATCATAATAAAAGCCCAAGCTCATCTCTTTACTCACACACACGCCCCAAAGGCAAGAGAATTCTTGTTGGGTAGTGTATTAGTGCTCGAACGAACACACTGATGCCCCGTACACACGGTCAGATTTTCCGATGGACAATGTCCGATCGGAGCGTGTTGTCGGAAATTCCGACCGTGTGTGGGCGCCATCGGACATTTTCCATCGGATTTTCCGACACACAAAGTTGGAGAGCAGGAGATAAAATTTTCCGACAACAAAATCCGTTGTCGGAAATTCCGATCGTGTGTACACAAATCCGACGGACAAAGTGCCACGCATGCTCAGAATAAATAAAGAGATGAAAGCTATTGGCCACTGACCCGTTTATAGTCCCGACGTACGTGTTTTACGTCACCGTGTTCAGAATGATCGGATTTTCCGACAACGTTGTGTGACCATGTGTATGCAAGACAAGTTTGAGCCAACATCCGTCGGAAAAAATCCTAGGATTTTGTTGTCGGAATGTCCGAACAAAGTCCGACCGTGTGTACGCCCTATGAGACCGAATTATAATGGTTCAAAGAATGTTAGGCAAAATAGTCAGCCTTCACGCATGTTCACTTCATTAAATCTGGCCCTCTTTGAAAAAAGTTTGGACACCCCTGCTGTAGACAGTCTGTGGGAGCAAAAAAATAGTTGGTTGGTTGCGGATCAACTATAGAAAAACAGTATCTCACCAAAGTGAATACATCACTCACATTTTTGTAAATATTTTATTATATCTTTTCATGTGACAACACTGAAGAAATGACACTGCTACAATGTAAAGTAGTGAGTGCACAGCTTGTGTAACAGTGTAAATTTGCTGTCCCCTCAAAATAACTCAACACACAGCCATTAATGTCTAAACTGCTGGCAACAAAAGTGAGTACACCCCTAAGTGAAAATGTCCAAACTGGGCCCAAAGTGTCAATATTTTGTGTGGTCACCATCATTTTCCAGCACTGCCTTAACCCTCTTGGGCATGGAGTTCACCAGAGCTTCACAGGTTGCCACTGGAGTCCTCTTTCACTCTTCCATGATGACATCACTGAGCTAGTGGATGTTAAAGACCTTGCGCTCCTCCACCTTCCGTTTGAGGATGCCCCACAGATGCTCAATAGGGTTTAGGTCTGGAGACATGCTTGGCCAGTCCATCAACTTTACCCTCAGCTTCTTTAGCAAGGCAGTGGTCATCTCGGAGGTGTGTTTGGGGTCGTTATCATGATGGAATACTGCCCTGCAGCCCAGTCTCCTGAAGGGAGGGGATCATGCTCTGCTTCAGTATGTCACAGTACATGTTGGCATTCATGGTTCCCTCAATGAACTGTATCTCCCCAATGTCGGCAGCACTCATGCCGCCCCAGACCATGACACTCTCACCACCATGCATGACTGTAGGCAAGAAACACTTGTCTTTGTACTCCTTACCTCGTTGCCGCCACACATGCTTGTCACCATCTGAACCAAATAAGTTTAACTTGGTCTCATCAGACCACAGGACATGGTTCCAGTAATCCATGTCCTTAGTCTGCTTATCTTGAGCAAACTGTTTGCAGGCTTTCTTGCGCATCATCTTTAGAAGAGGCTTCCTTCTGGGACGACGTGCACTCAACCTGTTTGTTCGACCATGGCGAGGCCTCTTCTGAGTGGAACCTGTACTAATAAACTGCTGTATGGTCTTGGCCACCGTGCCCCAGCTCAGTTTCAGGGTCTTGGCAATCTTCTTATAGCCTAGGCCATCTTTATGTGGAGCAACACTTTTTTTCAGATCCTCAGAGAGTTCTTTGCCATGAGGTGCCATCTTGAACTTCCAGTGACCAGTATGAGAGAGTGAGCGCAATAACACCAAATTTAACACACCTGCTCCCCATTTACACCTGAGACCTTGTAGCACTAACGAGTCACATAACACTGGGGAGGGAAAATGGCTAATTGGGCCCAATTTGGACATTTTTACTTAGGGGTGTACTCACTTTTGTTGCCAGCAGTTTAGACATTATTGGCTGTGTGTTGAGTAATTTTGAGGGGACAGCAAATTTACACTGTTATACAAGCTGTACACTCACTACTTTACATTGTAGCAAAGTGTCATTTCTTCAGTGTTGTCACATGAAAAGATATAATAAAATATTTACAAAAATGTGAGGGATGTACTCACTTTTGTGAGATACTGGGGCTTATTTACGAAAGGCAAATCCACTTTGCACTACAAGTGCACTTGGTAGTGCAGTCGCTGTAGATCCGAGGGGGCAAGGAAAATAAAAAACAGCATTTTAGCTCGCACATGATTGGATGATAAAATCAGCAGAGCTTCTCCTAATTTCAGATCTTCCCCTCTGATTTTAGGCGACTGCAGTTCCAAGTGCACTTGTAGTGCAAAGTGGATTTGCCTTTTGTAAATAACCCCCTATAAGTGCAAAGTGCACTTGAAATTGCACTGAAAGTGCACTTGGAAGTGCAGTCGCTGTAAATCTGAAGGGTAGCTCTGAAATGAGGGGAAGCTCTGCTGAATTTATTATCCAATCATGTGCAAGCTAAAATGCTGTTTTTTATTCTCCTTGCATGTCCCCCTCGAATCTACAGTGACTGCACTTCCAAGTGCACTTTCAGTGCAATTTCAAGTGCACTTTGCACTTGTAGTTTACACTTGTAGTGCAAAGTGGATTTTCTTTTAGTAAATAACCCCCACTGTGTATATACAGTGCCTTGAAAAAGGATTTATACCCTATAAAATTTTCCATATTTTGTCATGTTCCAACCAAAAACGTAAATGTATTTTATTGGGATTTTATGTGATAGACCAACACAAAGTGGCACATAATTATGAAGTGGAAAGAAAATGATAAATGGTTTTCAAACTTTTTTACAAATAAATATCTGAAAAATGTGGTGTGCATTTGTATTCAGCCCCCCTGAGTCTATACTTTGTAGAACCACCTTTCACTGCAATTACAGCTGCAAGTCTTTTTGGGTATGTATATGCTCTAACAGCTTTGCACATCTAGAGAGTGACATTTTTTCCCATTCCTCTTTTGCAAAATAGCTCAAGCTCTGTCAGATTAGATGAAGAGAGTCTGTAAACAGCAATTTTCAAGTCTTGCCACAGATTCTCAATTGGATTTAGGTCTGGACTTTGACTGGGCCATTCTAACACATGAATATTCTTTGATCTAAACCATTCCACTGTAGCTCTGGCTGTATGTTTAGGTTCGTTGTCCTGCTGGAAGGTGAACCTCCACCCCGGTCTTAAGTCTTCTGCAGACTCTAACAGGTTTTCTTCTAAGATTGCCCTGTATTTGGCTCCATCCATCTTCCCATCAACTCTGACCATCTTCCCTGTCCCTGCTGAAGAAAAGCATCCCTACAACATGATGCCGCCACCACCATGTTTCATGGTGGGGATGATGTGTTCAGGGTAATGTGCAGTTTTAGTTTTCTGCCACACATAGCATTTTGCATTTAGGCCAAAAAGTTTGATTTTGGTCTCATCTGACCAGAGCGCCTTCTTCCACATGTTTGTTGTGTCCCCCACATGGCTTCACGCAAATTGCAAACAGGACTTCTTATGGCTTCCTTTCAACAACGGCTTTCTTCTTGCCTCTCTTCAATGAAGGCCAGATTTGTGGAGAGCATGACTAATAGATGTCCTGTGGACAGATTCTCCCACCTGAACTGTGGATTTCTCCAGCTCCTCCAGATTTACCATGGGCCTCTTGGCTGCTTCTCTGATTAATGCTCTCCTTGCCAGGCCTGTCAGTTTAGGTGGATGGCCATGTCTTGGTAGGTTTGCAGTTGTACCATACTCTTTCCATTTTCGGATGATGGATTGAACTTGGGATATTGTTTTAAAATCTAACCCTGCTCTAAACTTCTCCATAACTTTATCCCTGACCTGTCTGGTGTGTTTCTTGGCCTTCCTGATGCTATTTGCTCACTAATGTTCTCTAACAAACCTCTGAGGGCTTCACAGAACAGCTGTATTTATACTGAGATTAAATGACACACAGGTAGACTCTATTTACTAATTAGGTGACTTCTGAAGGCAATTGGTTCCACTAAAAGGCTTCAAAACCTTCCATATGTTGTCCGAAAATCTTCAGTTCCCTCATTCAGTCTCCTCACGCATCATTAATTAAATAACTCACATATCAGTATGGATATCACACTTCAACTTAATCTTTTCAAAACTGAGTTTATACTATTTTCTCCCCTTCATGTCCCCTACCTGGACTTTTCCACCCAGATCTAAAACGCATCTCTCCTCATACCAGGGTGCTAGGTGACCTCTCCTCCAAATTCAATCCTTGTCAAAATCTTGCAGACTTAACCTCTGTAACATTTCCAAGGTATTCCCCTTCTTAAAGTGGGAGCAAAGTCCACTTTTTAACTTCTACCTACCGGTAAGCCTTATTACAGTAAATATCTCCTAACCTTGCAGTGGGTGACGTCACTGGCACATGCGCTCTGACGGGATGGCATACCTGTGCCATATCTTCAGAGCTTTGTGCCGGAGCCGGAGTGATGTCATTGTGGCCCCAGCCATTCATAGAGCCGGAATCCGCAAACCTGGAAGGAAGACAGGGTGAAGATGGAAGCGCCAGGGAGCCGTATTAGCGTTGTGCTGGAGGGCTCCATGTCTAGGTAAGTTAGTCATAATGTGCTAGTATGTGGTGCATTAGGGTTGTCCCAATACCACTTTTTTAGGACCGAGTACAAGTACTGATACTTTTTTTCAAGTACTTGCCTATACCGATTACCGATACTTTTTTTTTAATGTCACGTGACAGTGTTTTTTTTTTTTTTTTTTTTTACAATGCTTTCTTTTTGTTTCTTTTTTTTAGGGGTGGGGAGGGGGTGAACAGTGTCTGTGTGTTTTTTTTATTTACATTTTTATTATTTTTTACAATAATATATATTTTTATTATTTATTGCAATATGTGTTTTTTTTTTTTTTTTTTTTAAATCAGCCCTCTTGGGGGGCTTTGGTGAGATATCAGGGGTCTTAACAGACCCCTGATATCTCACCCTTGAAACAGAGAAAGAGACCCAAGATAGAGATTCCCCAGTCCCTTTCTCTGCAGCCTCAGCTGCACTGAGAATGAATGGAGAGAAGACAGCGGCTCCTCTCCATTCATAAACTGAGACATCGTAATCACAGGAGATTACAATGTTTCAGTTATGTGAATGGATAGAGTCAGCTGACTCTGTCCATTCACAAAGGAGGACATGGAGAGAGAGAGACAGTACAACGGAGGGGGGCAGCAGAACGGAGTGGGACAGAGGAACAGAGGGGGACAGCGGAACGAAGAGGGACAGCAGAACGGAGGAGGATAGCGGAGGGGGACAGCGGAATGGAGGGGGCATGGAGGATGTGGTGACAGTCAGCAGTGATCGCGTGTGGGGGAGTTACAAGCACCGATCACCGCTGTATGTCACTAAGCAGCTGAAAGCCGCAGGGGGAGAAGCTTGTAACTCCCCCACGCGCCGATCACTGCTGAGTGTACAGGTATCGGCGGAAGCATCAGGAGCATTTGCCCAAGTACATGTACTTGGGCAAATGCTCGGTGTCGGTGGCGATACCGATACTAGTATCGGTATCGGGACAACCCTATTTAACATACCTCTCAACTTTTTGAGATGGGAACGAGGGACATCTACTAGCAAAAATATGTAGGCATAGGACACACCCCAAGCCACACCCCCTTAAAGAAGAAATACACAAAAAAATTAATAGTTAAACCCAGAAATGATTTTTTTTCCCCACTACTTTTCCTTTATACTGTCTTTTAAAATTTACGAATGCAGCAATTTAGAAATTAGATGAAAGGTTTAGCACTGGGAAAAACGTTTTGAAAGATAAAAAGTTCATTTTATATACAACTATATAGATCAGACCAAAATGAGGGACATATGAGGAGGAAAGATGGACAGAGGGACTTTGTTCCAAATCAGGGACAGTCCCTCGAAATCAGGCACAGTTGGGAGCTGTGGTTTATTCCTGCAGGTGGGCCCAGTTTTTCTAATCTTTCTAGTGGTTTACTAGCACTTTAACAAATAACACCACAAAGCTACTAATTCATTCCCTTGTTGCCCCTATTTTTTAAGTCCCTCCTCATTGGCCTACCTCTACACATGCTATCCTCCCTTCAATCTCTAAAGAATGCTACTGTCAGACTCATCCATCTCACTCATGTTCATTGTCCAGAGCCCCCCACCAATCCCTCCACTTGCCCAACAAACAAAATTTAAAATTCTAACAACAACGTACAAAGCTATCTGCAACTCTGCCCCAAGCTACATCACCAGTTTTGTCTCTAAATATCACCTAAACTGTCCTCTTTTTACTCCCAAGACCTCCTGTTTTTCGCTCCCTCATCACTTCCTCCTATGCTTGCCCCAGGACTCCTTTAAAGCTTCTCCTGTCCTCTGGAACTCTCAACTCCATTCTGTATCATTATCTCATACTCTGTCCACCTTTAAGAGAAAACTCTTCAAGGAGGCTTATCCCACCTTTACCTAAAAACTAATCTTTTACTTTCTACTCAAAGTCATCCCCACACTGTGTTTGTATTTTTGTATCACATTCCCTTAGATCAAAAGCTCTTACAAGCAGGGCACTCCTTACACTCTTGTCTTAAATTGTATTGTAACTGTACTGTCTCTCTTTATCTTAAACTGCTGCACAAACTGACACACAATATGAATCCTGTATAATAATAACAATTATGTAGGACTGGAGCAGTTTTAAATACAAAATGTTTTTATTTGATTGGAATATGAAGCATATTTACAACGCATATTGTTACATCTTATAAGTGAAAACTCTATATCCAGATATACAGTACAAGCAGTAGAAATGACTTCATACAGTTCTTAACAAATACCAGAAATATGGACTACCTCACCTAAAACCAACTAAACCCAGGATTACTCACCTCTACTCGAATGGTCTAAACCCAGGATTACTCACCTCTACCCCAATGGTCTAAACCCAGGATTACTCACTTCTACTCCAATGGTCTAAACGCAGGATTACTCACCTCTACTCCAATGGTCTAAACCCAGGGTTATTCACCTCTACTCCAATGGTCTAAACCCAGGGTTATTCACCTCTACTCCAATGGTCTAAACCCAGGGCTACTCACCTCTACTCCAATGGTCTAAACCCAGGATTACTCACCTCTACTCCAATGGTCTAAACCCAGGGTTACTCACCTCTACTCCCAATGGTCCAAATCCAGGATTACTCACCTCTAATCCAATGGTCTAAACCCAGGGTTATTCACCTCTACTCCAATGATCTAATCTCAGGGTTACTCACCTCTACTCCAATGGTCTAAACCCAGGATTACTCACCTCTACTCCAATGGTCTAAACCCAGGATTACTCACCTCTACTCCAATGGTCTGAACCAGTGGCTTCCAAACTGTGGGCCAGATGTGGCCCTCTGCTTGTCTGTATCCTTCCCTTCAGACATTTATCCTCCAACTGACAACAATGATGGGGCACCATTCCTCCCACTGACACCAACAATGATGCACTATTCCTTCCACTAAAATCAATGATGGGGCATTGTTTATTACCACTGACACCGGGGCATTTTCTACTTCCACTGGCCACAGTCCGGCCTTCCTAAAGTCAGAAGGACAGTAAACTGTCCCTTTGTTTAGAAAGTTTTAAGACCCCTGGTCTAAACTCAGCATTACTCACCTCTACACCAATGGTCCATTGCCCATAAGGTCCCCCACCGTCTTCTCCACAGCTTCTTTCAGGTGCTGGTCTTTGGCCACCTGGATTGGCTCTCACGGAATGGCATCGCTCTTGTGCATGCACGGGAGTCATTTATCCTGGCACACTTGCACCGTGCCTGAAATATAAAATAAATAATAAAATATATAATATAATATAATAAAAATAAACTGAGCTGCGCATGTGCAACTCAGTGTACATTTTGCATAAGATTGAGAACAGGCAGGTCGGTTCATTTTATTGTAGAAGAGACATCGCATGTCTCTTCTGCAATATTGAGCTGCTTGTTCATTATTTTATTTTTTTCTGATTTAGTTATGCTTTAAGTCGCACATTAAATAACTCCTATTTTGAATACATTTGCTTTGTAACCATTATCGTAAATGATCCTCACAAGTAAATAAAGAAATATTTTAACTCAGGAACACACTGCATTTTTCCAGTAAATAATAACAATCTGGCCCAGTAAAAAGATTGCCATACTTTTACTTGAGAATTCCGTCAGCCTTTCAGAGGGAGGGAGGGGAGACTTTGCTTGTTTTGCAACAGTTTTTGTTTAAGCTTGAATTCCCAACGACTTATTTATGTGCAAGCAATGACAGCTGTAATCATGTTTTAAATCTTGCTTTGTGTCCTTAGTTATAATGTTGTTCAATTAATATTCAGTATAATGGAAGTGATGCACCCCTTTGAACGAGACTTGAACACGGGCCAAAGCTTTGGGAAGCTGATTCTCCAGAGGATTAATCAGCATTTAAAACTTGCATTAATAAAAAATCTCATCTTGCTCTGTGTGGCACACATAATACTTTCGGTTTTTAAGCATTTTATTTTAATAGTGTTGCATCCTTTTGTCCTGATTTTTAAAGGGATTGCAAAATATAACTCCTTCAAATCAATGCTGCTTTGATGGAATGATAATATTTATAATAAACAGACTTTAAAATGCATAGTAGGCAAGTGGATTTTTTTTTTTTTTATGCCATGATGTAAAATGGTTCCCACTGCATATTTAAAGGGGGGGTCTAGTTGAGAATGAAAACCAAGAATTTTAATGATCTTGCATCATGACCCTTTTTTTTTTTTAAATTGCAAGCTTTAGTTCTGACATTACGCCCCATGTTACAGCTGCCTTAGCCTGCGTGCCTTGGAGTGACACCAATTCTCACTGCCTGCCATTATGATGTAAAACAGTTTCTAGCAATTTTAAAGGTGAGCTCCATTCGAAACATTGAATTTGTAATGGCCACAAGTCTAGCTAGTAAACCCAGGAGCCTACATTCACTATATCTGGTCTCCCACAGTACACAGAACATGGAAATGCAATTATTTTAATAAATATAAACTGCTAATAACCTTTTTTCATCAGCAGCATATAGCAGTCTTGTGACTTCTAATGCCCCGTACACACGGTCGGACATTGATCAGACATTCCGACAACAAAATCCATGAATTTTTTCCGACGGATGTTGGCTCAAACTTGTCTTGCATACACACGGTCACACAAAGTTGTCGGACAATCCGATCGTTCTAAACGCGGTGACGTAAAACACGTACGTCGGGACTATAAATGGGCAGTAGCCAATAGCTTTCGTCTCTTAATTTACTCTGAGCATGCGTGGCACTTTGTCCGTCGGATTTGTGTACACACGATCGGAATTTCCGACAACGGATTTTGTTGTCGGAAAATTTTATATCCTGCTCTCAAACTTTGTGTGTCGGAAATTCCTATGGAAAATGTGTGATGGAGCCTACACACGGTCGGAATTTCCGACAACAAGGTCCTATCACACATTTCCCATTGGAAAATCAGTGTCTGGTTAAAGCTTGTAGGAGGAGTTTTCAATCTACTCTGACTGTCCTATGAGGCTGCAGGACCCCTGACGCTCTGTCTGATTGGCCCTGTGCCGAACACATGCACTCTCCCAAGAGAAAAAAAAGAAGCTCTAGCAATACACACCAAACTGAGCATATACAGAGTGACTCCAAAGACTCTGTACTTTCAGGAGATGGATTAGGGACAATGGAAGAGGGGGAGGATCAGAAAAGACAGGATCAAACAGCCTTTTTACACACTGCAGAGCATTAACCCCTTAGGTTCCACAGTGAGTATAACAAGCATGCTTTACTGCATATACAGACTGATTTTACTGTTTTTGTTTTAGTAACAGTTGAAATTCTTATGCCGCGTACACACGAGCGGACTTTTCAACTGGTCTGACGGTTTATCTGACGGACTTTCGGCGGACTTCCGATGGACTTTCTGAACGGACTTCCCTACACACGATCACACCAAAGTCCGATGGATTCATACGTGATGACGTACACCGGACTAAAATAAGGAAGTTGATAGCCAGTAGCCAATAGCTGCCCTAGCGTCGGTTTTCTTCCGCTGGACTAGCACACAGACGAGCGGACTTTTCAATAGGAACTGGGTCCGGCGCAGTTCCGACGTAAAGATTTGAAACATGTTCCAAATCTAAAGTCCATCAGATTTTCGACCGAAAATGTCTGCTGCAGGTCCGATGAAGCCCTCACACGGTCGGATTGTCCGCCGAACTTGGTCCGTCGGACCAGTCCGGTCGAAAAGTCCGCTCGTGTGTAGACGACATTAGATGTGATGGTTGCATTAGTTGCTTTTTTTTAGGCTTCCTTTCTTCTCTTTTTATGTGGTGATCTGGCCAGTAAGTCTGTTGTTTTTCAAAAGAAAAGCTCTCTTGCCAGTACAAGGATGAGCCAAACCATGTAACACTGTCAGGGGTGCTTAAAATTATCAGTTTTTATCTATGTAAAACTTCTGTCTCCAAAGGAAATATATTGTTTGTTGTAACTGATTATAAGGTGTTAGCTGGAGTTCAGCTTCAATTTGTTAGTGCATTTAAATCTTCTAGTACATCAAACGCTCCCCCCCCCCCCAGACTGACAATGCTGCTGTCCAAAGGTGCCCCCTGTGCTCATTCACCCAGAGTGCATATAAAATAGACAAGGTTTTGTGTATCTGCTAAAAAAGGCCACATCCCTAGTATGGATAGAGAAAGTAAATCCCCCCTCAGAAAAATTGGGACTTTTTTAGGCTCAAGGAATGTGCAAAGGTCAGGAATAATAGTGTTAACCACTTCAATACCGGGCATTTTCACCCCCTTCCTGCCCAGACCAATTTTCACCTTAGAGCGCTGTTACTTTTTGAATGACAATTGTGCGGTCATGCAACATGTACCCATATGAAATTTTGATATTTTTTCCCCACAAATAGAGATTTCTTTTGGTGGTATTTGATTACCTCTGCGGTTTTTATTTTTTGCGCTATAAACAAAAAAAAAAGCGACAATTTTGAAAAAAAACACAATATTTTTTACTTTTTGCTATAATAAACATCCCATTAAAAAAAAACAAATTTTTTCCTCAGTTTAGGCTGATATGTATTCTTCTACATATTTTTGGTAAAAATTTTTGCAATAAACGTATATTAATTGGTTTGCGCAAAAGTTATAGCGTCTACAAAATAGGGGATAAATTTATGGCATTTTTATTGTTATTTTTTTTTTAACTAGTAATGGCAGCGATCTGCGATTTTTTTATTGTGACTGTGATATTGTGGCGGACATATCGGACACTTTCGACACTATTTTGGGACCATTCACATTTATACAGCGATCAGAGCTATAAAAGTGCATAGATTACTGTGTAAATGTGACTGGCAGGGAAGGGGTTAACACTAGGGGGCGGGGAAAGGGTTACATGTGTATCCTAGGGAGTGATTCTAACTGTAGGGGGAGGGGACTCACAAGGGGAGGAGACCGATCGGTGTTCCTCTATACTGGGAACACACCATCGGTCTCCTCTCACCTGAGAGGACGTAGATCTGTGTGTTTACACACACAGATCCACGGTCCTGCTGTGTTCACGGGCAATTGCGGGTGCCCGGCAGACATTGCGGTCACCGGGCACGTGCACTGGGCGCCTAGTGATGCGACGGCGCCACCTAGAGGCTCAGGAATTAAAAGACGTCATATGACTGTGGCCCGGGGGGACAAAGGGTTCCTGCCGCTGTCATATAACTATGCGCAGTAGGGTAGTGGTTAAATATATTGTATTTATTGGTATCGAAAAAAGTATTTAAAAGAAATGAACAGTATAAAAACATACATAGAAAAGACATGAAATATGTGGTCTGTGACCACAAGGCAAAAAAAAACACTAAATGTGAGTACAAATGTTACATAGTTACATAGTAGGCGAGGTTGAAAAAAGACACAAGTCCATCAAGTCCAACCTATGTGTGTGATTATATGTCAGTATTTCATTGTATATCCCTGTATGTTGTGGTCGTTCAGGTGCTAATCTAATAGTTTTTTGAAACTATTGATGCTCCCTGCTGAGACCACCGCCTGTGGAAGGGAATTCCACATCCTGGCTGCTCTTACAGTAAAGAACCCTCTATGCATTTTAAGGTTAAACCTCTTTTCTTCTATTTTAATGAGTGGCCACGTGTCTTATTAAACTAATTTCCGCAATTTTTTTTTAATCCTTATATCAATCGCCGATTGGTTTACATACAACATTTGTTCTCACATTTTTCATGTCTTTTGTATGTATGTTTTATACTGTTAATTTCTTTTAAATACTTTTTTGATACCAATAAATACAGTATATTTAATACTATTATTCCTGACCTTTGCACATTCCTTGAGCCTAAAAAGTCTCAATTTTTCTGAGGAGGGGATTTCTTTCTCTATTTATCCAGAGTGGGAACACTGTAATAGAAGAAGTGTGTTACTGGCCAGATTACAAGGTAAAAACAGAAGGAAAAAAAGCCAAAAAAAAAAAGAAAGAGAACGAACGCCTCTACCACATCTATTGATTGGAAAGCTGCAATAATTACATTTTTGGTTTTGGGTTTACTACTGATTTAACCACTTGATCTTTGAAAGGTTTTACCCCCTTCATGACCAGGGAATTTTTTATTTAGCACCTTGCCACTTTAACTGACAATTGCTCGGTCACAGAACATTGTACGCAAATGACATTTATATCTTTTTTTTAAAAAATGAATAAAGCTTTCTTTTGGTGGTATTTAATCATCACATACTAAAACTTTTGAAAAAAAACAACATGTCTTTCTTGTTTCTGTTATAACATTTTGCAAATAAATAATCTTTCTTCATAAATTTAGGCCAAAATGTAGTCTGCTACATTTCCTCGGTGAAAATAACTCAAATCAGGTAAAGAGATTACCCGTTACAGTGATGTTAACTTTAACAGCAATCGCTCGAACTGTTATGAATGGCTTTCATTCATAACTCATTGTTTACTATTGTGATGCTGTGATTGGCCCACAACTATCACATGGTACAGGATGCTGTGTTTGGCCCATGTACTATGTGATCACTGGTGACCAATCACAGATCACACACAGTAGTAAAAAATTCTGTTTACTACGTGACATGTGGTCACATAGCAGCCAAATACCCAGCACTGCAATCCGCTGTGACCAGTGGACACAGTGGTTGCAAAGTGTACTGCTGCATGCCCCAGGGGAGGCTCACAGTGCACATGAGCGCTGTGGCGTACAGGTATGTTATGGTACCTGGGGTAGCCGCAAGCCAGCAATAAATGTACTGTTGGTGGTTGGCAAGGGGTTAAGCACCTTGTAAAAGAACAGTGCTACCACTGACCAGCGGTAGTAAAGCCCACTTTGTGATTTTTACCTACAGGTAAGCCTATAATAACGGGCAATGTTTAGGAGATATTCACACTGGATACAGCCGGTGATGTCTCTCGCATCTTGTGCCAGACCTTCAGAGCATCGTGCTGGAACTGAGGGCTCCTGCACGCATGCACAAGAGTGACATCATCACGGCTCCGGCCACTAACACAACCGGAGTCCACGAACCCGGAAGGAAGACCTGAGGAAGGTGTAAGCCATGTCAGGGGTGACAGCGTGCCTCTGAAGTGCTTAATTCTAAGGTAAATATTCCATAATCTGCTAGTATGCGATGCTTACTAGCGCATTACGCCATTGTCTTTCAGGAGAAAGTTTTTTCGTTTTTTTTTTTTTGCAGCGGATTACAACCAACTTCATTTGAACCTCCATGGGCATACTAGTGATGTAGAGGCCAGCAGATGTAACCACAGCATGCAACAGGGGACCCCGGCGTCCAACACACCAAGAAGTGTCAGATACTGAAGACTCTACTGGAACATGTAGCGTTCCGGTACAGTCTTCTGTATCTGACACTTCTGGGTGTGTTGGATGCTGGGGTCCCCTGTTGCATACTACATCACTAGTATGCCAGTGCGCTCCTCACCGGATGCAGTACTTGGGCCTAGTGGCCAATGGCCAGGCCCAAACAATGTCTTTTGAAGAACTAGATGTCACCGATCCTTCTTCCCTGCTGATAAATTTAATCTTTGCTCTCTTGCAAAGATCGCCCTTCCAGAATCTGACGCTTTCAGGTGTGTTGGATGCCTGGGTCCCCCTCTGCACGCTGTGGTTTCATCTGCTGGCTGCTACTTCATTAATGTGTGCCTGTTAGCTGCTCATAGGATGCAGTGCTTGGGCCTAGTGGTGAAGAGTCAGACATCATTAACCCTTCATAAACTCCGACACCATTCAATAAGGAGCTTACAAGGGGTGGACTTCTGGAGCAATAGGACAGTGGAGAAATGCTTAGAAGTGGGTCCATAGAAGACAGAAAAAATACAAAGTTATCCATTGAGTCTGCCCCTTTTTTAATTTTTTTAGATAGATATATACATAAATGTATTTTTTTTTTTTAAATCAAATTTTTTTTTATTGAAGAACGAAAAAAGGTATAACAAGTTTTACCTTACCATTGCAAAAGAAAACATAAAAAAACAATGTGTTTTCAATTCTTTTTATTCATTTTCCTTAAGAAAAACATTGCAAGACATAACATTCAAAGTCAACATATATATATATATATAACATTCAAAGTCAACACATATATATATATATATATATATATATATATATATATATATATATATATATATATATATATATATATATATATATTACTCCTAGAAAAAAAAAAGAAAAAAAACAATGGCGCTACATGCAAGTAGCAAACAGTCAAGTGGCAAACAATCAATTTGTTTATTACTGAAATACCAGTTCCTCCATATGCTTTCATGTTCTGCTCCCCAATCCATTATTGTGCTCGCATTAAGAGGTTGATTTAATAAAGGCAAATAGGCTGTTCACTTTCCGATGGAAGTTGCACTTTGCAGGAGACAGAGCTTGGCGAATGAGGTGAAGCTCTGCACATGATAGGCACATGATCCTTCAATCATGTGCAGGCAAAAATTTCCTTGCCCATGATTTTGTATTAATTTCAAAGTGAAATTTCAAAACATTCGCTAAACTCTGCAGAAAATTCCCTTTGCAAAGTGCACAGCCTTTAGTAAATCAAATCAAATGCCTTTAGTAAATCAACCCCCTAATGCGCGTAATGGGGGATTGGGGAGAAGAACATCAAAGCATATGGAGGAATTGGTATTTCAGTGATCAAAAAAATTGACTGTTTGCCTTTCCATGTCATTGCTTCTCCTTGCACTGCCACTGTATATATAGTTCCTGGTACATCGATTACGTCCTTTGGGTTATATTTATGGCTCATTTCCAGCAAAACAGCACTCTATAGGCAGAGCATTAAATTTACAAGCTATGCAAAGTTCTGATTGGGTGGTGTGGCCAGGCTACGATTGGATGGCTCACCCATTTACTTTGCTCATTATTTGCATAATTAAACAAAACAATGGACAATCTGTTCAGACTTTCCTTGATGAAACAGCAATTAACATTCTTCTAACTGATCAGTAATTACAGTATAATCTCAATGTAATGAGTGATGGAGACCCTCTGCTAGAGCATATACACCAGCCCTACTGACCATACATTGGTAGATTTTTTTGAATAAATATCCACACAAAACTTCATACAACAATTCATACAAAAATCCTTAGTACATTCAACAGTTTGACAAAAGTATTTAAAAAGTTTAATTTGCTTTTAACATTCAATTTTGTAACAAATGGACTTAACTAAACAATAATCACATATACCAGGCACTTCTAAATGGCAGACCGCGGTCCGGTTCCGGCCCCAGTAGCCATATTTCCTGGACCGCAGCCTCGCCAAATAGTTGCCTGTGTGTCCTCTCCCCGCCGCCGGCTTGCCTGCCTGCCTTGTGCTGCTATGTTCACAGCATGACAGGCTTGCCACACACAGGTCTGTCCCTTTGGTATCAGATCGCTGCACTGTCCCCTCCTCACACTGCCTGTCTTATTCACACAAGATAAGAAGCGCGCTCGCTCTGAAAAGGGTGGGACTTTTTAAGTTAAGAAGTGGGTGATTGGTTGCTATGCAGCAGGGTGGTCCCAGCAATCAATCACTCACCTGTAACGTGAAAAGTCCCACCCGTTGTCCAGGGCTGATGTGCTTTCCGTCCTGTGTGAATAAGTTAGGGCTTTGTGGGAGGGGGGAGTGTTGTGCAGGACAGGAGTCTAATATTGAAGGGGATCTATAATAGGGGGGTCAGTCTGTGATGAGGGGTCAGTCTGCAATGGGGGTCAGTCTGTGATTGGGGGCCAGTCTGTGATTGGGAGCCAGTCTGTGATGGGGGGTCAGTCTGTGACGGGGGGCCAGTCTGCGATGGGGGGTCAGTCTGTGATGGAGTCCAGTCTGCGATGGGAGGCAAGTCTGCAATGGGGGGTCACTCTGCGATGTGGGGCCAAGCTGTGATTGGGGGTCAGTCTGTGATGGGGTCAGTCTGTGATAGGGGCCAGTCTGTGTTGGGGGGCCAGTCTGCAATGGGGGGGTCAGTCTGCGATGGGGTGGTCAGTCTGTCATGGGGGTCAGTCTGTGATGGGGCCAGCCTGCGATGGGGGCAGGATGTGCTTTCCATCCTGTGTGAATAAGGTAGGGCTCTGTGGGAGGGGGGAGTGCTGTGCAGGACAGGAGTTTAATATGGAAGGGGGTTTGTAATGGGGGGATCAGTCTGTGATGGGGGGTCAGTCTGTGATAGTGGGTCAGTCTGTGATGGGGGCCAGTCTGCAATGGGGGGGCCAGTCTGCAATAGGGGGGGCAGTCTGTGATGGGGGCCAGTCTGCGGTGGGGGGTCAGTTTGTCATGAGGGTCAGTCTGTGATTGGGGGTCAGTCTGTGATGGGGCCAGTCTGCAATGGGGGGCCAGTCTGCGATGGGGGTCAGTCTGTGATGGGGGTCAGTCTGCAATGGGGGTCAGTCTGTGATTGGGGGCCAGTCTGTAATTGGGGGCCAGTCTGTGATGGGGGGGTCAGTCTGTGATGGGGCCAGTCTGTGATGGGGGGTCAGTCTGTGATGGGGGTCTGTGATGGGGGGTCAGTCTGTGATGGTGGGTCAGCCTGTGATGAGGTCAGTCTGTGATGTGGGGTCAGTCTGTGATGGGGGGCTAGTCTTTCATGGGGGTCTGTGATGAGGAGCCAGTCTGTGATGGGGGGCCAGGCTGTGATGGGGGGTCTGTGATGATGGGCCATTATCGTAATCCTTTGCCAAAGCTGTTCTTACCCGAGCGGCTGTCTACAACAGGACTTTTCTTATAGTCGCTACTATCAGGTGTCTTTTTCGCCTATACGAAATTTTTTTGACCACCAGCACTTGGGTAATCATGTTTCAAGCCTTCTTGAAATACTGGCATCAGACATCGGGATGTGGTTCGAGCGTCACTTCTGTTTTTTCACAAATACATTACAGAGCTCTGTCCTACGCGTGTCGTCACACACCACGTGATTTCCTCTGGGGATCCCCTTATAAAGTCACGGAAATGGAAGTGGCGACAGTGCAGGGACTACGTCTACCTCACTCCAGGAAGCCTCCCCTTTGCGGGTGGACCAACCAGGCCACATTCCACTCCTCATTGCCGATGCTCTCGGCATCTTTCAAGTCTACAGATCGCTGTTACAGTTCGGAAGTGGCTCTGGACGGTCATGCCTACCCACCAGGTCTAGCTGTACTGTGTTGAACATTTCTACAATATATTGCTCTTGACTATTTTGGACTCTGTGTGTTTACTGCCTGCCACACCACTCTGCACCTTGCTCATAAATGGAAAAAACGCTCTGCATAATACTTCTGGATGGGTGTGGAAGTATGCTCGGTATAGAGGATTGTCACAACTGAGGGTTTGTTTAAGACGTTTATTGAAGTTGACATTAAAGTATAACTAAAGACAATTTTTTCTTTTAGTTTTGAAGTGGAGAGGACTTAGAACACCTGTCCATATTTATTGCTGTCTGTGCCCCTGTTAGGGAGATTCATCCCCTCTATTTGTCTTGTTTAACATTATCACTGAAAGATAAAGTAAAAGAAAGGTTTTGGGTTGTAATAGATAAATGATAATAGTAAAAGAGGGTAAATCTTCCGATTGGGACACTAATTCCCCTGACCCTGGTGAGAACCAGGATTTCCTTCACATAGGAGGGATTTCTTATGATAGGAATATAGCCTTCCCATACTTTATCCAAAATTTTAAAAAAACATGTCACTACTGGTTTGGATACTCTATATCTCTGCACATATGTTATTTTGTTATCTTTTGAAACTCCAATAAATATACGTTAAAAAAAAAGTTTTTCCTTTAGTTCTATTTTAAATTTAAATTTACCCTCAATGTTCTACACTGAGCTTGCCTCTTTACCCATGGAAAAGTGTTATGTCTCGTAGAGAGGAAGGAAGAAACCCCCCGACATGACACAGAAAGCAAAAAAGGAAAGATGTTTTAACCTTTCCCTATATAAAAAAAGAAAGTAATAAACAGTTATGACTTTAGATTAACCTAAAATATAATAACAGATAAATATAATAACAGAAAGAGAGCTACTATTAGTGTACACCTTAAGAGAAGACCACACTTTTTCAGTCTACCAACCTAAGTAGAGCCAAATAGGCAAAAACAAAATATACTTTAAATCAATCTGAATAGTTCAGTCTGATGAAAAACTCATTTATTTTAAATAATAATATTATTGTATAAGAAAAAAAAATTAAACCAAATCAGACAGACATTCCTAGCCGCTAAGCAGTTAATAAAGGCAAACTAAGGCTAATAATCATTTTCTGGTTCAACAGGATATTCTAATTTTTTAATGGAGAAAATGCATTCTTAATTTAAATATGCACAATAAGTAGAGCCAATAATAAGAAAAAAGTAGTATACAGCGGGATGAATGCCGAGCTCTGTGCAAAAGGCATATAAAAGCTTGGAATCTGTAGAAATCAACGCAAGGAGGGGAAAAAAAAGAGAGCTACATAATGTTCACAAATTGTCCATAATTGTATGGATTTTAAATATAAAAGTTGGCGGTGAAAAAAAAAAATAAAAAGCTAAAAGCCATTAGGAGAGACACTATTGTGAAATACATCAGCAACATCAATTCAAAATCTTATTAAAAAAAATACTATCTAGAGACTTCTTTTTAAAAAAAAATAAAAAAATTTTTGATAACTATACTTAAAAGTCTTGTCTCGATGTTTACGACAATGCCAATATTGTTCGGATTGACATGGCCTAATGCATATATGAATCATATTTGAATAGAGCTACTAATTAGCATGAATAGCCTATGAAGGTCGTTCGTTTTCCAGAGGAACATTGCGGAAGCAGTCACCCTTAGTAACAGCGATTTAGATTGGAGACTTAACACTCTCTTATCTTCCCCAATACTGGGTCAGCTGAATAATTAAAACTTGGGCAAAGGAAAATATCTATATGTAATAAAACTTTGAAAAGGATGTTTGTTCTTCCAATGTTTCAATGGAAAGATGAATGTTTTCAGAATATGCAATTATTTTTTATAATTATGTTTTCGTGACGGTGTCTCCTTGATTTGATTAAGGGAAAGCAATTGTAAGGTTGACTTTTGCTGACCTCTTTCTGGAAAAGTTAGCTGCCTGGTTGCCTCTAATTTAGAAAAGTGAAGTTAGAACCCCTGACATAAAGACGTGGTTCAGGGCAATGACTCATAAATACTGAAGCCATTGGACCAGAATGTACATATCACCTTTCACACTGTCCGCACTCTAAACCGCAGCCGTTTAGCCTGCAGTGTTCCATTTCAGCTCCAGTGAGTTGGCGGGGGGGGGGGCAGTGTGATATGTGGTTTACTGCATCACATAGCTTCCTTTCTTTTTTTTTTTTTCGAATCAACTTTATTTGAAGTGACATTTCATTTGTGTCATTGTACAGCAGCACAGTGCATTGCACTGCAGTACAGTGACATGCAATCCTGTCTTGTGCTCTGCAATAAAATGCAGCATGTCTGTATTTTATCGCAGCTCACTACAACGCACCTCTAGGGTGCTTTATAGTGTGAACAGGACACATGAAACCCAATTGTTTCCCGTGTGTCTTAGCAATGACCTGTGTTTCTCTATGTTAACCTTTAGTAAAAAATCTACAATTTTAGAAATAAATGCATATTTTTTAAATTGTAGAGTCCCTGGAGACTATTAGGTGCGGGTCAACACATTTCGCGGGACAACCCGCTTCCTCAGGACCTTGGATCTCCACCAATAGAATAGTCACTACAATAATATCAAAAAATACACATTAGGCATTTTACAAAAATGTGTGAAAAAAACATTGCCCCCCATGAACGTTTGTTTAGGACTGTATAAGGGTATCTTGTAATCCTTAGTAAAACAGACAGTTTTGGATTTTATCGAAGCTCACTGCAACGCACCTCCAGTCTGCTTTGCAGTGTGAATAGGACACATGGAACCCAATTGTTTCCTGTGTGTCTTATCATTGACCTGTGTTCATCCAGTTCAGTAAAATGCAGGTCACTGCACTATATGAGACCAGGACCTAAAGGCTAAGTTCACCTTTAACCCACCCAGTCACCAGACAACACCAGTCCTGGAGTGGCAAACAACAAAACTCATTTATTATCACACATGGACACAACAGATAAAATAACTCAGAGACTCTTTCCCCCCACCCTTGGAAAACAGGGCGGGTTAGACTGTCCAGTGACAATAGACACACAGGTCAGGTGTGTTCAAACTTCTCCACAGTAAACAGTCTTAGCAGGGGGCTGCTGGAGGAATCCCCCCTCCCTCCATACAGAGAAACATCCCATAATATCCAGAGCAGACAGACATAATAGAACATTGGAATACAGCCACACCCTAACCGATCACAGCAAAGAGTCCACAACAAAATGAGACAATATACAATATATACATATATACAAGATTGAGTCCGATTAGTATAGATCAGACTGGATTTCTCATTCACCTCGCAAAGAGTATTGTTCCCTTAAAATCCAGGGCCCATAGTCGGTCAGCAAGAGGCTTGCATTCAGTCTTCTCCAAAAACCTCTGTCATGGCTAGGTCTGTCACACATCTCCCCTTTGGACAGGAGACTAACACAGGAGGAGACCCCAGACGGGTTGACTCTGAAGTTAGTCCATAGTTCCAGTCCTCTACTGCCTGTACCCACACAGTACCCCAAACAAATTGTCCCAAACAGAGCATTACTCACCCAGCCAACCTCTGCCTCTCTCAGAGAACACGCCCGCCGCTGGGGAGAGGCCTGGACTGGCCCTTCTCCCTGGAGTCTTTTCAGCCGCTGGAGAGAAGACAGGGTGACTGAGCTCACTCCATCATGCTGTTGGGGATCTAGGCTGACCGCCCAGCATCCCTGGGGTATACAAGTGGAGACTGAAGTCCCATCCACTTTTGGTAGGTGAAAATCCCCCAGTGCTTGCAAAGCATGGATGACATCCTCCTGTCCCAGTGCCGCACCAATTTTTTGGGTTGTGTCAGTGAAAACCAAAGTCCCCTCCACTACCACAGGAACTCCCTCTTCTGTTAGGTGAGGTCAGAGGCTAGCAGCACTCTGCTCTGTTGCCAGCCCTTCTGCTGGGTTGCTGTGAGTGGAGACCGCAGTCCCATCCACCAATATCAGCTCAAGCTGCAGCTATGAGGTGCAGATTGCATTCTCTCATTGGGTCCTGATCTGCTGCTCGAGAGTGACCACCACCTCCTCACCCTGGGCCTCCAGAACTGCCACAGGTGTGGGGCAGAGGTTTTGGACCCTCTGTCCGGTGGCCATCACTTCAGCTGCTGAAGTTTCTGGTGACACCGGCGATGCTGCTGGCAGAAAATCCCATGTCTCTGTCAGTATTGTGGGAGAAAGGCAAACTGCCTCTTCTCTCCGGGAGGCTGAAGCTGCTGTTGGTGTTGGGCAGAGGTTAGCGGAGCTCTGTGCTGTTGTCAGCACTTCAGCTTTGGAGACGGCAGTCTCCAGAGTTTCCACTGCCGATTCTCTGGCATGCTGCTGAACGCATTCTAGCAGTTTCCTGTATGCCCTTTCCAGATGCTGTTCCTTCCTTAGCAAATAGTCTAGATCAGGTTTAAGCTCTGAGACCCCTGCAAGACTGAGCATAGCCTCTCTGTATCCTTGCAGGTCCTCAAGGGTAGGTTCCCCTTAATAGCCATACACAAAACAATCTGAAAGGCTGTCCCACAGGAATCCAGGGCCACCAAAGTCATATCCCTCCAGGGAGCATTCTGTTCTCTCCCCTAAATATCCCTGCTCTGCGTGTCATTGCAGAGCCCGATACCGATTGTCCAGCTCTATTTCCTGCTGGACCAGCCTGTCCAACTCAGTCACCCATTGCTCCTGGGGCCGTTCTCCCAGGAATTGCATCCGTAACTCCCGTTGATCACTGGCCTGCTGCTCTGGGGTTGGAAAGCACTTACCCTGTTGCATTCCAGCAACCTGAAGGGCTCTAATCCAGTGTCTTACCCGAATCTTCTGCCTGAGTTCCAGGTATTCATCCACAGACACAGTCCTGGGAATTGCTGAAAGGACGATCCGCAGCAGCCCCGGGAACCCTGATGCCAGATCCATATCTCCGCTGGGGTGACTGAAGTCTGCTCTCCCGATCTTGGATCCAGGTGTAGGTTTGGACGTCTTCACAGCCAGGAAGCACAATCCCACTGCTGCCACCAGTTGTGACGAACCCCTGTACTCAAACAGGTCTCTGTCCACCGTAAATGCTTCCTCTGTCCAGAACCAGCACTATCCAAGACCCTTTAGCCCACCCAGTCACCAGACAACACCAGTCTTGGAGTGGCAAACAACAAAACTCATTTATTATCACACATGGACACAACAGATAAAATAACTAAGAGACTCTTTCCCCCCACCCTTGGAAAACAGGGCGGGTTAGACTGTTCAATGACAATAGACACACAGATCAGGTGTGTTCAAACTTCTCCTCAGTAAACAGTCTCAGCAGGGGGCTGCTGGAGGAATCCCCCCTCCCTCCATAGAGAGAAACATCCCGTAATATCCAGAGCAGACAGACACAATAGAACATTGGAATACAGCCACACCCTAACCGATCACAGCAAAGAGTCCACAACAAAATGAGACAATATACAATATATACATACATACAAGATTGAGTCCGATTAGTATAGATCAGACTGGATTTCTCATTCACCTCGCAAAGAGTATTGTTTCCCTAAAATCCAGGGCCCATAATCGGTCGGCAGGAGGCTTGCATTTAGTCCTCTCCAAAAGCCTCTGCCACGGCTAGATCTGTCACAAGGTGTACTTACCTGTACGTACTTTACATACTTAAAGTACACTTTCTTTTTGGATACATTTATGCCAATGACAGAACCTTAATTCATACACTTATGCTGTGTACAGACGATTGGAATTTCCGACGACCAAACCGTGGATTTTTTTCAGACGGATGTTGGCTCAAACTTTCTGATTTTCAGTGCGTTCTGTTAGTTCGTTCTGACCAGCCGACCGTTTTTTAGCCATGTTGCGGGTACGTACTCATCGTAGAGTTTGTGCTGTGCAGGGGCTTGGTGTTGGGGTTCTTACTTTGACCCAAGCCCAGTCCATGAACAGGGCGGGGAGGAGTTCATGGATGAAGAATTGGTTACTCCAGCATGACCAATTCTCTCATATGCCTTTGTTGCGGAAGATACAGGAGAATAATCCTGATGATTTCAGGAATTATCTCTGGGTGACGGACCCCGTTTTTCACCGTCTGTTGGCTTTGCTGTCCCCCTATATTACCAAGCAGGACACCTGCATGCGGCAAGCAATCACTTCCGAGCAGAGGCTCGTCGCCACCTTGCAGTACTTGGCGATGGTAAGAAGTCTGCAGGACATCAAGTTCTCGACAGGCATCTCCACCCAGGCTCTGGGGATCATTATTCCAGAGACCTGTTCTGCCATCATACAGGTCCTGCAGAAGGACTATATTAAGGTTATATTAAGTTTATTATTATATTAAGTTTTATCCTTTAACATCACATTCTATGTATTTAATGTTTGCTAATGTATTGTATTTATTTCATTATTCCATAATTACCTTGATTGTAATATCCTGTGAATGTCCCCTTTGTCCTCATGCATGTTGAAAGTTTTTAAAGTCCCTTTTTTGTCCTTCATGCATATTTGCCTTTACTAACCTCCCCATACACACCTAGCCTAGTCACTTAACAATGTATTTTGTCAGCTCCATAGTAGTGCTTTACCCTAAACACCCCTAAAATGTGTACAAATGTTTTTGTTGTCCTTAAATTCATGCAGAGTGCAAGAGACTTTTTTTTTTGGTCCCAAACTCATTTGGAACTCTCCCTCCCCACAACCGCTAAGTCAACCGATACCCATCCTCTATCTGCTGACTTTGCCAAACCCATACACACTATACCCACCTCTTTTGTGGTCATATTTATGGATGAATTCACCAAAGCATGTAGTGCAAGGGCCTGCCTGAATACTTTCAAATGGTACTGTTTAAAGTTTTGTTCTCCTATTATCTTGATAAGTAATTGCAGAGTGTAAAATTGTGCTTCAATTTGGACATTTGGACAGTGTGTATTCATATTTTTGGATTATGACACTTCTTACCTGTCCAGTGGGCTGCCAATAGTGTAAGTAAGGAGGGGCTGGCCAAAGTAACACACATTATTTATGCATTCAGCTCTCAATGAAGTGGAGAGGGTTACCTGTCCAAAACATTCCCCCCCCTAAAATTTTTACAATGGGCCATCAGAGGGTGTGAGGAATCAGATAACTGGACCTTTTACTTTTGTCTTTAAATACTCCCTAAAATAAATGTTATACTGATGTTGGCCAAGAATGTTTGTGTCTAATCTGCTTGCAATGTTTATGTGCAAAAGTACAATTTTTTTTTTCTTGTTTGACTCCACTTTCCTTCAACCCCACAGGAATGGCAGACTGTGGCCTCTCAGTTTGGCCAGCAGTGGGACTTTCCTAACTGCAGAGGGGCAATCAATGGGAAACACATCCACATTGTCCCACCCCCCAACTTGGGGTCATACTATTATAATTACAAGGGGATTAATAGTATTGTGATGATGGCGGTGGTGTCGGCGAAATTCAATTTTTTGTATGTGGACGTGGGGAAGAATGGGCGGATGTCGGATGGTGGAGTCATCGCCCAGATGGAGTTTTACAGATGGCTCCAGAATGGTGGCTTTGGCTTGCCACCTGCGGAAGACAACGTGGCTGGTCTTCCGTTTGTTTTTGTCGCTGATTAAGCGTTTGGGCTAGGAGAACATCTGATGAGGCCATTCCCCATGAGGACCAGAGGGTTTTTAACTACCGGCTGGCCAGAGCCAGAAGAGTGGTGAAGAATGCTTTTGCCATAATGGCCAGCCGGTTCCACCTATTTCTAACACCAATCCACATGGCGGAATATAAACTCAACCATATTGTGCTTGCCTGCTGCATTCTGCACAATTTTCTATGTAAAAGTGCTACAAACTATGTGGCCTCAGTTGGGCCTGAGGCCGGATTTCCTGATCAATCAACCCTGATGGCACTTGAAGCTGGCCGTCCTGGCTTGCCCCCCCAAAGCGCCCTCGAATTCAGACAAAAATATCTGGAGTACTTTGTGGGTAGGGGGGCCATTGATATGCCAGCAAAGGTGTGAAACATTTTTTAAATACATTTTTTTTTTTAATGAACTAATATTTCATTTGATTTACTGCTTGTGTTTCTTTTAGCTGTCTCCTAGGTTCTCCAATAGGCTTTTCTTTTGGCCATTTTCTTCAATAGTGCAAACATAATTTATTTGATACATGAGGTGACAATCTCTTCTTCAGCTAACTATTATGTTGTGGGTCTGCTACACACACACACATTGTTTTTGTTGTTAATGTATGTAATGCATTAATGAGAAAAATAATCATCCTTTTCAGCACCATAAATTAATTATTTTGAGTCCCTAAAATGGCCTGATTGGGGCCAATTTTAGAGCACTGTGTGGGTTATTTACTAAAGGCAAATACACTTTGCACTACAGGTGAACTGCAAGTGCACTGAAACTGCACTGAAAGTGCACTTGTGGTGCAAAGTGGATTTGCCTTTAGTAAATACCCCCATTGTCACTGTAAACACCAACTTACTCCAAAAACTGGTATTGAGCATTGAAAGAAGAAGCCACACATTGTTGAGTATAAAACATTTTACTCCGTGCACATTCACATGTGCGTTAGAAAATTATTTTTGAACAAACCAACATCTTTGGTGTATAACATTTTTATGTTTGACATTAGAAATATAATTTTATTGGTTAAACAGGCATGTTTCAAACCATAACATATACAACTCAAAACTTACAAAGTTCAACTTTGATAAAGTGAAGGCCATATCAGACATTAGTATGTCAAAACTGTATTGATTTTGCCTTCATCAGATGGGGTGATGTCACTCCTGTAAAAGCCAAGTTTTGAAGATGCACACAAATTGGGAGTCAAAATGTGGATTTGCCTTCTGATCCCATGCCTAATGTCAACATGTGCTATCTCCCATCATGGGGATCAATGGATGTGTTTTGGGGGTGCGACCCCTTCCTCTCACCTACTTGAGTTGCGAGGAAGGGGTTGCATCCACAAAATGCGTACATTGATATCCCGTGATGGCAGATAGCACATGTTGACACACTGTGTGCATCTTCAAAATTTGGCTTTTATAATACTTTAGAACTTGGTTTAAAAGAAAAAAAATCCACAACAAAACAGTACAATTTTTGTGTTTTTTAGATTCTGCCTAAAACATCAATGATATTCTTCATTTTTTGTTGAACATCATTGATGTTTTCCTTTATCATCTCTAAATTCCGATTGCACACCATTATCTCCCCGATGAGGACTTGTGCACTTGCACTGGTGAAATGAGTTTCTTCTTCCACAACATCCACATCACCTAAAATAAAAAAATACACCATGTATTATAAATATGCAGGCATGCATCTATTACCTGAAGCTATGGTCTCAGACACTGACCTGTTGTGGTCACTATTTTGCCCAATTCATGTACCTTGGAATAAACATCCTCAGGTTGTGGTGTGGGGATTTCCCCTTCTTTAGGAGGTTGGGGGTCCCTGGTGTCCTCAGATGTCCCGACTCTTTTCTCCCCTATGTGAATAAAAAAAGGTATACTTAGCACACAGATATTTGAGGCAAGAAATAGTAATATGAAACATTGCTTGGAAGTCTCGTACAATTGTCTGTTTGGGCAGAGTTCCAAGCTGAAGACATGATTTTTTTCCCTTTATTCAAGCTGGAATACTTACCTTTTCTGGTAAAGTTTCCCACATGGAGACACCCCTAGTATCCACTGGAGCACCTATGTGGGAAAACCCAAAAAAGGGTGTTCTGGTGTCCCACACTAGTGCTCCTGCGTCCAGATGTGTAAACAGCTGCTGAGTGTCCTCTCCTTACACTGAATCAAGTTTATATTTCATTCTAGTTACAATCAGATCTAGACAACAATGTAATAAACTTCTTTTAATACAAATTGGCCTGAACAAATGTAGTTAACCTGTATCTGCCAAAAACATCATATTAGTGGTTGAACGAACAATGTTTACTACGAACGATTACTGTGCCCACGAACTTGAAAGTTGCCCTTTTAAACTGTCCAACAGTAAAGAAAACGGAGCAGCAGGAAAGTAATAATAGGAACACAGGACAAATACTTGCTTTTTTGCAGCACTTTCCTGATCTTTCTGTACTGATCCTCAATTTCAGGTCTGACCAGCGTTTCCTCACTTGATTCTTGGATCGTCATACCCCAAAATTCCTGTGCAGACTTCTCACAACTTTAGTCATGATCTTGGCCTTTCTCACATTTGGGTTTGGGTAAGGTCCATACTTCCCATCATAGTCGACCCACTTCAAGATTTCCACCATCTCCACCATCTCTACAAAGGATATATTTGAGGCCTTAAATTTCCTGGGTCGGGACGTTTGTGGCTCCGGGCTTTCATCGTTGCTGCTAGTAGCATGCACCTGCTCTGTCTCCGCCATATGCTCTCCCACTGCGCTGAAAGCGAAGGGGCGGGGAATATACTAGAAAGAAGGTCAGGGGTGGGTGGTGTTTCACGCATGCGCAGTGTATATAAAGCGTAACACGCGTGCGTCGTACATACGATCTGTGAGCGGAGTAAGGAGTAGCGGAAGCGCCGATCGTGCAAACGAAGGTACAATTCTAACTTGGGGCATCAGTGGCCTATACTGCTTAGAGATTGAGGCTTATATTGGGACAAGATTATAAGAGTTTAGCCTGACATTAGGTTTTGTCTTGTGTTGTGTCTTGCAGATAAAATGGATAGATTCAACAATCACAACTTCCTCCCTAGCTTCATAGAGAAATACAGAGAGCTGCCCTGTCTGTGGCAGGTGAAACACCCATTTTTAAATAATCAAATAAAGAGGAAGGCAGCTCTGGATCAATTGCTGGAATTGGTGAAGCCCACAGCAACCATCCCCTGTTTGAAGTGCCAAATTGGTGGCCTGAGGAGCACATATTGGGAGCGCAAAAAGGTCCAGGATTCCAGGAGATCAGGAGCAGCAGCAAATGACGTTTATGTCCCCAGGCTATTGGTACTATGACAGACTGCGGTTTTTGTCAGACCAGACTGAAATCAGGCCATCACTCTCAACCCTTCCTTCCACTCTTCCTTCCACCTCAGCTGAGGCTTCTGAAGTCCAACTTGGGCCTTCCACCCAGGAAGAAGTGGAGGAGCCCAGCTTGAGCCAGGTATAGCATCGTTCAACATATTTCTTGTCAAAAAATGTATGATGTTAACTAGATGTTATTATTGATCACTAATTTCTGATTTAACAAAGTGGTTCACATATTAATAGACAGTAGTAGCCAAAAATGTTTGGGACAAGAATGAAAAATGCTGGGGTCAGAATGATAGGCTTTTCTATTTGTTAACATTCAATTTGCAACAGTCATGAGCTCAAAATTGTGTGTGATTGATGACCAAAAAACTCAAACTATTTCCCATTTTCATACACAGGAAAGTCTCAGCCAGGAGGAGGCTGTGGAAAGTGGCAGCCAAGAGGTGGCGGGGAAAGTGGCAGCCAGGAGGTGGTGGGGTAAGTGGTAGCCAGCAGGTGGCGGGGGTAAGTGGCAGCCAGGAGGTGGCAGTGCCCAGTAACCTGACCGAATCGCAGCTTCCTCCCCTCCACCTTCCAACAAAAAGGCCCAGGAAGGGCAGGAACATGGAGGAGTCAGCGCTTTCTTTGATTCGGCAGGCTACTGCGACCCTCAGAACCATCCCCAATCTTCAAGAGGCCTATGCCTGCATGGCAGCCAACAAAGTGCAGGAAATGGAGGTGGGCCAATGCCTCATTTGAGGAAGTCATCTATCAGGCCCTAAATAAGGGGGTGATGGGCGAACTCACCAAAAAAGTCACGTATGTGAGTTGGACCATACTCCTCCTCCACCTCCTGACACAACTCCTACACCACAGCCACAATCTGGAAGGAAGCGTGCAAGAAAGTATTGAGAGTGATGGCCTGGGTTTGGTCTGGTCTGGCAAAAGACACAGGCTGTTGTAAGACCACAGCCTCGGGACATACATGTCACCTGCTGTTGCTCCCGATCTCTCAGAGTCCTGGACCGGATTGTGCTCCCTATTAAATGGACTCCTCAGGCTACCAATTTTGCCTGTCAAATAATTGATGTCTGCCCTGGGGTACAAAGGCTTTGCCAATTTCAACAGTTTATCCAGCGTTGCCTTCCTCTTTATTTTGTTATTTTGTTAAATGTTAAATTTTGTTAAATAAATGTCTATTTTTTTCACAAATCCTTGGCTATGTGTTTTATCTCAAAAAAGACAGTTTGTTTGTGAGTAGGCAGGTACATTTCAAAAATACAATGTCAAATTAACAAGGGACACCAACACCAACCAATCTCCTTAAGGTTAAAAAATATAAGATAATAATGGTGTTGTGGTAAATTGACACACAAAACAACACAAAATATTATGGAGATCACTAGAAAAAAAACATTAAAAAAAAAATCAGGAGATCTTGATTAAAAACAAAATAAAAAAGGTGATCACTATAAAAATAAGATTTGAAACATTATTCTGGGGATCTGGCGAAAAATAAAATAAACATTATTCAGGAGATCATGAGAAATAATAAAGAAATCAGTTTGTCAGAACTCTGTGTGAATATCAGCAGCAAAACAACGTCATTATTCTAGCATTATAAAGAAGAAGAGAATGCGCTGCATTAAAAGATTAAAAAACTTGCAGCTTGACGAATGTACTATCTCCATTACGACTGCTAGTTTTACCAGACCGAGCGCTTCCGTCTTGTACTTGATTCAGAGTATGCGTGGAATTTTGTGCATCGGAATTGTCTACACGCGCTCAGAATTTCCGACAACAAATTTTCTTGTCGGAAAATTTGAGATCCAGCTCTCAAACATCTGTTTTCAGAAATTCCGACAGCAAATGTCCGACTGAGCCTACACACGGTCGGAATTTCCGACAACAAGCTCACATCGAACATTTGTTGTCGGAAATGCACAAGCATTTCAACTGGACTGTGGGAGTATTTAGGTTCTACTGTTCCTTGGAGTCCCCAGCCACGTAAGAAAAGAAACCATGAATAGCTAAACAGATAAAAATAGCATGAGGGTCCCCCCATAATTCATACCAGGCCCTTCAGTTTAAATTTTGTGGGGGTCCCCAAGCAAAAAAAAAAATAAAAACAACGTGAGGTGGCCCCAAATTCTAGATTCTAAAGCAGGAACTCCATGGAAAAAGGAAAAAAAGCATGAGCGTCTCCCCAAAACAATCCACACCAGACCCTTATACAAGCTTCATCTGGGCCAACTTGTGTTTGAACGGAACCTTAAGCTCATCCCTCTCAGGGAGAATGGATAAGGTACTACAAGATTCAAAGAACCTCCTTAAATGGGCCCAGAGATGTGGAAGAGCCCCATGCTATTCAGTATCAGAATAGTTTTTTTTGAAAGGAGGCCCAATGTTTGTGGGGATGCCCCCTTTTGAAGCAATCGCCAAAAGGTGAAAAGCATACAAACTAGTATCAGTATGGCACTGAACCAACATGACAGATCGATTCACTGATCCCTATACCAAACCCATGTGCATTTTGTTTTATTTATATGTTTCACAGATCCCTCTTGCAGCTCAGAACTGCAGTCTGCCATGAATTATATAGATGGCTGCCTGTTTTATATGTACGTATGGGAACGAGTCACTGTCATCTTTAAGACAAATAGTAAGAGGAGAGGTCCCTGGATGCCCTGAATGGGAGCAGATGTCTAAATGAGAGCTGCTCCACTAATGCCCTCTTGGATTTTCGTTCCTCATCCTCTATAAACACCACATTTGTATCACTTAGTGCACAATGAAGCTCTCTCAGTTTCCTTTAGATCTTAATAGGGCATTTTAAGGCAGAGAATGAGGAAACTTGCGGATTAATAGGATGCCAGTACAGATTCATAATCTGCCTTGATGCCATCATCCCCAACCACGTGAGAATCAAAGCAGATAAGCCCACTACTAAACTGAAAAGATTGTCTAAAGCTGGTCATCGATATTTAGCTGCTCAGACATCTTAACTCTTCATTTTTAACATGTTGAAGCCCAGTGGGTAAATGGAGCTTCAGACATAATTACAGACATCCAAAACTGCCAGATTTATAAAAGTATTAACGTACCCATCTACTAAAAACCCAACCCCACCTTTCTGAACAGTTTTAATTTAACATAACATTTTACATTGTTCTGCTGTACTGCTTAAAGTGGTTATAAACCCTTACATATACACACTGAAGTGACTGGCGCCAGGTGATATACAGAGATGAAGCAAATTCTCCTGCATAAGTTGTACCTGTTTTTCTGCAGCCCTCCCTCCTCTACAGCTCTTTAAAGTATTCAGATCAAAGGCTATTTCTCAAATCCAGAAGGCAGGAGGCGGGAATATAAAGTCACACACTGCACAGCATAGAGCAGTGTTTCTCAATCTTTTTTTTTTTTTTTTTTTTTAGTTAAGGCACCCTTTAAAATTATAAAATGATATTATCATCACTATGTTGGTGCTTCCTGGATGTCCAATCAAGGAAGCACCAACAAGGCATCCGCATTGGAGGTCAAGGATCTGTCTGCGATGCTAGAATTACAAAATGAACTTACTTACCTTAAGCTGGTAAAACAGTCCCTATATACAGTATGTATTTCATCTATGTATTGGATGATTGTCTAAAGTTCAGCTTAAATTGATAATAGCTTAATATTCTTTTTTTTTTAATTGCTATCAGGACATTTTAAGACCAACCCTTATTAAAGAAGAAACATACAAGATGCCTCCTATGGATTTTAACATAGCAGCCTCGATGCTCTCAGAAGGCGCTAATTAGCTTCCTAGTTTAGAGAGGAATCCAGAAAAACTTAACTGGCATTTAAACAATTTTTATTTATGTCAGTGACAAATGTAGAAATTACAGATCCGTTGCTACTTAATGCTGCTTACATTCTTGACACGTTTGGCAATGAAGGGATTGAATGAAATTTTAATTAAATGTTTATGTACTCTGGGGCCAATTTAGATGGAATTTTCAGAAATAAGATGCTGTACAGAAAAAAAAAGGCAGGAAAAATAAATGTAGTGATCTGTTAGCCAATAACTGTAATGAACAGTGCACATTTTTTAAATGTTGGGCTCAATAATGTAGCAGTATTGTGAAATAAAACATATTGAATATAAAACACATAAACAAGTACAATTAAAAAGCGCTTAAACGTTAAATAACAATAATGACCTAAAAGCCAGAATGAATTATGCCTTTATACTGGAGAGCTATTGACTTCCACCGGTTTGTTTATCAGTACTGGCATAGTCGGACGGTTGGGCCAAAAGTTCTGTTTCCATGAATCATTCAATGTACTAGAGGATTTTGGCTTAAAGGTACATTACAGTCAAGACATTAACATTTAAAGGGAATGTACTGTATATTTAGGTTACACACATTTTCTTTACTTAGTTATTTTAGTCAAAACTACAGAAAATAAAAATGTTAAAATATATATATTTTTTCAGGTAAATGTGAACTATTGCATACAAATATTATGTAGTATTTTCCCCCAGCCAACAAGTGGGTCATTGTTGGGAAAAGGCTGTTGTTTGTTGGAATACAATAACTCAAGGTGACATTTACACACACAGGAATCAGGAATAAGTTACCAAACTGACTTATCCATGATCAGATTTCAGTCAGACACAGCAAGCCTCAAAGCAGGCAGCCATAGATGTGCTCTCTTTAAAAATAACCCAGACTATGCAGGAAGTAGAGGAATTTTTAAAACTTAGGGCTCTTTCACGTGTGAGCGGATCCCCCGCTAAACTTGAACTGAACAGGATGGATGTCAGTTTTTTTTATCTGTGCCCATTCAGTTTGTCTGCATTTTGACAATGGATAGAAGCGGACCCATAATGGCTCTATGGGTAGCTCGATGTAAGCAGACTTGTCGCCATTTCTATTAGGTTACCTCTAATCCATCTCATGTAGGCCTGGAAAAATGGAAAAGGATGCAATCCTTGTCCAATTTCTTTTCTGAATCTGGATGTATTTGGAGGTAGGCAGGTGTAAACGGACACAAGTCTGTTTATATCAGCCTACCCATGGCGCTTCTGATTAGGTCCACCTGAAAAATGGATAAGCAGACCCGATTGGAATGCCCATGTGAAAAGGACTCTTATTTATTACAATTTATAAAAGATGTGGCTAACTAGTCCTTAGTTGTGGTGGCTGAACCCACTTTCATTTTTTTAGGCTAAGAACATTTTCAGCAAGTACAGAAAATATTTTTTTTTAGGCTAAGAACATTTTCAGCAAGTACAGAAAATAAATTTTGATCTTGCCAGAAATGTGGTGTCCTTGTCACTTCCTAGGAGCCTAAAGAAAGAACTTTATTGTGTAAAAAATTCTAGTCCTATCAACCCACCATGGCATGAGGATGAACATGGTTGAAGTCCAGCCAGTGTGCCAACCATTTTTGCCTCCATATACACAGTAAAAGAAAGCATAGACGCTAAGAGGCAGGAAGTGTGTTATTCACACGATTACAGAAAAACACCTGAAAAAATAAAAAATGCAGCCACCACATTGACGGACTGGTAAGCCGCAATATATAACATTTACAGTACCTTGAAAAAGTATTCATACCCCTTGAAATGTTCCACATTTTTTCATGTTACAACTAAAAACATAAATGTATTTTATTGGGATTTGCCATGAACTTGTCTTGCATACAAATGGTACAAATGGTATCAGCCAACAAACACGAACGTAGTGACTTACTAGACGTACTACGATCTGATAAAGAGTAAGTTCAATTGTCATGCGCCACCTTTTGGGCCCCTTCTGCTAATTTTGTGTTAGTAGAAGTTTGGTGAGTGTTGATTCACGCTTTTTAGTTCGTGCTTGTCAGTTAATTTCTGAACGGCCATTCATCAACCAGCCATGTTGTGGAATCCGAGGAGAGAACATGCTATTATTGGCCTTGGGGTTATTCGGGAGAATAATGGAGATGATTTTTGGAATTATATCCAGATAACGGACCCCTGCTTTCACCAACTCTTGGCTTTGGTGACCCCCTATTTTACGAAGCAGGACACATGCATGAGGCTTGCCATTCCTCCTGAGCAAAGGCTCATAGCCACCTTGCATTACTTGGCGACAGGGAGAAGTCTCCAGGACCTCCAGTTTACCACTGGGATCTACCCCCAGGCTCTGGGACTCATTATTCCAGACACCTGCTCAGCCATTATTCAAGTACTGCAGAAGGACTATATTCGGGTAAGCTTTTACCTTTAAGATCACAGTCTATTTATTAATGTTTGCTAATGTATTGTCTTATTTTGTTGATTACATCATTTTGTTGTGTGGATGTTGCCTTCCTCATATGGGGTGATCTCACCCCTTTAACATCCAAAATTTGAAGCCACGTACACGTAGAGGCATAACAACTAAATTACCGTTATGATCCCATGCCACAAATGTGTGTAGTTACAAACACATTTTTTACTAAACACACAAAACACACAGTGTGTCAACTTGTGCTAGCTCCCATCACGGGGTATCAATGGACGTGTTTCGAGGGTGCAGCCCCTTTCTCTGAGCTTCTATAGTTTTGAGGAAGGGGTTGCACCCCCAAAACGCTTCCATTGATACCCAGTGATGGTAGATAGCACATGTTGACACACTGTGTGTTTTGTGGCTTTTGGCAAACTATATGTATGGAAATACACACATTTTAGGCATGGGATCATGAGGGAAATGAGAATATTTAGGCGCAATTTGTGTGCATCTTCAATTTTTGGCTTTGCTATTCTTCAAAACACAGAAAGATTACAATTCACATTACTTAGGGCAGTGTTTCCCAACTCTCCTTCTCAAGATGCAAACCCAGGTCATGTTTTCTATATTTTTTGAATTTGGCATGGGTGATGTTGTCATTTTCAATGTTAGTAATTCACGCAGTCGTTTTTAGACTGAGGAAATTACCGAAAACAGGACTTGGTGGTGCACCTAGAGGGGTGGAGTAGAGAAACACTGAGTTCGGACACTAAACGTTCTCATTTAAAAGTCCGAAAAACATTGTAAATATTAAAAGTGTAAACAGAAGCCAACAAGAAACTTCTGAATAGGCAGGAGGAAATTAGAATGATTCTTCTGATTCTTCACTGTAAAGCAGTGGCAGCCTCCTTTATTTGCTCCAGCTCCTTCAAACAATGCACCATATCTGCACTCATTCGGCCAATTGTGCATCGTGGAAGATCATGACCTAGTAAGAAGACAAAAAAGGATTAAGGGAACGATGGTCAAGTGGCCGAGGCCCTACATAGTGAGTTATGGTCAAGTTACTATTCAAATTCAGGAAATACCGTATTTTTCGCTCCATAAGACGCACCTGACCATAAGACACACCTTTTTTTTAGCGGAGGAAAATATATAAAAAAAAAATATTCTGAACCAAATAGTGTACTAAAATATTTGATAAAATATAACAGAATAATATGCCTACACTGACAACCAATGTAAGGGGGCACCCTAAATGGATCCCCAATGTAACTGGGACATTTACACTGACCTCAACACAACAGGAGTATTGACGTCAACCACCAATGTATTGAGACATTTACACTGACCAGTGATGTAACAGGTGAATTTACAGTAACCCCCCATCTCTCTACTAATCTCTGCATTCTTATCTCCCTCTCACGACAACTCTGCCCCTGTATCTCATCATCTGCTAACCTCTGTCCCCCAAACCCCTTATTTACTAACCTCTGCACTCCAACCCCTCCTTCCCATTCATCTCTGCACACCTCTGCACCTCAAACCCCCCTCTTTGATTACCTCTACATGCCCCCATGTTCTCCTGTACCGTATGCCGTTTACATCTTCTAGGTGGGCGGCATTCAGAGGAGCGGGTGTAATTTGCATATGAATTGCGGCGGCCGACCTCATTTACATAACACGATTTACATGTGAATGCCGATCCTGTGGGGGTTAATTAAATAACAATACCTTTTGTTTCTTTCCCTCTAGCAGCTGAAGGCAGGGGAGAAACAGGATTTAGCTGGGGCAGAGAGATCCACAGGGGGATCGTTTCGGTGGCAGAACGATGCCCTATCAGTGGCTCTGCTGGTCAGTATTCGTTCTATAAGACGCACAGGCATTTCCCCCTGTTTTTGGGGAGAAAAAAGTGCGTCTTATGGAGCGAAAAATATGGTACTTACCTACTCAGTCTATTGTTGCTTGCAACCTGCTTGCCCTTCAGACACCTACACTACTAGGAATGTACACACTGCAACTACTCAGTAATCTTGGCCCTGGTGCCTGGGTCTCCAAAACTCAGGTACCTAGCAAAAATGACAGCTCCTTACACCTCTTCCTTCTCCATGCTAATGTTAAGGCACTACATACTTTGCTAATGTATGGAGTGGGTGTTTTGTTTGTTCAGCCAAACAATCGACATATAGACACATTTGAAGCCAGATTCCAAGAATACTTACTTGTGCAAACAAGAGGCTCCCGAATACTTTCTTCCTCTTCGGGGTCGCTTTGGCCCTCAGTGTGACTTGCATCAGAGGATTTGCCATCCACAACGGACAGGTCTGTGCTGGGGCCAGGAGTCAGATCCCATGCCTCCAAACCAACATCCTGGGTGAGATGACCACACTCACTTTCCTCTAAAAGGCAACAATACACCATTCATTAAGCCACCACTAGTCTCATCTGTTTCTAGCATCCATTTTTCTACATTAGTTGACCAACCTTGCACTTGGTCTGATGACAATGCTTGCTCCTGACTAGTGGACTCCACCATGCTGCACTGTGGTTTTTTTTTACAGTGAATGCATAGAAAAGGGAAGGTGATGTCATTTTACAGAGGGCAAACACTGGACAAGTGCCAACATTGAAAAAGTCCTGCAGTTGCCCCCCACCCCTCTTATCTCCTATGGGATAGGGGATATATGATGATCATTCTAGCAGGCGTGACTCTGTGTGACTGTGATCCCCGGGGCCTCTCCTCTAGCCATGTCTACACTGGCAAGGCTGCATTAATGGGCACTGATGAGCCAGGCAGCAACCAGAAAGTGTTCTTTACCCCTTAAGTTGTGCCCTAAGCGCATGGCCTTTGGCCCACCTAGAATCACCCCAGTCAGTGCCTAAATGAGTGTGTTTATAGTTGTCACTTAGGTTTTTGGTGTGAAGATGGCCTCGTTGCCTCCCCTGTTGGAGCCTCCCTTTGCCCCTTCTGGTGGCTTGGCTGAAGCCTTATTTTTTGGTACTGCCCTGTTGAAAGCAGAGAAAAAAATGATGTCCAAAAATAAAGAAATGTCCAAAAACAGAACCAAATAAGGATTTTCATATCTGCTTTCTATGTTACTTCATCTTTAAAATAACAATTCAGACAAAGATTATAGAAAACATCATATATATTATATAATTCTCTCGAGCTACTGGGAGAAAGCACATATACAGACAGCTAATTTACACATATCCATATTGGTTAGATACAAATATTGCTTACTTTTTTGATGATCTTAAGTATGGACTCCATCTGGTCTTGCTCACGGTGTTTGAGATTAGACCATCGTTTTCTGATTTGGTCCTTTATTCATTGCAACGAAAATTCGCCCTGCAAAACGGCAATGACCTTCTCCAAAATGCCGTCCTTTTGGCTGTTGGGCCTTTCGTAATTGCGCAGCTTGCAGCCGTAGTTGTGCTTCTTGAGGATGCGCACAATCTCCACCATCTCATCCTTGCTCATGGGGGTTGCTTGTGCCTCCTATGAGCTACACCACCACAGGGCTGCCTGGAATCAGCCATGTTGTCCCTCCCGAATGTTCCACCGTGTGTGTCGCATGCAGAAGAGAGATGGGCACGCCGCAGCGTCATGACGCACTGAGAGCGGAAGTTTCACGCATGCGCAGTGTATATAAAGCCATAACGCAGGGTTGATGGAATGGCCGTAGGAACGATCTTGGAGTGGAGGACGAACGATCGACATCACCAGCACAGGAAAGGAGTCAATAAAAGAAGGGACAATTGGAAATTTGGGCATAGGTGGTTAGTGACCTATACTGCTTATATTTTTGGCCTAGATTGGGAGCAGCCTATGAGTTAAGCTAGACATTATGTTTTGTCTTATGTTCTGTCTTGCAGGCATCATATCATTTATCATGATGGATAAATTTACTGCTCCTGATTTTTTGCCCCAATTCATTGACCTGTACCGGGAGTTGCCCTGTCTCTGGAAGGTCAAGAGTTGGGACTACTCAAATAAAATCTTGAGGAAGGCAGCAATGGAGAAACTGCTTGAGTTGGGGAAGCCAGCGTACCCCAGGGCAGACATCAACTATGTCAAGACCAAAATATCAAACCTGAGGAGTACTTTTAAAAGGGAGCTCAACAAGGTAATGGACTCACAGAGATCTGGAGCATCAGCAGATGACATATATGTCCCCAGGCTTTTGTCCGACCAGACAGAATCCAGGGCATCAGTGTCTACACTCCCTTCATCGTCTGCTGAAGCCACAGCTCCAGAGGTCCACCCAGGTCCTGCTGCACAGGATGAAGATGTGGAGGAGCCCAGCTTGACCCAGGTATAGCATTGTTGAACATATTTGTATCCAAAAATGCAATGATGATAACTAGACGTTATTGTTAAAATATTTCTGCCTTAACAAAGTGGTTTTCCATATCAATAGACAGTAGTGACCAAAAATGATTTGTACAAGAATAAAAAATGCTGGGGTCAGAATGATAGTATTTTCTATTTGTCCACATTCAATTTGCAACAGTTAGGAGATCAAAATTGTGTGTGATTGATAACCAAACCCTAAAAAAGATTCTAATTATGTCCCATTTTCATACACAGGAAAGTGTCAGTCAGGAGGAGCCCGTGGCCAGCAGCCAGACAGAGTCCCAGATCCCTCCCCTATGCCTTCCTGCTAAAAGGGCCAGAAAGAGCAGGAATCTGGACGAGGCCACAGCTGCCTTCCTCAGCCAGGCCACTACTGCCACCAGGACAGACCCAGATGAGGCTGAGGGATTTGCCGTGGTGACTACCAATAAATTAAGGCAGATGGATGGTGAGCAAAAGAGAAGGTGTGAGGAACTAATCCTGCAGCTCCTCAAGAAGGAGGTGAGGGGCCAAATTAAAGAAAACACACACCTGTGTGATTTTGTGCCCCCACATCCACCACCTCCACAGCCACCCAATACCAGCCACAAGACCCCCAACAAGGCCGCTGGACTGGGGATTTTCAGCCCTTTACAAATTACTAATTTCCTTTTTTTGTATTGGAATAATGATTTTATTTGTTATATTTTCTCTATTTTTGTATGCATAAAATGCACTTTTTGGTTAAGTTCTTTATATTTGTATGGCAGATAGCCTCTAATTAATTTTGTTTTCTTTTTTAATTCACAAAGTGCATTAAATAATAGAAGAATAGAATAGAACAGAACAGAATAATACTTGGCTATGTGTTTTACTTCAAATGACAGTTTGGGAGTAGGCAGTTATATTTAAAAAAATACAAGGTAGAAATTAACAAGGGACACCAACATGGTTGTATCTTTGATCTTAAAAAGTATGGGATAATAGTGTTGTAGTAACTTGCACACAAAAAAACAAGAATAATAATATTATTCTTGATATCACTAGAAAAAAAAAGCCTTTGAAAATACGTTTGGCAGAGCTCCATCAGAATCACCAGCAAAGCAGCTTCACTAATATCCCATTAAAGAAGAAGAGAATGTGCGCTACATTTCGAGATTTAATAATTCGCCTCTTCTCGAATGTTAATTCTCCATTATGAATGCTAGTTTACAAGACCGACCGCTTCCGGCTCTTCCTTGCTACCGGCTAGTCTTTGTTTCCAAGCATGCGTGTTTGTACTTTGGACTTTTGTGTTATGGACTTGTGTACACACAAGACGAAAATCTGACAACAGATCGTTGTCCACCGAAAATTTACTAGCCTGCCAACCAACATTTGTTGGCGGAAAGTTGGACAACAATTGTCTGATGGACTATATGGGGAAAGATGAATGAACTCCCATCGTGAAGTATGCCATAATGTATTGAACAGGCTAAAAACAAGCTAAAAACCGCATCACCCACGCGTGGGTTCGTGCGGACAAACAAACAAACTACGTTGCGAATGAAAATGGCGTGTCACGTTCGGCATGTCCGACCGGTTTCGTCAGTGCGTTCTGATGATCCCTGATGACGTCAGAACGCACTGACGAAACCGGTCGGACGTACCCAACGTGACACGCCATTTCCGTTCGCAACGTAGTTTGTTTGTCTGCACAAACCCACACGTGGGTGATGCGGTTTTTAGCTTGTTTTTAGCCTGTTCAATAAATTTTGGCATACTTCACGATGGGAGTTCATTCATCTTCCCCCATACATGGCACTAATGGTCTTTAATGACCCATCTCTATCCAGGAGTTCGTTTGCATGCATCTAAGCAGCTACAGTGTTACCTGAGTTACCTGAGTTCCAGCACCTGAACAAAGCCGTGATCATGTGGAGCTTCCTTGGCTGTTCTTGAAGCGTTCTTTGACTCCTGTCATGGGAGTCACCACAATCTGGTGAGTAGGCTGTGTGGCCGGTGATGGTGGTGGATTACTGTTGTCTGATGCCTTGCTGAACCCCAGGAGGATTCATCCAGGAGTCCGATTTCAACATTATTTGAACATTTTTTTGAATATAATTTTTTGAATATAATTTTTGAATTTAATTTTTTGACCTCATTTTAAATTGAACTGTTGCTTTCACTTGTTTTGTTTTTGATTTTTCAATTTTTTATGTTTGATTATTTGCTGTTTTCACTTAGGTGATATTTACTTATGAGTATCACTATTGACACTATATATATACTATATTTACTTTGTTTACATTAGAGTGTGTCATCTGCACTTGCACTTTACAGGGAGCGCGGTTTGCAATTAATTCGTTAATGTTTGTTTTTCAGAGAAAATCTTTGTCTAAACTCGCCCTTGCTGTGAGTGACAGGTGCTTTACATATCTCTTGCACTAGCCTAAGACACATGCATTATTTTTTTATTCCCTCCCACTCCTTTCTTCTGCTGCTCTGCCAGGATTGGATGTTCCACACCTCAGCATAATTGGGCATGCTGAAGTCATGTGGTTACTTTCCTGTCTTTTCACTGGATGTTAGAGATCATAGCAGAAGTTCAGTGTAAGAAATACACAGGAGAAAAATGCATGTTGACAAGGGGAGTGTAGAGGTGGGCGGGGAGTCTACTGACATCACAACTCCACCCACCGAGCTCCAGACAACAGACCCACCCACAGAATATGCAGTTTTTCGGCTCTCAAAACAGACAGAGGGGAGACATTTGACAGGTAAAGATACATGCAGGAGGGATGTATATCCTTATAGATAACCCCTATGGCAGTAGTTTAGAAAGGATGACATTGGGTTTACATCCACTTTAAGAGTTACTTGCAGATCCCACAATCACATTTTGGAGTTCTTAAAGACGTTTAGCATCAAACCGTTCTTGGGCTGAATTTGCTGGGTCCTGGACAAATTAGAAGGTCATTTGAAATTTTCCTGTTCTGTTTTTGTCTTTTATGTGTTTGCCCTTCCATGTGCTCCTTGCTGTGAAGGCCAGTTATAGGTGGGGGCAGGGGCCATTTGTTTGCTACTGGTGTAAAATATGGTTCGGGGACACACTGTACACCTTTGCTGCCACTGTGCTTTTGCTGGGTGTCCAGTGTGCTCCTGTTCCTTTAAGGGGGATTGGGCTGCCTCCAGGCCCACCTGCCCCTTATCTATCCATTTAATGCATGTGCTTCCATTGTGGAGACGCTTATAAATTCAGTAGAGTTAGGACTGCAAGCATACACAGGGTGCCATGAAGAGGCCTCGCAGCTTATGCATGTGTTTGCAAATGCGTGCTAACTAAACCCCTGTTTTTAACGCAGACTGTTGGACAGGTTAATTTGGTCAGTTGGCAGACTGGTTGGGGAGTTGAGCTATGGAATGTTCTGTTTTTGTCTTTCATTTGAAATTTTCCTTACAGTGGATTGATAGATTTCAAATAATTTGTCAATCTTTTTAATCCCTTGCCATAATAATATGCAATATCCACAACCTTCGTTCTGAGGACCTTAGAGTGCTCTTTTGACCTTGACATGATGACATCATACATGTCAATACAAAGAGAACACCAGACCCTAGATATAAAGAATGTGGTTTTAAAAAAATGCAGATTGTACCTGCTTACTCCATAAGGAGGTTTCAATCATTGGCACCTCGTTTTCATGGATTTGAAATGGTGGTAAATGTAGCAGGCAAACTTACCTTTTGCATGTGACAAATCTGCATTTCTGTTTATTTAGATTATGGCAACATATCAGTTTTATGTGTTATTTGTTCAAGGTTACCACTTTTATCTGTAGGCCGTGTTTGAATGAAGATCTAATGTTTGTCATTTAAAATATGATGAAAAACATTAACGATTTCCATTGGGTGTACTGTACATATACTGCACATGACTGTAACTACATATATATATAACAAAAAGATTCCAAATAAGCAATTAGGACACATTCCTTTGAGATTTCTTCATGCAAAATGTAATGTTCTTGTGGGGTTGCAGTGAAGTATGATGGGTCCACAGATGCAGCTTTAAGTTAGGAAAACAAATGTGCTCAGCTGCAGCAGAACCTTCAAGTCCCAGGGGTCCATAACTCCTATTCACACAGATCAATTGAGATCTCCTTTAATGTCTCAAAACAAAAAATGAAGAATTAAATAGAACATTCAAAAATACAAACATACTGTACATATATATATTTTTAAATTATTCTGGTTAGAATGTATTTTTATTTTTTACATTTTACTAAACCCATAACAGTAAAATCAGTCTGTATATGCAGTAAAGCATGCTAGTTATATTCACTGAGGAACATAAGGGGTTAATCCTCTGCATTGTGTAAATAGGCTATTTGATCCAGACTTCTCTGAGCCTCCTCTTCTTCCACAGTCTCCAATCCATCTCCTGATAAGACAGACCCTTTGGTGTCACTCTGCACATGCTCAATTTGGTGTGTATTGCTAGAGTTTTTTTTTTTTTTTTTGGGAGGGTGCATGTGATCAGCACAGGGCCAATTAGCACTGTCCAGACAGAGGGTCAGGGGTTCTGCCACCTCATAGGACAATCAGAGGAGAATGAAAGTTTCTCCTACAAGCTTTAACCAGACACTGATAGAAATCATAAGACTACTATATACTGATGAGAAAAGGTATTTAGCAGTTTATATTTACTAAAATAATTGTACAGTGTACTGTGGGAAACCAGATGTAGTGAATGCAGGGTCCTGGGTTCAGTAACACTTTAAGTTTTCATATATTTGGCAGATTGTATACCCATATTTCTCCTCATAATGCATTGTGGGAGCACTTTTGTTTTTACTTGATAAATGATGTTTTTGACTTTGTAATAACATTGATGACGGTATCGGCATAAAAGTGATATATTCATTGTAAAAATATTATAGCCACTAAGATTATGAATGAGCTTGAGGTTTAGGTTGACGTCAACAGTTAGATTTAAGGTTTGAGTTGAGTATTTGATTTAGGGGGTGAAGAATTGGATAAAACAAATCTGTTGCTTCCAAAAAAAAAGAAAAAAGGGAATTATTGCTCATGCAATAGACTGTGAATACTTACTACTCCAGTGGTGGTTGCATTTAAACCATACTGCATTCAAGTAGTACAGCCTCTGGCAAAGTTTTCAGTATTTGACACTTTTGGGAGTGTCAGACGACTGCATCCCCTGTTGTGCACTGTGACTCAACCGCCCAACCCTTGTCGGTACAGGACCCATTGTAGAAGGTAGGGTTGTCCCGATACCAATAATAGTATCGGTATCGGTCCCCATACCGAGCATTTGCAGGAGTACTTGTACTCTTGCAAAATGCTCCCGATGCCTAGTCCAATACCTAGACACTCAGGGATGATCGGTGCGGCGGGGGAAGTTATAATCACCGATAGATATTGGTCTAAATTTATGAAGAATTTTGATTTTTACATTTTTTATTGAATATGTTTTATAGCAGAAAGTAAAAAATATTGTTTTTTTTTTCTTCAAAATTGTGTGTCTTTTTTTGTTTATAGCGCAGAGGTGATCAGATAGCACCGAGAAAGCTCTGTTTGTGGGGAGAAAAAAATAACATACATTTTATTTGGGTACAGCATTGCACATCCACGCAACTGCCTGTTAAAGTAATGCAGTGCCGCATTGCAAAAAAAGGCCTGGTCATGAAGGGGGGTAAATCTTCCGTAGGTCAAGTGGATAAATACAAAAGGCATGTGTATTGTTACTGAGATCTTGGTATCCTTTGTGTATTTCTTTCATATCTGTGCAGTAATGCAGCATGAAGTGACTTATGTATATTACTTCTGTGCAGGAGCTTCCTGTAAAAAAAGACCAGTCACTGCTGCTCTCTCTCCTTGTGCAGAGTGACTGGTCTCGTCTCCGCCCTCTCCTGTAGTTTTCTGCAGGCAGCCTATAGTGGGTGGAGCCTGCTGGGTCCCTCCCACAGCTCTGCTCTCTGCTACACACAGCACAGTGATGATGTCATCGCTACTTTTACAAGGTAACACCTAAGTAAAGGCATTTGGTGCACACAAAATGTGTATCCTTTGTGGCCATTAAGGAACATATTTAAATCGGTATTAAAATAAAAACCAAAAATGTAATATATTGCAGCTAACCAATCTTTAGATGTGACAGCCGCATAATTTTTTTCCCCCTCTGTTTTCACCTGGTGATCTGGTCAGTAACAAACCTCCTGTATTAATGAGACACAACTCTGAATCGATGAGCACAGGAGGCACATCAGACAGCAGCATTGTCAACGTGAAGGGAGGGTAGTGTTAAATGTATTAGCAGATTTAGATACACTAACACATCGGGGTCAAACTGCAGCTCATACTTTATAAACAGTTACAGCAAACAGTTTTTTTTCCATTTAGGATAAAGGTTTCACATGAATAAATAAAAACTGATAATTTTAACTAATCGTGCAAGTGTTAAGTGGTTTGTCTCACCCATGTAAACTGATACAATCTGCTGGAGAGCTTGAGCTTTTGAAAAACAGACTTGCTGGCTGGATTGCCAGATGAAAACAGAAGAAAGAAAACCCCAAAAAGAAAACAAATGCAGCCATCACATCTAAGAATTGGTAAGCTGTAATATAATAAATGTTTGTTTTTTGGTTTATTGCTGCTTTAAATCAGCCATTTTTGTTCATGTTCAAAATTATATGGAGTATTTCTGCTTTAGGTCTTCAGCAACAATGATAATTCATTAGTTTACTATTTATTTGTTTCTTTAGGCTATTTATTTAACAAAACTTGTTGATAGGAAACACCAATACGTTTGTCAAATAAATAAATAAATAGCACATGGGAGCTGATTTTAACCTCCAATTAGGGAATTTTGAAGTTCACAATAAAAGCACAAAGAATGGAAAACCAAGGACACATCACACAGCATTAAATGCATTACAGTTTGTATGAGAGATGAATTGCACTTAATCTTTTTTTTTTGGACCAGCTTGGACCAATGTAAGTATGCATACAGTAGCTCACAAAAGTGAGTACACCCCTCACATTCTTGTAAATATTTTATTATATCTTTTCATGTGACAACACAGAAGAAATGACACTTTGCTACAATGTAAAGTAGTGAGTGTACAGCTTGTATAACAGTGTAAATTCGCTGCAGCCAGGTCTCCCGGAGGTGGGGATGGGTGGGGATGGGTACCTGTCAAAACCAAGTCCCCCCCCCCACCGAAAGGTGCCAAATGTGGGAGGAAGCAGATAAGCAGAGCCTCCCCTTTTGGGTGGAGCTCCACTTTAAGTAGTGGACATGTATGGATTATTTTGGAAGGATGTTGTTAAAGCGTAACTCCACTTTTGTTGAGAAAAAAACATTCCCCTCTGGGTGATCTATGTACATTGCAAGAATTATAACAAACTTTGTTGCAGATTCCTACCTTTTGTTATTCTGAAGTAATCCCTGTGTGTTTGTCTGTGCCTCTGTTCTGAGTGGGTCTAATGGGAGGGGTTTCATAATTAACTGTCAGGTGTGGAGCTGCAGGGCACTAATGAGGAAAGCTGCTGGGCCTGCATCCCTTTAGACGTGCTCCTATTGAAAGTATCTCTCCAAAAATGACATTTTTGTTGCAGGGGATGCTTGAAATCTGACTTGTATTTTAGGCAGACTTCTGAGAAAATTGGTGAGCCAATCACACAAGCAGGAAGTGATGTTTCTGGGAGTGGTCAGTCTGTGTACAGAAAACTCCACATAGCCATATTTCATTTCATTCTCAGAAAATTACATTGGCTGCAGATTGAAAAGGAAAGGTCATTTTTAAAAACATTCAATTACAAAATGATTAGTGTTGCAATTATATGCGCTATATTATTTTTTCTGTTTTTGCTATTTTTTTTTCCCCACGAAAGTGGATTACCCTTTAAGCATCACATTAATTGTTAGTGCTTACATACACTATTCCTGCAGTTTAGGTACTAATTTGATTCCTTTAAAAACCTTCATTTAAAAAGAAAAAAAAAAGAAATATGTTTTCTGTTTTTTAATAAATTGTATTGTTTCTGAAAAAGGAATATCCAAAATAGAAGCAAACCATATTCTATGAAGTTCATCTCTATTTCTAAATTATGTCCTATGTCCCATTGACGTCATCTTTAGATGAGATCTAAAACAGAGTTTCTGGATGATAGTGAAAACTCTTTTGCCAAAATAAAATGGTTGATTTCAAATTGTCATATAATAAATTGTCTGCAGTTTGTTAATACAGCATGTGCCAATGGGTCAAATAAGGTGATTTGAGGTTTGACGTGTTTCCCATTCGTTTCAACACTGACAGTAATTTGAAGTCATTAATGCTGGTAAATGAGTCAAATAACGGATCATTTCATTGTGAATTAGAGTGTTCAGCATTATGTTTTTTATAAATACAGATTTCCTATTCCCATCGGTGAATGGTAATTTATCTATACTGTAGATTTGGAGCATAGAAATCAACTCAGTGACTTTTATTTAGTGACACAGTGCAAACATTTCCAACGTGCAGTAAGTCCCAGCAACCAATTAGAGAGTAGCTCACAATCTTGTTGTATAATCAGGCTGTTGTTACAACTCTTAATTTCAGGCTGTGCACTGGGCAAGTGGATTCTGGTTAGCCGGGGCAAGAGGAAACGCTGGATCTGTCTTTTGAGGCGTGCTTCGTCGCATCAGACGTCAGACCATATTCTATGCAATGGAACTGTTCTAATCGGTGCGACTTGAGTCACTCCAACTTATGCCGCGTACACACGACTGGACTTTTCGTTGGATCACACCAAAGTCCTACACACGATCACACCAAAGTCCAACTGATTCGAACGTGATGACGTACGACCGGACTAGAAATAGGAAGTTCAAAGCCAGTAGCCAATAGCTTCCCTTGCGTCATTTTTGGTCTGTCAGACTAGCATACAGACAAACGGATTTTTCAATAGGATTTAAGTCTGTCAGAAAGATTTGAAACATGTTCTATTTCTAAAGTCCGTCAGATTTTTTGACAGAAAATGTCCCATGAAGCCCACACATGATCGAATTGTCCGACGGATTCGTTCCGTCTGACCTTTGCTGTCGAAAAGTCCGGTCGTGCGTACACGGCATAAGAAAAAGGTTCCTGCACAACTTTGGTATGTCCGACTTTCAGGTGTCAGGCGCTTGAATTACAGCAGCGGGGGGGGGGGGTTTAACCACTTAAGGACCGCCTCACGCCGATGTACGTCGACAAGGCGGCACGGGCAGGCAAAATCACGTACATGTACGTGATTTGCCTCCCGCGGGTGGGGAGTTCGATCGGACCCCCCCCGCCGCCCGAGGCGGTCCCGTTTTGTCCCCCGCCGATCGGAGACGAGGGGGAGGCCATCCGTTCGTGGCCCCCCCCTCGCGATCGCCGCCGGCCAATAGGAACACTCCTTTGCTGCTGTATGCTAAACAGCAGCAAAGGAAGTGATGTCATCTCCCCTCGGGTCGGTAGTTTCCGTTCCGGCCCGAGGAGAGACGACATGTGAGTGAGTGCACCAACACACACACACACAGTAGAACATGCCAGGCACACATTACACCCCGATCCCCCCCCCGATCGCCCCCCGATCCCCCCCCGATCACCCCCCCCTGTCACAAACTGACACCAGCAGTTTTTTTTGTTTTTTTTTCTGATTACTGCTAGGTGTCAGTTTGTGACAGTTACTGTGTTAGCACAGTTACTGTTACCCCCCTGTAGGTCTAGGGTACCCCCCTAACCCCCCCTAATAAAGTTTTAACCCCTTGATCACCCCCCGTCACCAGTGTCACTAAGCGATCATTTTTCTGATCGCTGTATTAGTGTCGCTGGTGACGCTAGTTAGTGAGGTAAATATTTAGGTTCGCCGTCAGCGTTTTATAGCGTCAGGGACCCCCATATACTATCTAATAAATGTTTTAACCCCTTGATTGCCCCCTAGTTAACCCTTTCACCACTGATCACCGTATAACCGTTACGGTTGACGCTGGTTAGTTTGTTTATTTTTTATAGTGTCAGGGCACCCGCCGTTTATTACCGAATAAAGGTTTAGCCCCCTAATCGCCCGGCGGTGATATGCGTCGCCCCAGGCAGCGTCAGATTTGCGCCAGTACCGCTAACACCCACGCACGCAGCATGCGCCTCCCTTAGTGGTATAGTATCTGATCGGATCAATATCTGATCCGATCAGATCTATACTAGCGTCCCCAGCAGTTTAGGGTTCCCAAAAACGCAGTGTTAGCGGGATCAGCCCAGATACCTGCTAGCACCTGCGTTTTGCACCTCCGCCCAGCCCACCCAAGTGCAGTATCGATCGATCACTGTCACTTACAAAACACTAAATGCATAACTGCAGCGTTCGCAGAGTCAGGCCTGATCCCTGCGATCGCTAACAGTTTTTTTGGTAGCATTTTGGTGAACTGGCAAGCACCAGCCCCAGGCAGCGTCAGGTTAGCGCCAGTACCGCTAACACCCACGCACGCACCGTACACCTCCCTTAGTGGTATAGTATCTGAACGGATCAATATCTGATCCGATCAGATCTATACTAGCGTCACCAGCAGTTTAGGGTTCCCAAAAACGCAGTGTTAGCGGGATCAGCCCAGATACCTGCTAGCACCTGCGTTTTGCCCCTCCGCCCGGCCCAGCCCAGCCCACCCAAGTGCAGTATCGATCGATCACTGTCACTTACAGAACACTAAACGCATAACTGCAGCGTTCACAGAGTCAGGCCTGATCCCTGCGATCGCTAACAGTTTTTTTGGTAGCGTTTTGGTGAACTGGCAAGCACCAGCCCCAGGCAGCGTCAGGTTAGCGCCAGTACCGCTAACACCCACGCACGCACCGTACACCTCCCTTAGTGGTATAGTATCTGATCGGATCAATATCTGATCCGATCAGATCTATACTAGCGTCCCCAGCAGTTTAGGGTTCCCAAAAACGCAGTGTTAGCGGGATCAGCCCAGATACCTGCTAGCACCTGCGTTTTGCCCCTCCGCCCGGCCCGGCCCAGCCCACCCAAGTGCAGTATCGATCGATCACTGTCACTTACAAAACTCTAAACGCATAACTGCAGCGTTCGCAGAGTCAGGCCTGATCCCTGCGATCGCTAACAGTTTTTTTTGTAGCGTTTTGGTGAACTGGCAAGCACCAGCAGCCTAGTACACCCCGGTCGTAGCCAAACCAGCACTGCAGTAACACTTGGTGACGTGGCGAGTCCCATAAGTGCAGTTCAAGCTGGTGAGGTGGCAAGCACAAGTAGTGTCCCGCTGCCACCAAGAAGACAAACACAGGCCCGTCGTGCCCATGATGCCCTTCCTGCTGCATTCGCCAATCCTAATTGGGAACCCACCCCTTCTGCAGCGCCCGTACTTCCCCCATTCACATCCCCAACCAAATGCAGTCGGCTGCATGAGAGGCATTTTTATGTCCTCCCGAGTACCCCTACCCAGCGAACCCCCCAAAAAAGATGTTGTGTCTGCAGCAAGCGCGGATATAGGCGTGACACCCGCTATTATTGTCCCTCCTGTCCTGACAATCCTGGTCTTTGCATTGGTGAATGTTTTGAACGCTACCATTCACTAGTTGAGTATTAGCGTGGGGTACAGCATTGCACATACTAGGCACACTTTCACAGGGTCTCCCAAGATGCCATCGCATTTTGAGAGACCCGAACCTGGAACCGGTTACAGTTATAAAAGTTAGTTACAAAAAAAGTGTAAAAAAAAAAAAATATATAAAATAAAAAAAAATAGTTGTCGTTTTATTGTTCTCTCTCTCTCTATTCTCTCTCTCTATTGTTCTGCTCTTTTTTTACTGTATTCTATTCTGCAATGTTTTATTGTTATTGTTATTGTTATTATGTTTTATCATGTTTGTTTTTCAGGTATGTAATTATTTATACTTTACTGTTTACTGTGCTTTATTGTTAACCATTGTTAACCATTTTTTTGTCTTCAGGTACGCCATTCACGACTTTGAGTGGTTATACCAGAATGATGCCTGCAGGTTTAGGTATCATCTTGGTATCATTCTTTTCAGCCAGCGGTCGGCTTTCATGTAAAAGCAATCCTAGCGGCTAATTAGCCTCTAGACTGCTTTTACAAGCCGTGGGAGGGAATGCCCCCCCCACCGTGTTTTTTCGTGTTTTTCTCTGGCTCTCCTGTCTCAACAGGGAACCTGAGAATGCAGCCGGTGATTCAGCCAGCTGACCATAGAGCTGATCAGAGACCAGAGTGGCTCCAAACATCTCTATGGCCTAAGAAACCGGAAGCTACGAGCATTTCATGACTTAGATTTCGCCGGATGTAAATAGCGCCATTGGGAAATTGGGGAAGCATTTTATCACACCGATCTTGGTGTGGTCAGATGCTTTGAGGGCAGAGGAGAGATCTAGGGTCTAATAGACCCCAATTTTTTCAAAAAAGAGTACCTGTCACTACCTATTGCTATCATAGGGGATATTTACATTCCCCGAGATAACAATAAAAATGATTAAAAAAAAAAATATGAAAGGAACAGTTTAAAAGTAAGATTAAAAAAGCAAAAAAAAAATAAAGAAAAAAAAAAAAAAAAAAAAAGCACCCCTGTCGCCCCCTGCTCTCGCGCTAAGGCGAACGCAAGCGGCAGTCTGTCGTCAAACGTAAACAGCAATTGCACCATGCATGTGAGGTATCACCGCGAAGGCCAGATCGAGTGCAGTAATTTTTCCAGTAGACCTCCTCTGTAAATCTAAAGTGGTAACCTGTAAAGGCTTTTAAAGGCTTTTAAACATGTATTTATTTTGTTGCCACTGCACGTTTGTGCGCAATTTTAAAGCATGTCATGTTTGGTATCCATGTACTCGGCCTAAGATCATCTTTTTTATTTCATCAAACATTTGGGCAATATAGCGTGTTTTAGTGCATTAAAATTTAAAAAAGTGTGTTTTTTCCCCAAAAAATGCGTTTGAAAAATCGCTGCGCAATTACTGTATGAAAAAAAAAAAATGAAACACCCACCATTTTAATCTGTAGGGCATTTGCTTTAAAAAAATATATAATGTTTGGGGGTTCAAAGTAATTTTTTTGCAAAAAAAAATAACTTTTTCATGTAAACAATAAGTGTCAGAAAGGGCTTTGTCTTCAAGTGGTTAGAAGAGTGGGTGATGTGTGACATAAGCTTCTAAATGTTGTGCATAAAATGCCAGGACAGTTCAAAACCCCCCCAAATGACCCCATTTTGGAAAGTAGACACCCCAAGCTATTTGCTGAGAGGCAGGTCGAGTCCATGGAATATTTTATATTGCGACACAAGTTGCGGGAAAGAGACAATTTTTTTTTTTTTTGCACAAAGTTGTCACTAAATGATATATTGCTCAAACATGCCATGGAAATATGTGAAATTACACCCCAAAATACATTCTGCTGCTTCTCCTGAGTACGGGGATACCACATGTGTGGGACTTTTTGGGAGCCTAGCCGCGTACGAGACCCCGAAAACCAAGCACCGCCTTCAGGCTTTCTAAGGGCGTGAATTTTTGATTTCACTCTTCACTGCCTATCACAGTTTCGGAGGCCATGGAATGCCCAGGTGGCACAAAACCCCCCCAAATGACCCCATTTTGGAAAGTGGACACCCCAAGCTATTTGCTGAGAGGTATAGTGAGTATTTTGCAGACCTCACTTTTTGTCACAAAGTTTTGAAAATTGAAAAAAGAAAAAAAAAAATGTTTTTTCTTGTCTTTCTTCATTTTCAAAAACAAATGAGAGCTGCAAAATACTCACCATGCCTCTCAGCAAATAGCTTGGGGTGTCTACTTTCCAAAATGGGGTCATTTGGGGGGGGGGTTGTGCCACCTGGGCATTCCATGGCCTCCGAAACTATGATAGGCAGTAAAGAGTGAAATCAAAATTTTTCACCCTTAGAAATCCTGAAGGCAGTGATTGGTTTTCGGGGTCCCGTACGCGGCTAGGCTCCCAAAAAGTCCCACACATGTGGTATCCCCATACTCAGGAGAAGCAGCTAAATGTATTTTGGGGTGCAATTCCACATATGCCCATGGCCTGTGTGAGCAATATATCATTTAGTGACAACTTTATGAAAAAAAAAAGTGTCACTTTCCCGCAACTTGTGTCAAAATATAAAATATTCCATGGACTCAATATGCCTCTCAGCAAATAGCTTGGGGTGTCTACTTTCCAAAATGGGGTCATTTTGGGGGGTTTTGTGCCACCTGGGCATTCCATGGCCTCCGAAACTGTGATAGGCAGTTAGTGACAACTTTTTGTAAATATTTTTTTTTTTTTGTCATTTTGCAATCACTTGGGACAAAAAAAATAAATATTCAATGGGTTCAACATGCCTCTCAGCAATTTCCTTGGGGTGTCTACTTTCCAAAATGGGGTCATTTGTGGGGGTTTTGTACTGCCCTGCCATTTTAGCACCTCAAGAAATGACATAGGCAGTCATAAACTAAAAGCTGTGTAAATTCCAGAAAATGTACCCTAGTTTGTAGACGCTATAACTTTTGCGCAAACCAATAAATATACGCTTATTGACATTTTTTTTACCAAAGACATGTGGCCGAATACATTTTGGCCTAAATGTATGACTAAAATTTAGTTTATTGGATTTTTTTTATAACAAAAAGTAGAAAATATCATTTTTTTTCAAAATTTTCGGTCTTTTTCCGTTTATAGCGCAAAAAATAAAAACCGCAGAGGTGATCAAATACCATCAAAAGAAAGCTCTATTTGTGGGAAGAAAAGGACGCAAATTTCGTTTGGGTACAGCATTGCATGACCGCGCAATTAGCAGTTAAAGCGACGCAGTGCCAAATTGGAAAAAGACCTCTGGTCCTTAGGCAGCATAATGGTCCGGGGCTCAAGTGGTTAAGCACCTGATTAGAGCCATAGGCTCTAATAGGCTTCAAAAAAGGTGCAATGGTTTGCGCTCGCAGTGCACCCAGGTGTGTTAGCAAAGCAAACGAACACTTACGTTGCTAACACAGAACCGCCTTTCAGCCAATCAGGAGGCGCAGATGTAATACCGGGCACCTAATTGGCTGAAGGTAGAGGCGATCCCATTGGCCACCTAGCAAAACAGGAAGAAGACACGCGCGGAGGACACAGCATCCATCACCACGCTACCTGTCCAACAGCTCACCGCCTGACCCGCTGTCTGACCCGCCACCACGATGGAGTAACTGCTGGGCAGACAGCGGGGGGGGGGGGGGGGGCACAGTGGCTGCATATGATGGGCAAATTTGGCTGCATTTGCTGGACACAGAGTCTGCATATGATGGGCACAGTTGGCTGCATTTGCTGGGCACAGAGCCTGCATATGATAGGCACAGTTGGCTGCATTTGATGAGCACAGAGGCTGCATATAATGGGCACAGTTGGCTGCAATGCTGGGCACAGAGTCTGCATATGATGGGCACAGTTGACTGCATATGATGGGCACAGTTGGCTGCATATTATGGGCATGGTTGGCTGCATATGATGGGCACAGGTGGCTGCATTTGCTGGGCACAGAGTCTGCATATGATGGGCACAGTGGCTGCATATGATGGGCACAGTGGCTGCATATGATGGGCACAGTGGCTCCATTGGATGGCACAGTGGCTGCATATGATGGGCACAGAGGCTGCATATGATGGGCACAGTGGCTGCATATGATGGGCACAGTGGCTCCATTGGATGGCACAGTGGCTGCATATGATGGGCACAGAGGCTGCATATGATGGGCACAGTGGCTGCATATGATGGGCACAGTGAGGATGCAATTGATGTTTTTGCTTCAGTATTTTTCAGTATTTTTGAGTTCGTTCGCGCCCCCTCAAAAATTTTGAGCACCAGCCACCACTGGGCAGAAGTGTGAACCCGGGATAAAGGTAACGTTTTTATTGAAGCCTTCGTCAGCTAATAGCTGACTCCATCAAGCTGCTTTGGGGCGGTGAAAAAAGTCCTGCAAGCAGCATCTTTGGAGCATGTTTGGAGTGCTTAAAAAAGCGTCTCAAAACCCCCCCTCCATTGAAATAAATGGGAAGCGCTTCAAAAGCTCCTAAAAAGAGCTTTAAAAGCGCCGTATAACATTTTTTTTAGACATGTGACCTTAAAAAAAGTGCACCACTAAGGCCACAAAAAAGCGCTGCAAAAACGCCCTACGTTTTATAGGCAGTTTTCGAGCGCCTCAGTGTGAAAGGGATCTAAAGGTAGTTAGGGCCTGACCAGAATTCCACAACCATTAGCATGAAAAATATAGTTTTCTGTATTCTTTGAATACTTTATGTAGTTAAAGCAGAGATTCACCCAAAAGGGGAAGCTCCAATTGTTTGCTTCTTCCTCCCCCTCTCTGCCACATTTGGCACCTTTTGGGGGGGAGAGGATATCTGTTTTTGACAGGTACCCGTCCCCACTTTGGGGTGACATCGCCGCTGCAAGGTCCCCCAGAAGTTCAGCCCCCCTTCTCCTTCCCCCTGGGCCATTCACAAAGCGCAGCGCGCATGCACAGTAGGGAACCGGCTGTCGGTTTCCCTTAAAAAGGAATGTCGGCGGAAGCACCCAAGAGCCGATTGAAAAATCAGCTGGGGTGCTGACATCGCAGGATAACTGGACAGGTAAGTGTCCTAATATTAAAAGTCAGCAGCTACAGTATTTGTAGCTGCTGCCTTTACATTTTTTAGTGGGGGGGGGTTGGAGCTCCACTTTAACCTAACTTTAATTTAACTAGTGTTCAGCATGTGAATCCCTTTATTTCACGTCTTTATTTACATTTCTCTCCATATTTACATGCAGATAAAGCTGTCCAGGAAGAGGGACCATTACAGGGAATGGGACAAACTATATAACATTGCCTGGGTCAGCTTTACTCTAAAAGAAAAAAATTCCCTGCTGCTCAAATTAATTAAAAATTATAATATATACCCCCCGCCTACACCACCACCACCACCAAATCTTGTTAAATGACACAACAGCATAGTGTAATCACCTCTTCTCTTGAACTCTGGGCTACATATCATTCCCTAGGATTTCACCAAAGGATAGTGGCATCATCCTTGCCTAGGTGCTGTGGGCAGAATCTGGGGGTAAGGTAAGCATTTTATATAACTTTTTTTAAAATTTGGTACTGCTCCCATGCTTGCCCTGTGAGGATTGGTCTGGCGCCTCTGTCTGGTGTTTGTTTGCTGACCTCATTTGGGTCCTGGGGTAAGTGCCTGATGGCCACTAATCTCTAACAACTATCTATCCTTATAATTCCATTACTCTTTCAATCAATTCATAAAATGTATTCATTTTTGGTATTACTATGTTCTTTGTTTCATTGTAGAATTTAGCTCCCTCGTTATACTCCTGAAGAAGCGGGTTTCAGCGAAACATGTCGAGATTGGCTGACTACACGCACACTTCCTTCATGGATTAACCTTGAATTGTGGGTGTAGAGGGATTTGTATCAAAATTAGCACTTCTTTGTGATGTTATTTATAATAATAAAATTATGTGATTTTAATCTGGTGTAATGTCAATTGATGGTACCAAGAAAAAATCCTGCTGCCCCTCTTTTCTAACAAGATTTGTGTTTTAGGATGTAGGTAAATACCCATTAATATTAAGCACTCATAACTTTGTATATTTTCTATGAATGAGGCATATAAAATGAAACAGTGCAGCGCAATTCTTAAAACGTCTGTATTAAGTTCCTAGAAAAATATATCCGGAATATATCTCATATATATATATATGTATATATATATATATATATATATATATATATATATATATATATATATTTATATATATTTATATTTATCTAGGAATTCCTAGATAAATATATCCGGAATATATCTCATATATATATATATATATATATATATATATATATATATATATATATATATATATATATATATATATATATATTTATCTAGGAATTTAATACAGACGTTGCACTGTTTCATTTTATATGTCCACTTGAGGTATTATTTCAATTGACCTTGAGTGTTAGCCTGCAGTTTGTTTCTGATTTTATGGTCTTTATGTGTCAGCGCTGAATATCCTTTCATTTTTCTATGAATGAGGCAACCAATCAGATGCTTTGCTTACTTCTGAAGGTCCACCGCTACGGTTAAAAGCAGATAAAAAGAAGCCGACAAGCTCCATTATATACATTGGTAAAAACTTGGGACACAGCTGCTGTCCTGTAATATGTTGCCAGACCCCAGTTTGTGCAGCGCACTGTACAAGGGCGGACAGGCAGGTAAGTTGTTTTTTGCAGAAGAGACAAAGCATTAATTTTCTGCATTAAAAATACTGCCTGCCCGCCTATTTTAATTACTCAGCATAAAGTTCCAGTTTAAGGAGGAAGGGGCTGCCTCAGGTATACCTGCTCTCAATTTATCTGTTGTATTATATACTCCAGCATGGACATGCTCGTAGAGTTAGACAGGCCATACATAGTGCAAATATGTCTTTCCTGCAACCACAGGTTGTAGGAAAGGAATTTGCACGATTGCCCCATCAGCACAGACAGTGCTGACAGGGGAGTCAGCAACTGTCTTCTCCCGGTGGGGTGAGCCGTCCTCAGGCCGGAGAAGGCAGTTATTATCTCAAGTGGCTATAGCAGCCGCTTGTAATAATCGCAAGTGAATCCGGCAGGCTGGTTGTACCCAAGCCGATCAATCGATCAACTTGGTACATTCAGCCTGCCCATTAGCGGTTCGAATCTCGGCCATGTATGGCCTGCCTTAGGACCACACAAAAGCAGAAAGGCTTTATCAAGGCAGTGCGTTCTTCTACACATTTTTGCAAATGATGTGCAATTAAAACCTCTGTTTTTAATGCAAATTATTAGACACCGTCATTTTGCTGATAAACTGGTAAGTGTGATAGGAACATTTTTGTTTTGTTTGTTCTATCAAAACTCCAGGCAACCAACTAAATACACAATTAAAACCCTTGTGTGGGATCGGTTTTACCTGCCAAGAGATATGCATTTCACTCCACATGTCCTGGAATGTATACAGCTTTGCTAGACAGCTGAGCCAGGTTTATCACTGCAGTACAAAAAAGTACTGCAATTGTGCAATAAAGCTTGGTCACCTGCCTGTCTCCATCAGGGGATTAGACTATGAAGGAGCTGCAGCGTATTGATAAGGTCAATTCCCGCCTGCCTCTCTGCTGTTGACAGCACATGTGTAGAGCTGCGAGAACCTAATTGGCTCTTGTTGCTGACCATCCCTCTTCCTGTCTAATTTCTGGAGTGCAGGAGATAACTGGAGTCAAATTCAGGTGCTGAGGTTGGGTATAGATGGTTAGTTTTTTTTGTTCAGGTGGCATGCTAAAAAAAAAAAAAATTCCCCGACCCACATGTAGCATGGCCCCAGCGGGCTGTTTGGATTCCTCACTGCACTGTATAAACAGAGCAGCAGGGAACACACGAGGAGCGGGCTAGACTGTTCTGTTTGGATTCCCCACTTGCCCACCTCCCACGGCCACTGCAGAAAGAGACAGAATGTGCGGCAGCGGGATGAATGTGTCTGCTCGGTTTCCCCCAATCCCTCTCCCTCCCATGAATGGTGGATGGACCAATCAGTAAACAGCAGTTATGGGACATGTAGTCCCCTAGGAAGCACTGTCCATTGGTGATGAGGAAATTGCATATTTTATATTTCCTCACAATATCTAAGAAAGTCTCCAATATCCTGGTTACCTTAGCTGACCTCATACTAAAGGAATGTCATTTCAAACTGACCAAGTCCTTAAAAGTCCTGGGGAGTTGGCTGGGGGTTGGCCATTTCTTTACACAAAAGTGTTATATACTACAGCTAAAACTTGGAATAATTGTCTCGCCTCAGAGCTGCTATCATGCATGCGTCTGATTCTGATCATCTGTGCCACACCATATAAGATGCATAGACCCGTGGCAGAAAAAGCATATATAGTTAAGTATTCTTTCTAATTTTCTAATATTATTACACTTGCTATATGTATCTGTCATTGCTTATGCAGCGGTACCCCCGTAGGGGCTTCTGAGTGATTGTGGCCCACCTGTCACCCTGCCCAGCCCGGCATTCACTTCCAGACACTCCAAGACAATGAACAAGTCCATCAGCTTTGTTTTTTTTTTGTATTTTTTTGAGGGATTAGAACTTGGATGGGGTTAAGGAATTCAAAAGATACACAGGAACAAGATTCTTGCATGGTTTGGGACAATCTACCGTCTTTTCCCGAAAGTAAGACATCCCCCAAAAATAAGACCTACTTCCAGTTTTGCCTCTCGCTGTAATATAAGGCATCCCCCCGAAAATAAGACCTACTTCCAGTTTTGCCTCTCGCTGTAATATAAGGCCTCCCCGATAATAAGGCCACCTCGGAATATAAGGCCCCCAAAGCTACCGTAAAGAGTCTGACTACTCTGGACCATAGCGGCGGGCGCCGCCACGCAGCTCACTGATTGGCCGCAGCGCAGCCGCAGCTGTTCAGGCAGTGCGAGGTCTCTTTAAATCAGAGAGCCAGCGCCGCCGCCAGGACAAGCTGCCGCCTGCTGCCCGCTCTGCCCTGAGGGAGTCTGGCTGCGTCGCGTGGGGCAGGAGTCAGGCACATTGCGTGGAATCTGGTAACAAGAAATTCTTGATACCGTAGGATTCACAGTTTGTCTGGTTTGTGATGACAACTACTACCGTATCGTATACAAGTAATAAATTTCCTTTTTTTTTGTTCAACAATAAATGTGTTGTTTATTCTTCTTCATGGAAAAATAAGACATCCTCTGAAAATAAGACCTAGCGCATCTTTGGGAGCAAAAATTAATATAAGGCACTGTCTTATTTTCGGGGAAACAGGGTAGATACTCTCCACCTGCACAACACTTGCTGCAGACTATCTCTCCTTCTCCCTCCAGCACAATTCTTCAGGCGCAGCTAGCACATGGTTAGGCCTGACACTGGTTTCAGCCAGACCTTAGCAACAGTACCTTATTAAAGGCAGGGACCGCGGGCCCCCATGATGTAGCAAAGAAAGTTCTTTGGTGTACTACTGCTCCCAGTCAGTCCTCTCCAGACCTTGACAGCTCCTGGCTGCAGCTGTCTGTCTCCACTGCCCATGACACCACAGTCTCTTCTGCTGGCTCTACATCCATCTCAGACTGCACACTCCCAGTCCTCTCCGGCATGCCTCCCAGCTCTCCCGACTGTGCCTGCCACTCACCGACACCTGGTGGATCCCTCCTGGAGACTTGCCCAGCAGTATTCTCCGCTGTCCTCTCCTGCTCTTTTTTTTTCAGGACACCCCTTGATTTGTTTGAGGTTCCTGTACAGCTCAAAGCCCCCTGGCCCAAGGTCACCCCCCCAGACTGGGGAGCTCCCTCCAAGGTCCCGACAACCTAATTCTTCATCTCCAGTTCTTCAACCCGAACAACAACACCCCAACAACACCCCAGCTGGGCTGACTCTAGGTACTTAGGGAGGCCTCCCCCTGCTAATGCAGCTTGGGAATTGGTCAGAGCCCCTTAGAACACCCAAAACAGCTCCACCCTTCTTCCTCACCAGAAGGGAGGTAACCGAAAAGTGAAGCTAGCTGTGAGTCACCAGCCTACTCTAGCCACTCCCAGCCCACAGATCAAAACAAACAGGCCTCGTTTTTGACTAGGCCTGCTTAAATTTACCTGCACTACAAAGAAAAATCTTACTCTAGCACCTACCTAAGAGTAATGGGGCCTGATCTACAGCCTACAAGCGGTAGTAAACCGATGGATCTTTTTTTTTGTACTGTGCAAGATAAAGGCATAATGTGCTAGTATGCATCGCATACTAGCACGTTATCTAAAACTTACCTTAAAATTAAACCCTTCCAGCACCGATCCGTCACCGCTGCAGGCGCTTCCATCTTAACTCGCCTTCCTTTCGGGTTCATGGACTCTGGCTGTGTGACTGGCCGGAGTATCAATAATGTCACTTGGGAGCTGCAGCTTACAGCACAGGGCTTTTAAGGAATGACCCGGGTAAAAGAGATGGGAGTTTACTACCAGTTTCACCAAACCTTGCTGAAGAGGAGGGGAGAGCACAGTTGCCCAGGCATAAATTATCCGGGAGAGTTAGTGCAGTGAGAGCCTGTGAGAGGAATGTGCTGTGCAGTGCCATTCCAGAGAGAGACAATGGAAAGCCACTGCAGTGAGGGGAAGCCAGAGAGGACAGAGCTGTGACCTGGGTGCAGAGAGATGGAGCCACTGCCAGGGCATAGACTTCGCTGTGCTACATACCAGAGTCACCACAGGCAACCCAAAATGAGCAGACACCTAATCAGAAGGACCACCGCTACTGTGCCACAGGGTTTGGTGAGAGGCCTTGCGGTCAGTACTTGTTGCTACCAGTAGAGACTACCTAAACAGCTACTTTATAGCTCTATTACTGTCTGCAGGCCTCGTTTATTGTCTTCAAGCATGCCAATGGTTATTGGGCCACAGCGTTAGCCGGCTGAAGAGTCAGTACTAGAGACTGCCCCTTTACTTTTGTTACCCAGAGACCCCTGCCCTTTTGCTTAGTTGGAGAGGTACCTTTTAGGAGACGCTACAAAGTACCCTAGCCAATCCCATAGAACGCACTTAGACTCAGTGTAGTATTATTATTCATATTGCAGTTAACTTTTATTTGCATAATTTATTATCGATTTGCTGATTCACAAGTTGGTTTCAGTTTAATGAAATAGTACCTGATTCTTAATTATTATGGTATATTCATTACGCGGTCTAGTAGACTGTGCCCAAATGTACCCTGTTTCCCATAAAATAAGACCTAGCGTGATTGTCAGTAATGGCTGCAATATAAGCCCTACCCCCCAAATAAGCCCTACCCTGTTTCCCCGAAAATAAGCCCTAGCCTGAAAATAAGACCTACAAGGACTTTAAGCACTGCTTATTTGGGGGGGGTAGGGCTTATATTGCAGCCTTCACCGACAATCACGCTAGGTCTTATTTTCGGGGAAACAGGGTACTTATTGTGTGCTCATTTTTGTTCAAATCACCACCTAATCTCACTCATATCAATATATTGAGTACATCTACCACTAAATAGGTGTGTGTCTATTTCTGGTAGTTACCTGCAGCCAGGTTAAAGGTATTTATACATGTGCCTTTATACGTGTTTACACTTTTATTTGTCCAGTTGTGTCAAAGGGGCTGAGGTTGTTCTTGGAGTTCAGGCACAAAACAGGGAACCCAGAATTACCAAGTGTCTCCTTTGGGGGCAGCACTACACACATGCGATGTGAATGGAGGATTTCCCCGGGACATTGACTCTCCGCTGTCAGAATACACTGACAGCCGCTGATCAATGAAAGTTTTCCAGTGTCCCTGTTCAACAGAATTTGATCTATCGATTGACTTCTGTTGAACAAGAAGGGCCACACACAGAACGGAATTTGACTGGTCCCTGCTGAACCAAGCCTTCCATTAGTTGCATTTATAAACACAATTATTGAATACATAACTGGATTACATGGTGTCTTTTATAACTGCCTGGCATTTAGCCTAAAAGCAGGTAGATCATAGATGAAAAACGATGCCTATTGTTTGGTTTAAATAAACGGGATAATTTGTATACGTGCAGGCCTTTCTTCCTCATAAACCGAGATCACTTTATCAATGGGTTATATTTAGAGAGCTAAACAGCACTAGAGCAGGTCTCCTATTAATAAACTCCATTTGTTTTTCACTTTTGAAAGATCTAATTAACTTTTTGCAAGCAAATTATAACATGTTCTAATGTATTTTATTTGCAAGTTTGTTATTTTCAGTGCTACCTCTTTTGTTTTAACCGCTTGCCGACCAGCCACCATCATTATACTGCGGCAGGTCGGCTTGTTCCCGCGAATCGCCGTACCGGTACGTCGGTCACTTTAACAGCTATAGCAGGCGCGCGCACGCACGCTGCACAGCGGGGGAGCTAATGCGCGTGGCCGTCGGCCGCGATGTCCGCCAGCCACCCGTGACCATTCCACAGAGAGCCAGAACAGGTATCTGTTAAGATAAAGAAATAGATCCCCGTACTGACAGGGAAGTACAGCGTGATCGTCTGTTCCTAGTGATTAGGAACAGCGATCTCTCAGGTACTCCCAGTCGTCTCTCCCCCCCCCCCCAGTAACAAACACTTCCCAGGGAACACACTTAACCCCTTGATCACCCCCTAGTGTTAACCCCTTCCCTGCCAGTGTCATTTATACAGAAATCAGTGCATTTTTATAGTACTGATCGCTGTATAGATGTCACTGGTCCCAAAAAAGTGTCAAAAGTGTCCAATTTGTCCGCCACAATGTTGCAGTCCCGCTAAAAATCCCTGATCACCGCCATTACTAGTAAAAATAAAAAAATAATAATAAAAATGCCATAAATCTATCCCCTATTTTGTAGACACTATGGGGTTATTTACGAAAGGCAAATCCACAAGTGCACTTGGAAGTGCAGTCGCTGTAGATCCGAGGGGGACATGCAAGGAAAATAAAAAACATAATTTTAGCTTGCACATGATTGGATGATAAAATCAGCAGAGCTTCCCCTCATTTCAGATATACCCTGCAGATTTAAAGTGACTGCACTTCCAAGTGCACTTGTAGTGCAAAGTGGATTTGCCTTTCGTAAATAACCCCCTATAAATTTTGTGCAAATCAATCAATATAGGCTTATTGCATTTTTTTTTACCAAAAATATGTAGAAGAATACATATTGGCCTAAACTGATGAAGACATTTTTTATATATATACATACTTTTTGGGATATTATTATAGCAAAAAGTAAAAAAATATTGTTTTTTTTCAAAATTGTCGGTATTTTTTTGTTTATAGCACAAAAAATAAAAACCACAGAGGTAATCAAATACCACCAAAAAAAGCTCTACTTGTGGGAAAAAAGGACACCAATTTTGTTTTTGTACAATGGCGCATGACCGCGTAATTGTCAGTTAAAGCGACACAGTGCCTTATTGCAAGACTTGGCCTGGTCATTAAGGGGGAAAATATTTCGGGGCTGAAGTGGTTAAACAATGGGCCTGATTCTCCCTGAAAGTCAGGTCAGTAATATGCTTCTCAGTCTTTGCACTCCTGCCTAACTTAAAGAGGAGCGCCAACCACCCCACTAAAATATTAAAAGTCAGCAGCTACAAATAATGTAGCTGCTGACTTTTACTATTAGGGCACTTACCTGTCCAGGGATCTTGCGGTGTCCTCACCCAAGTCAATTCTTAAATCGGTTCTCAGATGCTGGCACTGCCATCTTGAGTAAGGGAAACCGTCAGTGAAGTCTGGCGGCTTTACAGCTGGTTTCCTACGGTGCATGCGCGAATCACGCTGCGCTTTCTCAATGGGCCAGCTGAGGTAAGGGCCAAACTTCCGGCTGAGTTTGCAGCGCCGAACTCAGCAGGAAGTGGAAGCAGGTACCTGTCAAAACTAGGTACCTGCTTCCCACAAGGTGCCAAATGTGTCAGCAGAGGAGGGGGGGAGAGGCAAACAAGCAGAGCTTCCCCTTTTGAGTGGAGCTCCGCTTTAACCACTTCTGGACCAAGCCTATTTTTAAAATCAGTATTTTTTGCTAGAAAATTACTTAGAATCCCCAAACATTATAAATATATTTTTAGCAAAGACTCTGGAGAATAAAATGGCGGTCTTTGCAATATTTTATGTCACACGGTTTTCGCGCAGTGGTCTTTCAAACGCAATTTTTTTGGAAAAAATATACTTCACTAAATTTAAAAAAACTAAACTGTAAAGTTAGCCCAATTTTTTTGTATAACGTGAAAGATGATGTTACGCCAAGTATATAGATACCTAACATGTTACGGTTTAAAATTACGCACACTTGTGGAATGCCAACGAACTACGGAACTTAAAAATCGCAATAAGCGATGCTTTAAAAAATGTTAACAGTTACCAGTTTAGAGCTACATAGGAGGTCTTTTGCTAGAATTATTGTCGCTCTGACGATCACGGTGATACCTCACATGTGTGATTTCAACACCATTTACATTTGCGGACGTGAGCACGTGGGGACGGGGGCGCTTGAAAAATTTTAAATTTTTTTTCTTATTTATTTTATTTGTTTTTTTACACTGTCTCTTTAACAAAAAAATATCTGATCACTTTTATTGCTGTCACAAGGAATGTAAACATCCCTTGTGACAGTAATAGGCAGTGACAGGTACTCTTTATGGAGGGATATGGGTGATAAAATACCCCAAATACCTCCTTTGCAATTAAAAGTTTTCAGAACCCCAAAATCGGCATTTTGTATTAAAAGGTATTTTTTTAAATGTCCCTTCATTTGAGACCCGATCAAAGCTGATTCCGGCTTTGTTCGGCACTCAGGCCAGCCGGCAGACGTGCCGCCTGGTCGCTCGGTTCTCCCGGCGGGATGGGAGACCTGGGTGGAGCGGCGGTGGGAGGCAGGCATCCCTTCCTGCTCCGTGCATCAGTTATCATCAGAAAGCTGACCGGCAGTTCTAAAAAACAGTACCGGGGTGAAGCCTGCAGCGGCTAGGGAGCGAGCCTGCTTGGGTGCCCCCATTGCAAGCTTCAGGAGGGACAGCGGGGGACACAAGAAGAGGAGGATTAGGGGTCAGAAGCACCTGCAGGGGTGCCTGATAAGAGGAGGATCGGGGCTGCTCTGTGCAGTGGTTTTGTAAGTATAACATGTTTGTTATTTATAATAAAAATTCCCTTCATATCACTTTAAAGAGGATCTTCAGTCTTTTTTTTTTTTTTTTTTTTAAATATAAGTCAGTAGCTGCTAACACTAATATCAAAGAAGCACTTACCTGTCCAAGGATCCATCGCTGTCCTCACATACAGCGGTCTTTGGGTCCTCAGTGGTGCCACGTTGATTGTGGGAAGCCGACTGTGAACCTTGTGGAACCTGTGACGTGTCCCAGGAGGTTTGTGGGTGAGGGGGCGAACTTCCACTGGGATTGCCCACAGTAAAAATTTCTGTCATGAGATAATGCATCTGTTCTTCATGATAGTGTGTGTGTGTATGATTGTGGGAGGTTACAGGACACTGTGCAGACACCATAGTTAAGCCTGAGCCAAGATGCAAGCTGTGCTTGAGCAGGGGGCGTGCTCCAGAGGCAGGCTGTGATTGGAAGGGGGCGTGCTCCAAAGGCAGGCTGTGATTGGGATGGAGCGTGCTCCAGAGGCAGGCTGTGATTGGGAGGGGGCGTGCTCCAGAGGCAGGCTGTGATTGGGATGGAGCGTGCTCCAGAGGCAGGCTATGATTTGGAGGGGGCGTGCCCCAGAGGCAGGCTGTGATTGGGAGGGGGCGTGCTCCAGAGGCAGGCTATGATTTGGAGGGGGTGTGCTCCAGAGGCAGACTGTGATTGGGAGGGGGCGTGCTCCAGAGGCAGGCTGTGATTGGGAGGGGGCATGCTCCAGAGGCAGGCTGTGATTGGGAGGGGGCATGCTCCAGAGGCAGACTGTGATTGGGAGGGGGTGTGTGCCAGAGGCAGGCTGTAATTGGGAGGGGGCGTGCTCCAGTGGCAGGCTGTGATTGGGAGGGGGCATGCTCCAGAGGCAGGCCATGATTGGGAGGGGCGTGCTCCAGAGGCAGGCTGTAATTGGCAGGGGGCGTGCTCCCGAGGCAGGCTGTGATTGGGAGGGGGCGTACTTCAGAGGCAGGCTGTGATTGGGAAGTGGCGTACTCCAGAGGCAGGCTGTTAATTGGGAGGGGGCGTGCTCCAGAGGCAGGCTGTGATTGGGAAGTGGCGTACTCCAGAGGCAGGCTGTTAATTGGGAGGGGGCATGCTCCAGAGGCAGGCTGTGATTGGGAGGGGGCGTGCTCCAGAGGCAGGCTGTGATTGGGAGGGGGCGTGCTCCAGAGGCAGGGTGTGATTGGGAGAGGGCTTGCTCCAGAGGCAGGCTGTGATTGGGAGGGGCGTGCTCCAGAGGCGTGCTCCAGATGCAGGCTGTGATTGGGAGGGGGTGTGTACCAGAGGCAGGCTGTGATTGGGAGGGGCGTGCTCCAAAGGCAGGCTGTAATTGGGAGGGGGCGTGCTCCAGAGGCAGGCTGTGATTGGGAGGGGGTGTGTACCAGAGGCAGGCTGTGATTGGGAGGGGCGTGCTCCAGAGGCAGGCTGTAATTGGGAGGGGCGTGCTCCAGAGGCAGGCTGTGATTGGGAGGGGGTATGCTCCAGATGCAGGCTGTGATTGGGAGGGGGTGTGTACCAGAGGCAGGCTGTGATTTGGAGGGGCGTGCTCCAGAGGCAGGCTGTAATTGGGAGGGGGCGTGCTCCAGAGGCAGGCTGTGATTGGGAGGGGGCGTGCTCCAGATGCAGGCTGTGATTGGGAGGGGGTGTGTACCAGAGGCAGGCTGTGATTGGGACGGGGCGTGCTCCAGATGCAGGCTGTGATTGGGAGGGGGTGTGTACCAGAGGCAGGCTGTGATTGGGAGGGGCGTGCTCCAGAGGCAGGTTGTAATTGGGAGGGGGCGTGCTCCAGAGGCAGGCTGTGATTGGGAGGGGGTGTGTACCAGAGGCAGGCTGTGATTGGGAGGGGGTGTGTACCAGAGGCAGGCTGTGATTGGGAGGGGCGTGCTCCAGAGGCAGGCTGTGATTGGGAGGGGGTGTGCTCCAGATGCAGGCTGTGATTGGGAGGGGGTGTGCTCCAGATGCAGGCTGTGATTGGGAGGGAGTGTGCACCAGAGGCAGGCTGTGATTGGATATGGACAAACAAATATACATGTGGCACTGGTACTGAAAATAGATCCTATTGCTGAAGTCCAAATGGCCACTAAGCAGCTATGCAGCCAAAAAGTCTAATAGTCCAGGGCCAGCCTAAGCAAGGAAGCAGAAGCAGTCTCCAGGATATACAAGAGAGAAAAACAAATGCAGGCGCCACTGAGTTAGACTGTAATTGTGTATTTCAAATAAATCATTTAGTAACTTACATCAAAGTTAATATGGACGGGTACATCTGTGGGTAAATGCTCTGCATGACATCCAAACACGCTGGTCAAAAGGCAAGCTGTCTCCACCGCTCTGAGGGCTCTCCCAGCCGGCAGGAAGATGATAAGATGGTGGAGAACTTTAGTGGAGGGTTGGATCGCTCCCTGGACTGCAGCGTTGGAGCAGGGTGACGTCACAGGCATGATCGCAACGCGTTTCCGGGCTGGCGCACCCTTTTTCAAACAAGTGCGACCTTTGCAACCCTGGTAGTTCCGCCACTGTAACTAATTTCCTCAAAGAGGATGCACTGGTTCATAGAAGTCACTTTTTATTCTTGTGAGCATCCACTAAATGTTTCATTGGCGAACCTCCCCAACAAACCATCACATCAACAGTTGTCAACAACGTGACTTTCCTGTAAAACCGCCGTGCATTAAAGTATTCTTCTAGCTGCTTTGCTGTGGAGTGGAATATTCCCAGAGATGTAAAACAACTTTAATATCTTTTTTTTTTTTTTAACATCCAGATATTCAACTGATTTGGAACGAGAGCGTAAAAAAGGTGCTAGGACATTTTGAATCTTTTTTTTTTTTTTTTCCTTGTGGAGAAAAAAAGGTCGATATTTTACAATAATAACAGGAACTTGTATCAGCTCTATAAAAGATGCATGAAGTAATTGGTGCTTAATTTGTACACAAACTGTCAAGGCAGTTTTCCTCACGGCCTGTATCTTCTGAATTCATTAGTCTTTAATTAAGGCCAGTTGGGACCAGCAGTTAGAAGGTTAAAGAGGTTCTGACAGCCCTAATCATTGCTCAGGAAGCTGAAAATGTATGCAAAGTCTCGGCAGATGGGGTGAGAGCTGCGTCTGCCAAGTGATAACTGCTATTTCTTTGCACCTCCAAAGCTGTCATCCTAATAGGCACATTTTAAATTTATTAATGCTCTAGTTACAATGCATACCCAGTCTCTAATGGTATGTCATTCAGAGTATATAAACTCAGCAATTAACACACATTACCTGATAATGGTAAAATTATTTAGTGCCTGTTTGATTTTGGGTCCTCTTCCAGTCCCCTCTATGGCATGGATACTAATAGTAATGACTCCCCCCCATCCCCCCCCCCCCCCCCCCGCTTTGTTGAGAAATGTTGCATTTCCGACTATGCCATACATTTGACTGACGTTAATTATTTTCTGTTTTACCAATGCAGAGCTGAACTACAATTATTGAACATCCCAATCCACCCTTCCTCCCCCCGTAGACTTTCTTGCAAAGGCTTCAACTTGAATTACAAAAGAGCTTTTGTTTATTTTCATATGTTCGCTTGTCATTTTCCTGGGTTTAAAAAAAATAATAATTTCCAAGTAAATTTTTTATGTTATAGTTAGATGTCTTTTTTTTTTTAACCGTGTCATAACCTTCAGGAATACAATACATAGACAAATTGTTCTAAGGCAGAGTGACTAATGTTAATTCAGTCAATTAAAAACAATAATAATAATAAACACATCTGATAATACTGTTGTCATCCATGCATCGGAGACTTCAAGACAAGTAGTTTGTAACTGTGGGATTGGTGGATGCCGGATCCAGGGCTGTATTAACCACTTGCTTACTGGGCACCTAAACCCCCCTCCTGCCCAGACCAATTTTCAGCTTTTAGCGCTGTGACTCTTTGAACGTCAATTGCGCGGTCATACAACACTGTACCCAAATGAAATTTTTATCATTTTTTTTTACCACAAATAGAGCTTTCTTTTGGTGGTTGATCACCTCTGGCTTTTTTATTTGTTGTTAAAAAATTGAAAGAGATTGAAGAAAAAAAAAAATACAAAACCGTTTTATATTTTGTTAATAAATTTTGCAAACAGGTAATTTTTCTCCTTCATTGATATATACGCTGATGAGGCTGCACTGATGGGCACTGATAGGCTGCACTGATGGGCACCGATAGGCTGCATTGATGGGCACTGATAAGGCGGCACTGATGGGCATGGATAAAGCGGCACTGATGGACACTGATAAGGCGGCACTGATGGGCACTAATAGGTGGCACTGGCGGCACTAATAGGCGGCACTGGTGGGCACTGATAGGTGGCATTGGTGGGCACTGATGGGTGGCACTGATGGACAGCACTGAAGGGCATTGATAGGTGGCACTGAAGGGCACTAATAGGTGGCACTGATAGCTGGCACTGATGGGCACTCATGGGTGGCAGTGATGGGCACTGATCACTACTGGTAGCTGATGAGCACTGATTGGCACCACTGGTGGGCATTGATAAGTGGCACTGATTGCTGGCACTGATGTACTGGTGGGCACTGATTGGTGGGCACTGTGGGCATTGATTCGTGGCACTGGCCAGTGGCACTGGCAGGCGGTACTGGTGGGCACATATGAGGCGGCTTCGCCTCTTCCGGTCAGCGTGAGAAGAAAAGAAAATGATTACCGATCTTCTGTTTGCATCACATGATCAGCTGTCATTGGCTGACAGCTGATGGGTAAGAGGCCGGGATCAACCCCTTACTCTGATCTGTAATCACCCGAGTCCCATTGACCCAGTGATCACAGCGCGCACCAATGCACGGCCTTCAGGGGGACCTGGCGAGCATTCAAAGGGGAGGACGTCTATTGATGACCTCCCAGCAAAGCAGATCCGTGCTGTAGCTGTCATTCGGCTATAGCGCGGATCTGAAGGGGTTAGAAGTGTATGTAAACCTTAAAGGGTAAGTTCACCTTTACAGAAAATCCCGCGAGAATCCTGCGATTCCCCCGTTGTCAGGCACCGCAACGTCGCTTTACTGGTTGGGGGATTTGAAACCCTCCTGGCTTTCTCTCCTCCAGCACTGACAGGACGGGCTAGTGGATTCTGATTGGTCAGTGCTGTCCATGTGACGGTGCTGACCAATTAAAATGCCTCCTATGCGTACACGCTGAGAAGTGCGGATAGGAGATTAAGCCGCGGGGATTCCAAATCCCCAGACCGGTGAATTGATGACCGGATGTCGGACAGCAGGGGATCGCGGGATTCTCGCGGGATTTTCTGTAAAGGTGAACTTAGGTACAGGTACAGCCGGACCAGATGGGGAGGGGGTCCAGTGTAAGGTCACCTTATAGATTTTTTGTAAAGGCGATGTAGCGCTACTTTCACAGGAGCAGCTTGAATAATTGTGCCCGAGTCTCCCACTGATAGATCCACAGCCAAACACAGGGTATTTTCACAGGTGCACACACTCTTCCTCTTGTTGTGTCCAATGACCAGTCCAGGGGATTTTTTTTTTCTAATAGAATTGTGTAGCAGATTATCTGTAGGACCATACAGCAGCTGCACAGAATAAACAATTCCCTTTGTAGCAGAAGGAACTCAGTGAGCTTTGCCTCTACAAGACACTAGCCAGTGTCCCTTTTAGCTTACACCCAGCAACTGACTTCTAGCACCAGGAGGGGGATTTAGCAGCACAAGTCCCAGGGATCCCCTGTGGGGGTCTGTAGTCACAAGACTCCTGAAGAATCAGCGGCAGCCTTCCTCAGTAGTACCAGCCAGGATCTGTGGACATCCTCCCTCAGTCAGCTCTCAGAAGAACCATTGGTTACAGCTTCTATGTTTCAGGCCCTCGGGTCACCCACCTAAGGCCACATGGCAGCCGGCGCTGGGGAGAGGCAGCAGCCCCCTCCACACCTAGACCTCTCTCTCTAGAGGAAGACCCAGAGCCCACATGCTCATCAAATATACTGTAAATACTGTCACCCAGCATGCATTGTTACACATCCCCTTCTAATTGGCCAGGGCTGTATGGACATTCATGCTCTCATCTGCCTAGTTTCCACCCACTGTCCAGTATATTCCATAGCTACTAGACCAACGTGAAACTTCTCAAGACAGCATGAGCAGCACCAGAGCACACTGAGCAGAACCTACTAAACAATCACAGCTCTCTGTTAGGCCACTTTATAAAGCGCTTCTCCTGTCACTCCAGTGGGCTCCCGAGGGCTTTCACACTGGAGCGGTGCGCTTGCGGGACGTTAAAAAAAGTCCTGCAAGCCGCATCTTTGGGGCGGTTTAGGAGTGGTGTAAACATCATTGAAATCAATGTGCTTCCGCAACGACGCTTTGCAGGCGCTATTAACCCCTTCTTCAGCCGCTAGCGGGGGGTTAAAAGCGCCCCATTAGCGGGCAAAAAGTGACACTGAAACTATGGTAAAGCGCCGCTAACACTAGTGCCGACATTCTCACCGCTCCAGTGTGAAAGTGCCCTTAACCACTTCCCGCCAGCTCTCGTTCTCGGTGGACGTCTTTTGACGTCCGGGGGTGTGCAGCGTGGCGATCGCATACGCGCCGTGTTGCTAGGACACGGCGCAACCCCGACCTCTGCAAAGACCCACAGCTGCGGCTCTTTCAACCATGTGATCGACTGTGTCCAATCATAGTAAACAAACATGTAAACACGGAGATGCCAGTAATCGGCTCTCCTCACCTGACACTGACAGAGTGTGACAAGAGGAGAGCCGATCAGTGACATCTCCTCACAGAGGACAGCTAGGCATGTAATCAGGGCACTGATAATCAGTACCCTGATTACAATAAAGCGCCAACAGTGCCAGAAGTGAGTGCCCACCAGTGCCAGCAGTAAGTGCTCACCAGTGCCAACTGTAAGTGCCCACCAGTGCCAGCAAACAGTGCCCACAAGTGCCAGCAATCAGTACCTATTAATGATGCCAGTCAGTGCTGGCTATCACTGCTGCCCACCACTGCTGCCCATCAATACCTATCACTGCTGCCCATCAATGCCTATCACTGCTGCCCATCAATGCCCATCAGTGCCGCCCATCAGTGCCACCTATCGGTGTCGCCTATCTGTGCCCACCAGTGCCACCTATCTGTGCCCATCAGTGCCACTCACCAGTGCCACCCATCAGTGCCCACCAGTGCCACCCATCAGTGCCCACCAGTGCCACCTATCATTGCCCATATGTGCGGCATATTGTGCCTCCTCATCAGTGCCACCTAATCAGTGCCCATAAGTGCTGCCTCATCAGTACCCATAAGTGCCACCTCATCAGTGCCCATCAGTGCATCCTATCAGTGCCCATTAGTCTTGCCTCATCAGCGCCCATCAGTGAAGAAGAAAAATTAGTTATTTACAAAATTTACTGACAGAAACTAAGAAAAACTTTTATTTTTTTCAAAATTTTCAAACTTTTTTCTTTTTAGGAAAAAATAAAAATCCCAAAGGTGATTAAATACCACCAAAAGAAAGCTCTATTTGTATGGCGAAAATGATAAAAATGTCATATGGTTACGGTGTAGCATGACCGCGCAATTGTCGTTCAAAATGTAACAGCGTTCAAAGCTGAAAAATGGCTTGGTCAGGAAGGGGGTGTAAGTGCCCTGTATTGAAGTAGTTAAGCAGACAGCACATAAATTTGCCTAGCTGTCTATAAACACTCACTCTAGCACCTACTTAGTAGGGCGCTACAGTGAACTTACACTTTAACAATGTACTTACTGAATTTGACCCTGTTTGGTCTGGTAAATATAACATTGAAAGCATTTGTTCTATAGAGCATTGAATGCAAAAATATACCTGTTGATCCTACCAGAAATCTAGTGAGCTGGTAGCAGAGCAAGAACAGGGGCTAGTACCTTGGTGAAAATCTGAGGTACACTGGACAGACCAAAGGGTAGGGCAACAAATTGGTAATGCTGCGTGCCTGCTGTAAAATGCAGATAGCATTGGTATGCCAGAAAATAGAGAAATGCAAGTAGGCATTGTTATTGTCCACAGACGCCAAAAGGTCTTCTGGTTGGAGGGAAAAAATTACTGAGCTAGTAGATTCCATGGAGAATTTTTGGACCCAGAGAAAGGTGTTGAGCACCTTGAAATTTAGTATGGGGCAGAAGCTCACTTTGGGAATGGTGAACATGAACAGGTATGGATAAAACCATAGTGTACTGAAACACTGTGTGACGTGTCATAATAAGGATCCCACTGGCACACTATTTTTGGCAATTGATAAGTACTCTTAACATTGATGGGGAAGTTATGTCAAAAGGGAAATCTCTTGTCTGGAAACCATATGAATTTACCAGCTAAAAACGTATGTCCCATTTGGCCTGAATGTGAGTGGAACATAAATTGCTATATTAACAACAGCTGAACTAGGAGTGACATAGGTATCTCATTTTTTATTCTCTTATATTTTGATAGGCATACTTTTATGTATCGAATAGGGATTTATTTCCACCTATTTAATTAAAGTATTATCATTCCTTATGTTTTGATGAATACATGTATAACATATGGAGTAGTGACCTCATAGTAGATGTGTAATTATACAATTTGCTATTTTTGTATGATATAGATATCTTTTTTTATATTTTTTTATATGTACTTTTTAAAAAATATTTTGGTAGTTGTATTTTTGGTGCACATATTGGGGAGTTCTTTCTATTGTATATACCTGAATTATCTGCATTATTATTGATTAGGTTTTAACTTTTGGGGAAATTACTTCATTTATTGATATGACACAGAGAGATTGTACAAGTACGGCCTCGATGAACAGCCAATTCGGAAAGCTGTAAAATGAGCCTTAAGTGCTTTAGCACCCTTTGATGACAACACCTTTAATAGTCAGACAACTGCTCTCACACACAAGCAGCGGCCCAGGTCTCCAACAGTTTGACACTGCCCCCTGCACATTGATCCAATTAACAGAACTGCTTCAATTGAACTTTAAGCAAAAATTTCCTTCCTTCCATATATAAAAATTCTCAGCACTTAATGCTGGTCCACTACCAATGAATACTATAGGTACACTATAGGTACACTCAAACCAAAATGCTAAATAGCTCCATTCAGGCTAATAAAACCATGCCGCATATAACTCACATTACCTAAGTTCATCAATAACACAGCTCATTATTGTAGAATCAACAAAGATCTGCAGCCCGATGCAGCCCCCACCACCAATGCCAGGCAGCAATGTGCAGTACGTTCAGTCGTGAGATGATGTCATAACAGCAATACAGACAATCCTTACTTTCTACACCTTGATCCGTGAAGCCATTGTAAGTTTTGTTTCAGAAAACATGGCTGCTGTGAAAAAACAGGTGCATTTTATAATACACAATTTATTGTTCTGTATGTTCTTGATTTGGGTCCAAGTGTAGAAGGAGATTTTCTAACATTTGTGGGGAAATTATGTTTGTTCACAGATTTTGTAGCTGTAGAGACAGCTGGAATTCATAGTCACTAAACAGGAGGCTTTATTGGGACTGTAAAATTTATCATGAACCCAAGTAGCATGACAGGAACAGAAGAGCCACAATACGGGTACCAGCAACAGACGCTGTATGGTCTCGGCCATATTGTGACTTCCTCCTGATGGCTCTTCATTAAAATGTCATACTCATAGAATACAATTAGCACCAACCAGTTCTTAGTGCTGCTGTGCTGACATCTTCCCTGACCTCTAACTTTTAAAGTCCAATCTAACTTTCAATTTCATTCAGCTAAAAATATTTCAGGAACATCAAAACATGCTATAATGCTGTTTACAGATGGGCCGAAGACCCCCTTGTTCAGTTCACACCAGAACTCCCGAACAGAGAAAAAGTTCCGACTCGAACGGCGAACCCTATTAAAGTCTCTTGGACCCGAACATGAAAAATCAAAAGTACTCATTTTGAAGGCTTATATGCAAGTAATTGCCCATAAAAAGGGTATGGGGGTCCAGGTACTGTCCTGGGGACATGTATCAATGCAAAAAACTTTTTTTTTTTTTTAAAGAGCAGTGATTTTAATGATGCTTTAAGTGCAACAATAAAAATGAAAAATTCCTTTAAATATATTTTATTTTAGTTTTGAGTCCGTTAGTGGTGGCGGCATCATGATTGACGATGGATCTACATTGCGGGACACTGTTTTTTTTAAAATAAAGGAATTGTCAAAAATTGTCTCTATGTTTTTATTACTTTTTGACACTTTTTTTGGTGAATGGGTAACCCATACTCATTCACATGGGGGGTGGGATCTGTGGGCCCCCTTGTTAAAGGAGGGGGCTTCCAGACTCCAATAAGCCCCCTGCCCGCAGACCCCCAGAACCACAGCCCAGGGTTGTGGGGATGAGGCCCTTGTCCCCATCAACAGCCCTCGCCCCAAAGCACCCACCCACCCATGTTGAGGGCATGTGGTCTGGTATGGCTCAGAAGGGGGGGTGCTTGCTCGCCCTCCCCTTTCCTGCCCTGCCAAGCTGTATACTCAGATAAGGGTCTGATATGGATTCCAGGGGGACCCCACACCGTTCAATTTTTTTTTTTTTTGCTGGCAATGTTTTTTTAAATTTTGTATTCAGCTGTCAGCGGGGAAGCCCATTGACTCTTCGGTTGTTAAGGACGGCGCTGCCGGCCTCCCGAACCTCTCCTTAACAACCAGATATTCACTGCACATTGATTGGGCAAAGCTTTTAATGCACTGTGCAGCAGTCGTTAGGGGGTTAGGTGTGGCGAACATTTGCTGAACGCCTTGCAAATTCGGGTGTTCGGCGAATGAGCGAACAGGCAAGGTTCCGTTCGCCCAACTCTAATGCTGATGCAATAGAAACATAGGCCTTGCTGCTCAGTGTTGGAAGGAACAGCTACCAATCAAAATGTAAAAGGAAGAGAATAGCACCAGCCTGGTATAATATAAAAGAGGTTTATTAAAGAAAATTTATTAAAATGCACTCACAAGTATAGGAAGCATTCTGCATGTGGAAAGACCATTCACCATGGCCAGCGGAGAGGCTGGCAACGGAAAGCTCTGAAGTCAAAAAGGGCTGGGACCGAAGAGCAAGAACTAGCTGAAAATCTGTACATTCACAATGTCCCCGATGCTGAGAGGGTGGCAAAAGGCTGCTCCCTTGGTCGTTCCTATGTCAATGTGTTTAAGGACATAAGCCTATGTTAGGGCATATTTTTTCATGACCTTTTGATGAGGTCATCATCACTATGCTGCTTATTCTTTACTATCCAATCACAGGCTGGGGGTGGGTCCATGACAGCTTGGGTTCAGAGAATGTTAAATGACATTGTCTGTCGTTCAACCCAGAAGAATGAGAACATCTGGTGAAAGAGGGGCTGCAGGGGACGGCTCTGGCTAACGTCAAAATATGTTGCCAGTTTGGAAGGTTATATCGGGATGATGCCTGCAGCTACAGGCATCATTGCGGTATTGGGTTTTTTAGCAGCCAATTCTCTTCTGTGTAAAAGCACTCCTGCTGTCCTCTGGTACCTTTCCAGGCTCTCCTGTCTTACTGGGAAACCCGAAACTAAAGCTGGCGGTTCTGGTGGCTAACCATAAAGGTGATTGGGGACCAGAACGTCCCCGATCATCTCTATTGTGTAGGAACCTGGAAGCAACAAGTATTTTGACACTTCCGGTTTCGCTGAAAGTAAACAAAGGCATTTTTGGCTTGGGAAAGCATTTGATCACACTGATCTTGGTGTGATCAGATCCTTTTAAGGGCAGAGGAGACATCTGGGGTCTAGACCCCAGATGTCCTAGTAAAGAGTACCTGTCACTACTTATTTACATATTTACATTCCTTGTAACAACAATGAAAGTAACGAAAAAACAATTAAAGGGACAGTGTAAAAATAAAAACATTTAAATAAAATAATTAATTAAAATGTTTTAAAGCGCGCCCGTCTCACTGTGCTCACATGCAAAGGCGAATGCATATGCAGGTCCTGCACGCATAAGTAAATGGCGATCACACCACACATGTGAGGTATTGCCACGAACATCATAGCAAGAGCAATAATTCTAGCACCAGACCTCCTGTGTAACTCTAAACTGGTAACCTGTAAAGGCTTATAAAATGGCGCCTATGGAGATTTTTAAATACTGTAATTTGGTGTCATTCCACGAGCGTGCACAATTTTAAAGCGTGACATGTTGGGTATCTATTTACTCGGCATTAATCCATCTTTTATATACCAAAAAAATGGGTGTTATGTTGTCTTTGTGTGCATTCATATTCATTAAAGTGTTTTTAAAAAAATGCATTCGAAAGACTGCTGTGCAAATACCGTGTGACAAAAAAATTGCAAAACCCACCATTTTATTCTCTAGGGCCTACACTTAAAAAAATATATAATGTTTGGGGGTTCTAAGTAATTTTCTAGCAAAAAATACAGATTTTTAAATGTAACAAAAAATGTCAGAAAAGACCTGGTCTTCAAGTGGTTTAAATTATGTATAATGGTGGCTCTGCATTATACGTGAGGATGTTGAGGGCCTGCCCACATTTTTTGGCTCAAATGGCTCTTTTTATTTTATTCTCTTCTTCCCTTCTTCTCCCCCTTTCTGGACACCCTAAGTGTCTACTTTTTTACCCTAAAATTATTCCTCCTGATCCCATTAAACTGGCTACTGGGAGTGTTATAAATCCATCTTCATTGGTGACAGCTGGTGGTGGCAATATACAGTGCCTTGCAAAAGTATTCATCCCCTTTGCATTTTTCGTGTTTTGTTGCCTCACAACCTGGAATTAACATAGAATGTTTGAGGATATTTTTCTTTTATTGTGAAGCAAACAGCAAATAGGACAAAAAAACAGAAAAAATCAATGTGTATAACTATTCACCCCCCTAAAGTCAATACTTTGCAGAGCCACCTATTTACAAAGTCGCTTTGGATAAGTCTCTATGAGCTTGCCACATCTTACCACTGGGATTGTTGCCCATTCCTCCTTGCAAAACTCCTCCAGCTCCTTTAAGTTGGATGGTTTGCGCTTGTGAACAGCAATCTTTAAGTCTGACCACAGATTTTCTATTGGATTGAGGTCTGGGCTTTGACTAGGCCATTCCAACACATTTACATGTTTCCCCTTAAACCACTTAAGTGTTGCTTTAGCAGTGAGTTTGGGGTCATTGTCCTACTGGAAGGAGAACCTCCATCCTACCATCACATCACACACAGAGTGGTACAGGTTTTGCTCAAGAATATCCCTGTATTTAGCACCATCCATTTTTCCCTCAACCCTGACCAGTTTCCCAGTCCCGACTGCTGAAAAACATCCCACAGCATGATGTTGCCACCACCATGTTTTACTGTGGGGCTGGTGTTCTTTGGGTGATGTTTTGGGTTTGCGCCAGACATAGCGTTTTCTTTGATGGCCAAAAAGTTCAATTTTAGTCTCATCAGACCAGAGCACCTTCCTCTATACATTTTGGGAGTCTCCAACATGCCTTTTCGCAGACTCAAAACATGCCATTTTGTTTTTTTCTGAAAGTAATGGCTTTCTTCTGGCCACTCTGCCATAAAGCCCAACTCTATGGAGTGTGGGGCTTATTGTGGTTTTATGTACAGATACTCCAGTCTCTGCTGTGGAACTCTGCAGCTCCTCCAGGGTTACCTTAGGTCTCTGTGCTGCCTCTCTGATTAATGCCCTCCTTGCCCGGTCCATGAGTTTTGGTGTGTGCCGTCTCTTGGCAGGTTTGCTGTTGTGCCATGTTCTTTCCATTTGGTTATGATAGATTTGATGGTGCTCCTAGGGATCATCAAAGATTTGGATATTTTTTTATAACCTAACCCTGACTTGTACTTCTCAACAACATTGTCCATTACTTGTTTGGAGAGTTCCTTGGTCTTCATGGCAGTGTTTGGTTAGTGGTTGCTCTTGCTTAGGTGTTGCAGCCTCTGGGGCCTTTCAAAAAGGTGTGTATATGTAATGACAGATCATGTGACACTTAGATTGCACACAGGTGGACATCATTTCACTAATTATGTGACTTCTGAAGGTAATGTTATTTCTGAAAAATAGTTTTATGTATATATTTTTCTAATTTTACTTCACCAACTTCGACTATTGTGTTCTGATCCATCACATATAATTCAGATTAAAAAACATTGAACTAAAGACTGTAATGTAACAAAATAGGTAAAAAGCCAAGGGGGTGAATACTTTTGCAAGGCACTGTAGTTCTTACAGTCTGTCTCTCTTAAAAAATGTTTTTGTACATCATACATATCCTCTCATCTTTGTTAAAATGAGTGAGAATCCTCAGCCTGCTAGAGAGGTGATTTTCCATAATGTTTTATGTTTTGTAAAAGTATGTGAGATGCCCTGATGACGTGGTTGAGGTCATACAGGGTTACCTTAGGTCTCAGCCTGCTAGAGAGGTGATTTTCCATAATGTTTTATGTTTTGTAAAAGTATGTGAGATGCCCTGATGACGTGGTTGAGGTCATACAGGGTTACCTTAGGTCTCTGTGCTGCCTCTCTGATTAATGCCCTCCTTGCCCGGTCCATGAGTTTTGGTGTGTGCCGTCTCTTGGCAGGTTTGCTGTTGTACCATGTTCTTTCCATTTGGTTATGATAGATTTGATGGTGCTCCTAGGGATCATCAAAGATTTGGATATTTTTTTATAACCTAACCCTGACTTGTACTTCTCAACAACATTGTCCATTACTTGTTTGGAGAGTTCCTTGGTCTTCATGGCAGTGTTTGGTTAGTGGTTGCTCTTGCTTAGGTGTTGCAGCCTCTGGGGCCTTTCAAAAAGGTGTGTATATGTAATGACAGATCATGTGACACTTAGATTGCACACAGGTGGACATCATTTCACTAATTATGTGACTTCTGAAGGTAATTGGTTGCACCAGAGCTTTTTATGGGCTTCATAACAAAGGGGGTGAATACATACGCACATGGCAATTATCAGTTTTTAATTTCTGAAAAATAGTTTTATGTATATATTTTTCTAATTTTACTTCACCAACTTAGACTATTGTGTTCTGATCCATCACATATAATTCAGATTAAAAAACATTGAACTAAAGGCTGTAATGTAACAAAATAGGTAAAAAGCCAAGGGGGTGAATACAGTATTTATCGGCGTATAACACGCACCGGCGTATAACACGCACCCCAATTTAGGATGGAATTTTAAGGAAAAAAAACTTTTAGGAGGGAAGTTGAAGGGAAAAAAAACTTACATTTAAACGCCCATCATTGCAGCCTTGTCAGTGCAGCCTTGTCAGTGCAGCCTTGTCAGTGCAGCCTTGTCAGTGCAGCCTTGTCAGTGCAGCCATGTCAGTGCAGCCATGTCAGTGCAGCCATGTCAGTGCAGCCTTGTCAGTGCAGCCTTCCCCAGTGCAGCCTTGTCAATGCAGCCTTCCCCAGTGCAGACTTCCCCAGTGCAGACTTCCCCAGTGCAGCCTTGTCAGTGCAGACTTCCCCAGTGCAGCCTTGTCAGTGCAGACTTCCCCAGTGCAGTCTTCCCCAGTGCAGCTTTACCCAGTGCAGCCTTCCCCAGTCCAGTCTTCCCCAGTGCAGCTTTCCCCAGTGCAGCTTTCCCCAGTGCAGCCTTCCCCCAGTGATCCCAGCCATTCTGGGCTTCAAAATCGCCGATCGCGATTTGAAAATGGCGCCGCCCGAGGCCCAAATACACAGTGCCGGTTCTCGGCTCTTTCCGGCGGCTGTCGTTCATTTTCGGCTCCACTCGTAGTCCCGAGCGGAGCTATCCGAACCTAGCCGAGTAGGTTCGGATAGCTCCGCTCGGGACTACGAGTGGAGCCGAAAATGAACGACAGCCGCCGGAAAGAGCCGAGGACCGGCTCTGTGTATTTCGGCGCCGGCGGCGCCATTTTCAAATCGCGATCGGCGATTTTGAAAATATGACAGGTCGGATCGCAGGGGATCGGCGTATAACACGCACCTGCGACTTTCCCCTGATTTTAAGGGGAAAAAAGTGCGTGTTATACGCTGATAAATACGGTACTTTTGCAAGGCACTGTAGTTCTTACAGTCTGTCTCTCTTAAAAAATGTTTTTGTACATCATACATATCCTCTCATCTTTGTTAAAATGAGTGAGAATCCTCAGCCTGCTAGAGAGGTGATTTTCCATAATGTTTTATGTTTTGTAAAAGTATGTGAGATGCCCTGATGACGTGGTTGAGGTCATACATCCTTCCGTTCCCTGAGGACGTGGCATGATGAAATGCGTAGGGCGGAGCCAGGGCGCTGACATCACCACGCACGCTGACATCGCACTCACGGCTCGGCCATATTGAAAAGTTTATTGACTACATCAGCATTGTACAAGCACTTTTTTAAATATGAATTTTAGCAACATTATTAGCACTTTTATTGCAAATTTTTTGCACTCATTTTAGCACATATTGTGATATTTGTGTGTTTTTGACATTAGGTAAGGTGTTAGCACATCATGAGAGATTCATGCGGATTAGCGCTGTCCATTTTCTAATGAAACAGCGGAAACGTTGTTTGCTTATGTCGGGGAGAGCGTGGGTACTAAAGGGCGGCACAGGGAGGCGGGGCTATGATAAATTCTCCTTGACTTCATACAAGGAAAAGGGTGGGTGGTAAAGCCGGTGTGGCGGTGGGGGGATCCATAAGCCAATCACAGTCAATAATAGCCCGCCCCCTACTCTTTGTGGCGTTCTTTAGCACCCACCCTCTCACAGACATAAACAAACAGCGTTTCCCCCATAGCTGCCTGTGACAAGCGCAGCTGTAGGGAAGACACAGAAAGAGGAATAACTTCTGTTCCTTTCTTGGGACTTTACACATTATTCAGGATACTGCAACTCCAGCTCCCCCCCATTCACAGGTCCAGTAGGCGGGGCTATGAGTAGCTGTAATTTAGCTCTGCCTACAGGACTAGGGAATTGGAGAAGGGGGAAGGGAGAGCTATAGTTGCAATATCCAGAGTAATGTGAAAAGTCCAGTTAGAAGGAGAACACAGGTAAGCAATGCAGAGGTGAGGGAGAGGGTCACTTACTACACTGCACACTCTGTGTCACTACTGAATTCTGTAGTAAATGACACAGAGCTCAGAAGTGACTCAGGGGTCGGTAGTAAGTGGTGCAGAGTTCAGGGGTCAGTAGTAGGTGAGGCGGAGTTCAGAGGTCAGAAAAATGGAGGCGGAGTTCAGGGGTCAGTAGTAAGTGACACAGAGTTCAAATGTCAGTAGTAAGTGAGGCGGAGTTCAGGGGTCAGTAGTAAGCAAGGCAGAGTTCAAAGGTCAGTAGTAAATGAGGCGGAGTTCAGAGGTTGGTAGTAAGTGAGGCAGAGTTCAGGGGTCAGTGAAAATTGAGGTAGAGTACAGGGGTCAGTAGTAAGCGAGGCAACATTCAGGGATCAGTAGTAAATGAGGCAGAGTTTAGAGGTCAGTAGTTAGTGAGGCGGAGTTCAGAGGTCAGTAGCAAGTGAGGCAGAGTTCAGGGATCAGAAAAAAGTGAGGTGGAGTTCAGGGATCAGTAGCAAATGAGGCAGAGTTCAGCAGTCAGTAGTAAATGAGGCGAAGTTCAGGGATCAGTAGTAAGTGGGGCAGAATTCAGGGGTCAGTAGTAAGTGAGGCAGAGTTCAGGGATCAGTAGTAAATGAGGCGGAGTTCAGAGGTCAGTAAAAAGTCAGGCAGAATTCAGAGGTCAGTAGTGAGGCAGAGATCAGGGGTCAGTAAAAAGCCAGGCAGAGGTTGGTAGTAAGTGAGGCAGAGTTCAGGGGTCAGTAAAAAGTGAGGCGAAGTTCAGGAGTCAGTAGTAAGGGAGGCGGAGTTCAGGGATCAGTAGTAAGTGAGACGGAGTTCAGGGGTCCGTAGTAAGTTAAGCGGAGTTCAGGAATCAGTAGTAAGTGAGGCGGAGTTCAGGGATCAGTAGTAAGTGAAGCAGAGTTCAGGGATCAGTAGTAAGTGAGGCGGAGTTCAGGGATCAGTAGTAAGTGAAGCGGAGTTCAGGGATCAGTAGTAAGTGAAGCAGAGTTCAGGGATCAGTAGTAAGTGAGGCGGAGTTCAGGGATCAGTAGTAAGTGAAGCGGAGTTCAGGGGTCAGTAGTAAGTGAAGCAGAGTTCGGGGATCAGTAGTAAGTGAAGTGAAGTTCAGGGATCAGTAGTAAGTGAGGCGGAGTTCAGGGATCAGTAGTAAGTGAAGCGGAGTTCAGGGGTCAGTAGTAAGTGAAGCAGAGTTCGGGGATCAGTAGTAAGTGAAGTGGAGTTCAGGGATCAGTAGTAAGTGAAGCGGAGTTCAGGGGTCAGTAGTAAGTGAAGCGGAGTTCAGGGATCAGTAGTGAGTTAGGCAGAGTTCAGGGACCAGTAGTAAGTGAAGCGGAGTTCAAGGATCAGTAATAAGTGAAGCGGAGTTCAGGGATCAGTAGTAAGTGAAGCGGAGTTCAGGGATCAGTAGTAAGTGAGGTGGAGTTCAGTAAGTGAAGTGGAGTTCGGGGATCAGTAGTAAGTGAAGTGGAGTTCGGGGATCAGTAGTAAGTGAAGTGGAGTTCGGGGATCAGTAGTAAGTGAAGTGGAGTTCAGGGGTCAGTAGTAAGTGAAGCGGAGTTTAGGGATCAGTAATAAGTGAAGCACAGTTCGGGGATCAGTAGTAAGTGAAGCGGAGTTCAGGGGTCAGTAGTAAGTGAAGCGGAGTTCAGGGATCAGTAGTAAGTGAGGTGGAGTTCAGTAAGTGAAGTGGAGTTCGGGGATCAGTAGTAAGTGAAGTGGAGTTCAGGGGTCAGTAGTAAGTGAAGCGGAGTTCAGGGATCAGTAATAAGTGAAGCACAGTTCGGGGATCAGTAGTAAGTGAAGCAGAGTTCAGGGATCAGTAGTAAGTGAGGCGGAGTTCAGGGGTCAGTAGTAAATGAGGCGGAGTTCACGATGTTCTGTAGCACACCTCTAAATAAAGAATAAAAAAACAAAACAAATAAATGTTGAATTCCAGATAACCCTTTAAACAGTTGCAGTAATAGGTTTATTTTTTTTCCTTCTGGAATAAAGGTTTTACACAAATACGGTAAATAAAAGCTGATCATTGTAAGCACCCCGTCAGTGTATATAGTTTGCCTAAACCCAACTGCTAACTTTGCTGGACAGCTTGGTCTGATTAACAACATTAAAAAATAACAGACTTACTGGCCTGATGAAAATAAAGAAAAAAAAGCCTAGAAAACGAAAACAAATGCAGCTATTACATCTAAGAATTGGTAACCTGCAATATAATCATGTTTTGGTTTAAGGTTTAATGCCGCACATGGCATTTACTTGGAGAATCTTGCACATACTTACAAAGTTTACATAAATATTAAAATTGAGCAGCAAAAATACTAATCAATTAGTGAGGAGAAAAAGAGCAACAAGAGTTTTCCATGAATGCCTTCAGCAGTAATAATTACAAGTGGCGACACGTCTGCCTAGTTAA